>OW679199.1:396056-711859 GCA_940337035.1 Agriotes lineatus | reverse complement strand
ATCGCTTTTAAATTTTTTATTGCAGTTATATAGGTGGACTAACGCAATAATAGAACATCATCAAGAACGCAATACAATTCTCAAAAAACACAAAAAACTAAGATTTATCCTTTACATGAAGTAAATTTGTTATTCTACAAATTGGCAAACACAACTACACTTTAAACTAAACCGTGTCGTTACTTTATGTTTTAAAATCCTATTTCGCTTGCGATTTTTTTTCCTTTTACAATTGTCTAAATGAAGAAATTTTATAGAATACGTAAATTGGACAAAGAAAAATCTCCTCATTTCGACATCTCTAAAAGAACATTTATAGGATTTTTGTAACAGTAAACAGGGTTAGGTTAGAGTTTCTAGAAGCCATGTAAATAGATATTAATTAGAATTGAAAAATATTTCTACTAAAAAGCACCTTGCATAAAAAACGTAAAAATTGTGCAAACATACTACTTTTCGGTAAATAATTAAAAATCTAAAGTAATTAACATTTTATATTATTTTCACCAATTATAAATCTTTAAAGTGTTCACATAAAAAAAATTAAATTTTAATATTAAGTCTTGGTATGTGAAATTTCGAAAAATATTTAAACAATTTAAAAATACATTTTTAGCTAAAGTTGAAAAAAATTAGGGGTTTTATGGTCTTCAGATTGTTCAGTTAGCTAAAAATAACACACTCTAAAAAAACCTCATTGAAATCTTACTTAAATAGCACTTTTCGGATTTTGACAATTTCGAAAAAACTCCATTTTCTAAATAAGTAAAAATCACTCGGTATATATGATAGGGGCTACGTAGGTTTTTAGACAAGCACAAATTATTGACGTAAAACGTTTTTTCGAAAAATCAAAATTAACATTTTTTCCCATATTATGCCGACTTTTTGGCGGACATTGTATATTAAAGTTGTTAAACGATTTCCGGGACAATTAGCGTCCCGCAAGGAGTTCTTGCGGGACGGGTATAAAATACCCTTGAATCCGGGACGTCCCGGAAAATCCGGGACAGTTGGCAACCCTAGTGATGACAGTGATTTTATTCAGTAGTACCGGGTGACCATAAATGGTTGATTTTTTTTTGTCTTAGGTTGGCACTGTTTATGTTGGTGGCACTGTAAGTCTATGTCAAATTCGAGGTTAGCAGGTTAGGTTTTGCGTCAGTTTTGACACAAACTGAAGCAAAACCTAACCTGCTAACATAGATTTACAGTGCCCCCAACATAAACAGTGCCAACCTAAGAAAAAGAAATCACAACCATTTATGGTCACCCGGTATATTATATTTTACCGTGGTTTGTTCAACTATCTACCTATAATTTAATAAAAAATGACCGATATGAGAACGTGGTCCCATGAATTCCAAACAGAATCTTTTGAGCTATACAGGTCTCTGCCTTGTTTTTATGATATAAAAAGTAAGCAATATTTAAATAAACCAATCGTAATTCGTATATTAGGTCGATATGGGAAGGCTCTTGTCGATTTCTTAACCACTGTTTCACCCACTTTGAACGTGTGCGCTCTTCATCTTTTTTCGGAAGAATGGAACTGTCAATCCTATTAAAGATCATTTTTCGAAATCATATTATCAATATGACCTTTTCGCTATTCTGAACACTTTAAAAGACTGGCCAAAATCCTGCGAGAAAACGTAATGTGTATGCCTGCGCCGGTGGTACAGGTTTAGCCTTCCGGATTGCAAACCGGAAGGCCTGCCTTCCGGTAAACCGTATCGTGTATGCCCACCTTAAGAGTATAAGGAGTATACATCAGCCCATGTTAGCAGGATTTGGATAAAAAGTATGCGTCATAGACCAATCAGGTGTATAATAAAATCGGTGTAAATGAAACAACAAAGAAGAAAAGCGGTTGACCTTTAAGAATGTATGATTCAGATAGCAATAGTGTTGATTAATGGTACATGACAATTTAATTTTGATCTCCGTGAACTTCACTCTAAAAACTTGTGTCAAAAGTTATAAGACCTGTTATATTTTTCAGTTTTAAGTATTTTTTATTTTATTTTTCGATACTACTTAGTAGTATAGAATGTACTATTACGTAAAATTCAAAGTTGTGGTTTTCTTGTCGGTGCGTGCGTGCGTGCGCATGGGCTTCACCCTAAATGGCTGTTTGATCTAAATCAAGATTTCAATGTATATGCGCTGGGAATGGAATTAAAACTGTGCGCAGCGAATTCGCGCAGCTTCTGGTCGTTTTCTGACACATTTGCTTTGCTACGTTTGAGTACATAGGTACCCACGTTAAAAGCTTTGTTTTCTGGCTTTTATAATTCCATTTTCCACTGAAATGTGCTTGTATTTTTCCGTTTGTTCATTTACTTTCCTAGTGGCCTTTCATCATCGTTATCACGTTTAGCATCCAATATTAATTACAGAAACGCACGTACCGGAATAGCCGGGCGGCCGCAAAGGGCGTGTGCGAGAGACTCAAAGCGTTTTCTTTCGGAGCTAATGAGAGCATTTAATTAGCAGGCCGAATTTCCCCCATTTGCCCCGCAAAAATCTTCCACCATGTGGACGATGGCAGCGAAAGCCGAACGTGCTCGTTCGACGCCTACAAACCTCCAGGTCCAATTAATTACAGCTAACGAGTTTTTAGTCTTGTACAATTTCCGCAACAAAGCGATTACAAAAAGCGCACACGAGACTGATAAGTGCGTGCAATTGCCACTTTCATAGCCATTATTGAGTTGTTACGCGAAACGGTCGTAATTTCGAGCGGCCGTTTTGCTCCATTTGCGAGGCTTAGAAAACTCCCGCTCATGCATACGCATTTATGTAGATCCGTGGCGTAACAGAAAACCTATGTATTATTCGAGCCACTCCGTCATTATACGAATCGATGTCACCTTTGTCATGTTGTGCAAAAAACATGTGTACGACTTGACCTTTTTATGGTAATCTGGAGAGCGATCTTTGCCGTCCTGATTAGCATCCGGCAGATCGCGACGCTTCTTCGAAAACCCCGTTTAGCGATCGAGACCCAATTCCCGCAAATCCAGACTGGAACAAGAGCTATCGTTTATTTTTACTTTTACACTCCCAGTATAGGATTGTAACTATGTGTATAAAAATCCATATTCATCCTAATCATGGAATTATTGCTGATTAATAGTAAATGGCGTTTAATTATGATCTTCGTGAATTTCATTATAAATATCTCCTCTGTAAAACATTAAGAGACCTATCATATTTTCCAGTTTTAAGTTTTTTTTTGTTTTTTCCAATACTAACTACTCAGTATTAAAAATATTATACATTCAAAATGTGAATGTTTTATTGTCGGTGGGTGCGCTTTGGGCTACAGGCTACAGCATAAATAGCTGGATCAATTTTACTTGATCTACAAGACTAAAGAAACTCCATTCGTTAATAATGCTATGAATATTTCAATCTAAAGTTATTTAATGTCAAGTCAACTAATTTTGGTCGAACTTCATGACTCATGATCTTAACTACAGTAATTAAACTACCCTTACGCCTTTTATCCGTTTTCAATCGCCGGCCACCTGTAACCTTTCCGTCTTTCCCGCGGAGCGAGCGCGGCGATGTCCTCCAAATATTTCGGCCACCTCATCTCCGCTCTCAACAGCCACCTTCGTGTTCCGCTGTGTCCGAGTCCTCGCCGCAGTCGTATGCGTCGTCATCGGTCTTTCCGAACCGCAGCAGGTATGAACGGAAGCGTTTGTGGCCGGTCAGTCTTCCGAAATTAGATACTAAGACATAATAAAGAAAAGAGGCACCAGATGTAAATTAAGCGAAAGAAGAAGACGCAACGACCTACACTGCAATTAGTTACTCCATGCGGATGCTATTAAAATATTCACCTCTATATACTTTATTGTTACCTCTTAAAAAAATACGTAAGGCAATAGTGTATAAACACTTATAAACAATGCAACTTTCAATTCATCGTTTTAATTAAAGTGACTTTTAAATCGAGGTCGTTCGCATATCATTCTTGTTTCTTTAAAAAAAATGCATCATCACCTATAGTGATTAATAACCCATTCAGAACACGTAGATTTCTTTTTTAGTCTTTTTCCCTGTCAGTCTGCAATAAATATTTTATTGTATCGAGTCGACCTGTTATTACATCACTTTATTTTGTTGAGCGGCCATAAATAAATAAAAATATGTTTAATGTTTCAACTTCATTGCATAAGTCGTTACAAGTAGTATCGACAGCCGTAAATTGCTATTCCCGTAGTTAGAATCAATACTTTTTTAAAAATTACGTATTTAAAAGAATTAGTTACTCGTTGTACATTTTAATTCGCCACGAGAATGAAACATGTAGCAGTTCTATGTATTTTTAATTACATTAGGCTGTTATTGTGCTATAATAGTATGGGTCCAGTCGATCTCACTCGCCACTGTTCAGTTCAAAAATGCCCTCGTGCCCGCGATTCCCATTTTGAGCTGTGGTAATGAGCTCCACTCATTTTGGATCAGCGATGTTAGTATTAATTGTGGGTATATTTTAACGTTCTAGCGTGCCCGTGAGTGAATTCATTACAAGCTTGCAGTCTAAACATTCTGAAATAACTCGAAATTCCTCGAGGAGCAAAAACACGCGTGAAAGTGCAAATTATCTTTATATAAACGTAGTAATTTATACGTGCACTTAGTTATTACTGCACCTGATTAAAACGTGTTTCTATATGCCCCAGCCTGCTGGAGTGCTTTATTGAAAGGAACTGATTTATGTATTTATGTACAGCCAATAGCATTAGTAAACGTAACGCTGTTTTTCATCTCAGATAATGATCTAACGGTGAGTTTTGTTTCTTAGAAATCAGTTAGCTCTACGTTGTGAATGGTACAATCAACTCGCTATGTTGATTAAATGAGGGTATATTTTTATTTGAAGAAAAATTAAGGGGTTTATTTATAACAGGATTCTGAGGTGGACCAAACGAACGAACATAAGGTCTAACAGCAAAAGGAAAACGTTTAATTTAGACAAAAAGCAAATATATCTTTGTTTAACACAAACAATTTAAAAATAAAAATAAAAAGCAATTAAATAATACATCTTTATAAATAAGTGTAAAATAAACATTGAACATTATAAGGTCATATCGTTACTGTGCGACTGGCATGTGAACACGATAAAAAGGGAATAAAAATGGGAGATCGAAATAAAAATACTGAGTCAATACACATGGAAGAAAGCGAGATAATAGGAATTAATTCTGGTGATAAATCGACTTGGTGGACCCTTAGCACGCCGAAATCGCATGTTTACCGGGGCCTGTCTGAGAGCGTATCATTGGCCTGACCCATAGGAACGCAGGTAAGGGTAACTAAACCTCAGGTGCTGGATTCAAAATGCCACGAGGTTCAGTTTGAGGGTTGTGCTGGTCGTCGTGATCGGGTGCTGATCCCAACAAGCCACGAAGACTACCGGGAGAGCGGTTTCAAGGCGATATTTATATGTGCTGGACCTCAACAAGCCACACAAATATGCTAGAGATTTGGAGTTCGGGGTCGGGTGTTGTTAAAAGGTTTTATATGTGGGTCTAGGGGCTCGGTTTCTTACGGTCTGGACGTCCTCTTCAGACAGGTCTAGATGGCGGCTCTTCCTGTTAGAGCTGCCTAAACGGGTCGTTCGATCTTTAGAAGTCTGAGTATCTCCATTTTATATTTCTCTGGGCTTCTTTATTTGTACTATTTTCTAGGAGAATTTGTGAAGGATTGTGCGAAACTCTGTTGTACGCGCATAGCTGGGGTTTTTGGTTTATCTTCAATCCGCGCACACAAGAGATTCAAGAGCTGATTGTGGCGTATTAGAGACGTATACGTTTGAACGCATTATTATGTGTAGAAATGCTAATTTGGGCTGGCGCTAACATCACAAAAGGTGCGAGATCATAATAGGAACTGGTAGTGTCAGATTGGATAAAATATGCAGATAAAGCTAGCAAAAAACATGTAAAAGAATGAAAGAGAAGTGAGCTTAACGATGTATATCGTAAAATAACGGTTTATAAAATCCAGTTGACTTGAATTTGGCTATAATCCAAGGAATTCCAACTCTACGAAGAAGCAGAACAGGAAGAAGAAATATATTGCACTTAAGATACTAATATTTTACAGAAATTTATAAAATTAAAAACTGTAAAGATCATCTATTTGATGGAAATCCTTAAATTAAAATTACTACATTAAATAGAGACAATTTGAGACAATCACGCACATAGTTAATGAGTAATTTGGTTCTAATATTTTTTTCAAACATAAATACAATCTATTAAATTTGTCATGCACTTTCAAGGCATAATGATGATTAGCAGTTTGTCTTCCATTATATGTGTTTTCATACAACCGATTATAATTGAAATCCATTTATAGAATTACAGCAAATCATGTTTGTGTTAAAAATTCCGAATCTAGTCAGACAGGATTGAAAAACAATTAACTGCAGTCATTTCCATACATTGTAAGAATTTTATGGCTTCAAATGCTTAATAATGGTTAAGGAAGGGAAGACGAGTGTAAAACTGTAAAAGAATGAGTTTTAGCATCGTTAAAATTTCATGATTCAACGAAAAGTAATTTAATTTTCCCATTTCTTAAATTACCGCTGTAAACAGTGGACAAACTACAGGATTTGGATTTTTCTAGTAGATTTGCACGTAAATTAAAACGAAATCGTTCTTCCGCCTACTTATTAAACACGATGTTTTTTCCTGTCATTATTAAAACCCTCCCGTTGTTTACAAGAGATTTATTGTACGGTTCGCCTGCTTAAACGAAGCTTAGAGCTTAAGGGTGAGGCGAATCTGGGAGCAAATGTCAGGGTTCAGTGGCTGGGAAAATAGGAGGTAAGCAAAAGAACATGATATCGGCCTTATTGTTTATGGGCTGTTTGCAAATTGGCGTCAGTTTAGGATTTGATTAAGTCTGACATGGATGACTAGGGAATTCTACTCGATTTTCTAATAGCTATCTTCAGATTAAGCATTGAAAATAATTACTAATTTCTGGCTGCTCGACGATATTGAATTGAAATCTAGTCATGTGCCTAACAGTAATAATAAGCCGATTCTATTTTCACTAATTATGTGGAGTAACCGATAACTACAAATATTTTTTGTCTTACAGACAGATATAAAAACATTTTTTAAATAAACACAAATTCCGCAGATTATAAATACTCGCCTTTATCTAACTTTTCAACTTCCGTCAAAGATAAAGCAAAAATAAATAATAATTGTTTTGCTTCAGAATTTGCCCCGATATCATTAAAAATCGACTCCAGCAACGCTTATTATCGAATCGTACAGTACGAGTGCGTTAATTAACAAATCGCGGTTTAGTTTACTTGCACTTAATGAACATGTTTTATAGCGGCAATTTAATTTTTATTCGGTTATTCCTAGAAACTGGACAAACAATTTCATTAGTTGCTGCTAGTTACAATATTTTATTGCGCACTTGACGTTTAATTAAACAACTGAATCGGTAGGACAAAATAAGAAAAAGAGCTGTAAAACTGTAAAAGGAAAGCTTGGCTGTTAGTGTTAAGTAATACATTTCTACAAACGGTAGTAGCAACGTATTTCATTTCTAATTTACACTTGTTGCTATTCATTTCATGTCCTGCTACTGAAATTTGAACCTTGATATGAATTTACATTGCGAGATGAACTTGGTTCGTCGCAGCGTCACCAAACGAACAAAAATACCCTCTAGGAACATAGCAGACATCACAATACTAGAATCAGCATGTATGATACATAGTATGTCACTTTATAAGGAAGGTTATAGTACTTAATATTTTGATATGATAGTGGTTATTATTAGTACATCACTAATTCCTGAAACAAGGGTGTTGCAACACAGATAATAAAATACCTGAATCGTTTGGCCTTCTTTATTTTACTAAATGTCTGCTTCAATTTGAACCCCTTTCACGCATATCAAGAACTGCAGTCTCTACAACACGTCTGTATTGTTCCTCTGAAACGTTTCCGTGTTTACTAGACTAACCTTTGCTCTTCAATGCCCCCACAAAAAAGAATCATGCATATTTAAATCAGATAAACGAGGTAAACAGGAGCATCTATTGCTCTAACAATCCATTTGTTAGGAAAATCTATATGAAGAAGGCAGTGCTCCATCGTGCACAAACCACATACTATGCGCAAGAGCTAACTGCAAATGCTTCAATAGAACTGGTAATGTATTTTGAAGAAATTTTAATTTGCTTTTCTATTTATTCGATTCAACTCTCTTCTTCAACAAATAGAATTTTATTGCGATAATTAATACGAAGTTGCTTCTTCTTGAATCACACAGAAAAAGACATGAAGCGAACACACCAGAATACTTGTCAGAGTACCTCACTACCTTCCATACATGATATGTGAAGCTACGGAAATACGAAAACATTCACATAGTATAAACAGGGAACATAGTCGGGATCTAAAGCATCACAGTCACGCCCTTTTGGCTGGTCATGCGCAACCGACTCCACGTGCATTCGTCTTGAACTGCCAATCAGCATTAAGCCGTTCCGCAATGCAACAAATATGTTGTGCGTTTATCTAGAAAGACAACACGGTCCAAACCGAAATTGAATTTTAACAAGGAATTATTTATTTTTTATTTTATATTTGCTTCATAAATCATAAATCCAATAAAAAACAAAGGTATTTTAGAAGTAAAACTTGTGACATTGCTTTCGTAAAGCTCCCAAATAAACTTGATCAAAATCGCTTTTCATATTTCTTCATATTCTTGCCATTTTTCAGCTCTTCATCATCATCATTAATCATGACATCATTACTGATGTGTTGTGATTCAGCATCATTTATACATTCAATGTATGAACACTACCCTTTACTAGTGCTTTCCAGGTTTCCCTGTGCTGGGCCATTTCCATAGCGCTGCCGAGTGATTCGTGTAGCACTCTTTTTGTTATGTCTGACCACCTCAGAGGAGATCTTCCTCTTCGCCGTTTACCGCATGGTTTTCCCTGGACGATGGTCTTCTCCATATTATCTTGACGGCGAGCAATATGGCCCAGGAATTGAAGTATTCTCGCATAGACGATACCGGAGAGTCTTTGAGGTGGTTTTATTTCATCTAGCACTGATGCGTTTGTTCTTCGCGCTGTCCAGGGAATACGGAGCATTCTGCGCCAACAATAGATCTCGAAGGCATCAATCCTTCGTCTGTCAGCCTCGCGCACGGTCCATGTTTCCGCTGCGTATAGGAAAACTGGAAACACCATGGTTTGTACGAGTTTTGTTTTAACACTGCGGCTGATGTTTCTGTCGGCCCAAAGTCGGGATAGTTGGGTCATAGCTGTTCTGCCCAACTGGATTCTGCGTCTAATTTCTGTTCCACAGTCACCGGAGTTGTTAATAAGAGAGCCCAAGTAGATCATATGCGAGGCTACTTCGCACTTGCCAATTCTGCGAATTTCTGGGTGGTGGTTATGTTCCCGTTCCACTATTAATATTTTTGTTTTATTATAGTTGATGCTCAATCCATATTCACTACTCACATCTTCTAACCTCTGTAAAAGACTTTGTATTTCCTCTGCACTTTCACCAAGCAGTGTTGTATCATCGGCGAACCGCAAGTTGGAAATTCGTCGTCCACCGATTAAAGCTCCACCATCCCAGTTTTCCAAGACTATTCTCATAATGTATTCGGTGTATATATTAAATAAAAGAGGCGAAAGCACACAGCCCTGCCGAACGCCTTTTTTAATTGGA
Source organism: Agriotes lineatus (assembly GCA_940337035.1). Lineage (NCBI taxonomy): Eukaryota > Metazoa > Arthropoda > Insecta > Coleoptera > Elateridae > Agriotes > Agriotes lineatus. The sequence goes on along the minus strand of OW679199.1, from coordinate 702,098 downwards.
CAATTGTTGGACAATACACCATTTATTTTTACCACTGCTTTGCTTTCTGAATATAGTCGGCGGAGAATTTCTACCAAGTGCAGTGGGGTGCCCATTTCTCTTAAAATTGACCATAATTTGTTCCAGTTTACATTATCGAATGCCTTGGAGTAATCTACAAAGCAGATATATAAAGGGGTATAGTACTCGTTTGCTTTCTCGATAAGCTGTCTGATGTTCAAAATCTGTTCGCGAGTACCTCGCCCCTTCACAAAACCTGCCTGCTCCTGAGGTATCTGCCAGGATAGAAAGGAATTGAGACGTGCTTGCAGAATATACAGCATAACTTTGCTGGCATGTGAAAGCAAAGCTATTAAGCGATAGTTGTCACAGACGCTAGTGGAACCTTTCTTATGTAAGGGAATAATAACAGAGGTCAGCCAGTCATCTGGCCAAATGCACGTTTCCCATATTTTCTGGCATATAACAAGTATCTCTCGCTTTCCTTGCTCATCAAGAAGATTGATGGTCTCCGCTGGTACGGTGTCAATACCAGGCGCTCTATTTTGAGCCATACGATTTATGGCAGAATCTACCTCTTCAGGTAGGATTGTTGGTTCGGTTTCGAACCCTTCAAAGTTGATACGTATGGGTGTTTGAAGGGGATCATCATACAGACTAGCGCAGTACTGCTGCCACACCTTTAGGGTATCGTTAAAGTCGCATGTTAAGTTGCCATATTCATCTTGAATCGACCATGTTGAAGGTTTAAATTTTCGAGTAATCTTTTTGATGGTTTTGAAAATTTCGCGGCAATTACCTCTTTGGGCATATCGTTCAACATCCTTACATAGATTGGCGTAGTATGCGTTTTTCTCATTTCGACATCGATGCTGAATGAGTCTGCTAAGCTCTCTATACTGATTTTGAATATAGTTGTCTTGTAAGCCGGTCTGTTTTAGTGTCCTTCTTTGTTGTATGATGGTAAGAGTTTCATGTGACATCCATTTCTGATTTGGTTTGTTTACTTGTGCAGGCTGAGATCTTTTGATAACAGCATTGATACGATCTTTGAGGTTATTCCATAGTTCATTCGTAGTTGCGTTATCAGGTATATGCATAGATTTGTGATGTGCGGATGAATATAAACTGAGTTCTTTTTGAAAGGTTGCTGGATTGGATATTTGTCTCATTGCCTTGATACTTTTTCTGCAGCAAACTTTGAGTTTTATTTTTATCGTGGCTTCTAACAGCTGATGGTCAGAGCCACAGTCAGCGCCTGGTCTAGTTCGCGTATCCTTAATTGAAGTGCTCCAGCGACGTCTAATAAAGATGTAGTCTATCTGGTTTCTGTATTGGTTTCCAGGTGATGCCCATGTATAAAGACGCCGTTTTGGTAGAGTAAAAACGGTGTTGGTGATTTTGAAATCATTTTCCAAACAAAATTGGATAAGGCGGTCACCTCTCTCATTGCGCACACCTAGACCATATTTGCCGACTACATGTCTCAGATGATGATCCGTTGATGTATCACCCACCTTTGCGTTCCAGTCACCAAGTATTATAGTTAGTTCGCGCTTAGGAATCTTAGACAGAGTGTCTTGCAATTCAGCGTAATAATCCTCAATGTCTGTATCTTCTGCGTCGGTGGTTGGAGCATATATTTGTAGGATATGGAGGCATGTTGGAGAAGCATTTATCTTTATCCAGATGATGCGATCGTTGACTGCTTGATATCCTAATACAGATTTATTGCAACTCTTGGATAGCCACACTGCCACACCATTGCGACTGCGATTTTCGCTTCCTGAGAAGTATATGGTATTTCCTTCTCGTGTTTGAAAGTGGCCCTTGCCTCTCCAATGAGTCTCGGATATACCAGCAATTGATATATTATACCGACAAAGTTCATTTTCAACAATAGACGATTTACCAGTTTGTAGCAACCCTCGAACATTCCATGTACATATCTTAAGATGGTTTCTAAGTTTTAATTTACATATATTGTCACTGGATGCATATTTTCCACTAGGGCCCCAGTGATCCACCCCTAAGTGGCCAGTCTCACATTTCTCACTGTCCGCCCTGGACGCAGGACAGCGCCGGGTGTCAGCCGGGTTGCATAACGGCATATTATTTCTACAACGAATAACCAGCATGCTGAATTCTCGTGGGATTAGAATCGTGTAGTAGGTTCCCGTTACTTTCTACACCGCAGTCTTATGGCCAGTGAAGTTGCTACAACCGTGCCCATAAGTATGTGAAGCATAACCGTACTAGTCTACATGACCTCCGCCGATGCCCACTAATAACATAGCTGCTCCCCTATATCATCTACCATAACCCTGGTAGAGGGTAAAAACAACTCATCAGCTTTCTCGGCCGTTGGGATGGACATCCTCATCCGCCCTTCTGCAGTTAGTTGTCCATATATGTAGGATAGGATAGTCAGGGATTGTGAGTTTAGTGAGGACTAAGGATTAGAGTTGGTCATAATGAGGACAGATGCCCCAAATAGTCGCCTCTTACGACAGGCAGGGGGTTCCCTGGGACTATTCTTTACCCGGTACCCAGACGGTTTCAGCTCTTAGCTTTATTAAAATTTATTTTTAAGAAACACCGATCAATGAAGCTGGTGAGGTTCCTGAACATTGATTTACAATTACTAACTTTTTGCCGCTTTATGAAAATATACCAATGTAATGGAAAAAACTTAAAAGCTCCGTAAGGCTCCAGGAGATTTCCGGTGAATAAATATAGCAGAATTAAAAGTTTTAATTTCCAATTCATTCAACATGTGGTTATCAGCAACGTGTATGTATTTTCTTCTAACTATATACGTCACAGCATGACGTCATATTTAATCTCTGAAATTTCCCGATGCCGTGCACATTCCTCTGGTCATTTTTGGATTTCTAAATTGCTACAAACTTTAAATCGTTTCCGGGATCAAACTTTTATGCAATTGCTGTTATTAGACAGCATTAATCTTTTGCGTTATCACCCCTAACAGGAGGTTGATTACCACTGCATCGAAATGCACTATCGGGGAACTTTTGCAAATCCAAAGTGAAATAAATTAATATAAAGTTGCACTTTGTGGTTTGGAAAGACGCTGTTCGTATAAAGCTCGATTTTTAGAGGCGTATATATTGTGTAAAGTGCAACATGGTTTTACCCTCCTCCCCTTCTTCTAAGCTTATGGTGTTGCAACATTGGTGTAGGTCAGACGTGTACAGTTGTAGCAAACGTTAATACTGAATTTAGTCCAGCTAAAGTGACATATTTGCCTAGTTTATCAAAATATAATATACTATTATAAAAATCTTGTTTCTTTTAAACATTTTGAACCAATTTGCATTTGCATTTCTTTCAGTTTAATGCAGAAAACAGATTTCCACGGCAGAGTATTTTTACTTTAACATTATTAAAAGCAACTGTTAAAATAAATGATGTGCGCTTCTCGAAGTCAATTTATATTTTTTGTTCAATTTAATCCACGCTGTTGTAAAACTCTGTTTCTGTGTAATATTTTGTGAATTAAAACTAAATTTATATATTTTCTTTTCAGAAATACTTCGTTCGCCCAGAACAAGACATATGCGGGACTTTCCATGTAGGAGTTATAGTGATTTGAGATTATGTGTCTCCAGAGTGTTGAAAACATTTTACAAACGAGTTTCATATGAAGGAAAAGCTGCATAGATTTTCAAACTATCGAGCTACATATTGAAGAAGTAACATTTCGATCGCATTATTCAAGGTAAGGGTGAAATTTTTATCACGAGCACAGATCTATTTGTCTTCCTCTTCGCCATTTTCGGCTTCGAATTTATGTGACAATCTATATAACCTATATTAGCTTTCGGCCATACTCTAATTAAAGTATTTGCATTTATAAAATTAATTGTAAATTTAAACAAATTTAAAAATGTTTTATTGTCTTTAATATAGAAAACTATGTACTAAATAGGTAAAAATATCTTAATGTTGCTAATAATACGGAAACAGTAAAAATAAACGCGTAGTAATGCGAATTACATGAACTCGAAAAAATTCACAGTGGAATTTGAACCTGCGGAATCCGATTGGTAGTCTGAAGCTTTCGCCGCTGGCCTACAAACGCCCACATCGTGCTTGTTTGTCACCGCGATTACACACCAACCACAGGACCGTTGGCGGACGAAGTGCGTCCGATCGGTGCCGATGAAAAGGTGACGCATAGACGCGGGTACCTATGATATACATTTGTATGTAGAGATAACAAAATATAAGGTGTTTATGAACAATATAGCTATTTTTATAATTGGACTGGGGAGTGGTAGTCGTTAACTTCTACCAAGGGAACTCTGCTTCAGTTTCTACGGCAAGACTAGCCACCTACCCGGCTTGCAAAAAAAGGACTCATAGAACCACAACTTGGCGGTTAAAAATAGGCCACCGACCTAATCTAAAAAGGAGAGCTGGGAATACGGCTGTGGCCATTTGAAAGTAAAACAGAAGTACAATATTGTATGTAATGAGTGACTTTGTCCGGTGTTTTATAAACAAATATCATAACTAGTATAAAAAACTGGTATCTAGTAGCCGGTCCCGATCTCTTTTTTGAACATAGTGAATCATTCATTGATTTAAAATTTTGGAATTAAGACATTAAAATATATTCATTACATATTTAAAATAGAAAAAAAAGAATTATTAATCTTTATTGCTCACTTTGGATCCGCGGGTGGCCACTTTGGGATATGATCAGAACTCGGACTCGCATTTATTATCGAAACTGGCTTAAGTGCAACTGCATGCTATAGAGCTGGATCTGTTGCATCTCGCAGATGGCGCAATTACTTCGCGTCTTGCATAATATCCTTTGTATTTGGAAGGGTTGGACACGGTCCTGTTGTGACGCCTCGGAGTGCTCACGGTTTAAGAGATGCTACAGTTTCTTTGGAATGCGTACTTGGAGTAGCTTGACCCTTGATGAAATTGAGGAAATAATTTGCCAATTCGTGATGTGCGAGCGAGGCACATAACTCAGTTTCTTACGTTAGAAATTAAGCTGCACATCGCGTCACGTTTTAATTTGAACACCTACTGAGTTAACTATACAGTTAGTTGTAACACAGAGTTTCTTATTGGAGCCATTGTATGTCTACAATGTCTTTCGTTTTGTTACCAAACCTGTATTTTTCTCTTGAAAGTTCTTATTTTGTATATTCCCATCGTTGAGTTGTACTATATCGTATGCTTTTGGTGCCTTGTTGGTTGTTTTCTTGGTGTTGGTCAGTGGCAGAAACAACAGCCGAGGGAATTGTATTTCACGCTTGTTACTGTTTGGGTCGTATACATATTCCTGGCACACGGGTCTCTACTATGGCTGGGCGATATATCGATAAATATCGCTATTATTTCAATATCCACATTTTGATAGATATACTATAGAAATATGGGTTGTCGATGTATCGAATATCAATATATCAAATATCGAAATATCGAAAATCGATATATCGACAAATATCGGTATATCGAAGAATATCGATATATGTAATTTTGATATCGAATATCGTTATGTAAATATTAATATCGCTCACCCCTAGCTTCTATCTATGATGTTTCCAAAAAAGGCTGATGCAGCCACTCAGATTTTTTTTCCTGTTTGAACCATAAGGGATACGAAAAATGACACAAAATGACATGACACCGGAAAAAATAAATTAAAAGTGATGGCCCTTACTATTAAAGAGTTGTTGCCTGATGACGCGACACTTATGTTTCATCTACTAGTAATCTGTCGATAGCATCTCAATAGATGACTTATACCTTACACCATCAGTTTGGAGTGAGTGTCGTACTGAATATCATCCAAATCGATCCAGGCGGTCTACTGTTAACGTATAAGCAAAATTTAAGACGTGGCATGAATACTTGAACATGCTGTACATCAGAATCTAAGCCGGTCAAGATTAAGCTTCATGTAAACTTTTCTTCACTATTCAAAGAAAGTAATTAAGGACCAAGGCCTGTATTCATGTACACATAGTGTTGCTGTGGCTACACCCATCTAGTGTTGTCATTGTGTTATTTTACTTGCCATGATATTACCTATATCTGAAATAATTATTTTTCGAGGGAAGCCTACGATAATTATTATATTGTAAAAAGTTGTAGCATAGTATGAGAAATTAATGTGTTTAAAAGCGATTTCGAATATTGTTTACCTATTAATTAATTAATCTATTTATATATAAATCCGTCCCATCATGAAAATTATTAAAAATTAATAATCATCTATAATTTTAAAAATTAAATTGTAGATGTCAGAAAAATTATAAGAAAACCAATTTGTCTACGGTCCAATGTAGAAAAAAAGAGGAAACAAATTGACAATCAAGCAAGGATTTTTTGAGTTCTTTGGATAAATTCTTGACTGTAGAAACATCACATTTAGAAAATGAACGAAAAATTTCGTCTGCTGATGTTGAAGCTGGTGACAATGCTGCAGTAACATAAAAAAATAGAAAAGATGAAAGAAACGAAAAAAAACTGAAGTTCATAGTAATGCTGTGACTGTATTTAAGGGATTAATATTTATTTATTTATTACAAGAGACCGTTCTACTACAACTCACAATAATACTTGCACGATAAGTTGATCATTATATTCATTATTAACAAATTTTTGTTTATAAGTCGAACTTACAATTCATTTACTAGTTACCAAAGTTACATGGCTGTAATATTTACTTACCGTCCACCTTAAACTGTAAGTGGAGATTACGTACCAACACATTACAACTTGTTTACCTATTAAACTTTATTTAGTTTTAGGGTGCCTATTTTATTAAAATGTAAAATAGCTATTTATGCAACAAGTGCTAAAAGTCGCCGTTTATGCGCGAGACATGAAAATTATGAAACGAAGCCGTTTTCTTAAGTCACCACCGTATCTAATTAGCTCGATCGTTATTGTGTCTTCGCCTGGAGCTTTGTTGTTTTTCGTGCTATTAACCACCTCTTCAAATTCTTTGTACGTTGGCAATTCCATCATTGGCTCATCCTAATTTTGTGTAATTTCTTCCTCCATGCTATGGGCCATACCCTGTACATTCAGTAGGTTTTCAAAATACTCTTTCCATCTCTTTATTACCATTTCCTTTTTTCCAACTATTTCTCTATTCTCGAGCCTACATAATGACGTTCTTGGCTGGAACCCTTTCTTTTGGTGGGACACCTCTTTGTAAAAATGCCTTACTTTTTTTTGTTGTTCGTTGCACTTTATCTCTTCTAGCTTCTTTTGCTCCCAGTCCCTTTTATTTTTACGGGTGTGTACTTTTAATTCCCTTACTTTACTGTTATATTTCTCCTTCCCTTCGTGGGTGTTTTCTTTTATCATATTTAGTCTTAACTTATTTCTTTCTTCTATTGTTTCATGGCATTTTTCATCAAACCAGTCCTTTTTTCTTTTATTTTTCCTTTCCCCTAGTATGTAATTCTTTTGCCGCTCCTATTATGGTTGTCTTCGTCTTTACCCATTTCCCTTCCACACTCTCTTCTGTTTCTTTTTTCTTCCCCTCTAGTTTTTTTTTTGTAATACTTCCTCGTAACACCGCTGTACCTCGTGATTTTTTATTAAAAGATCTGTACTGTATTATACATTATTTTACCTTCTTCTTTTTTCTCTCTTATTGCCGCTAAAATTAAAGTAGTAAACCTAATTAATCTTATTTAATTATTACAAATCTAAATGAATTTTTGTATGACCAGGGATGGTCCACAACCAATTGCATTAAAGAAAGTTATGAGAAATAAAACCATATTTTAATAACGAAATGGACAGGTAGTAACAACTGATAATTTTTAACACATGTAATTTCATGCATTTTATTCAAATAAAGCAAAAAATAGCGTGAACGTGTACAGAAAACATGAGAAATTTATTTATTAAACACAGAATGCCGAAGGTAATCTCAATATTCACATGTGCACTCATGATGGGAGCAAGAAATCCCGCATAGCTTCTTTGATAATAACTTCTTCATTTTCTTTGGTTGAAAGTTGAAACAAAGCGCGGTCGATCAGGTGGTCTCATATCACACACAGATTCTTCTCGCCACTTTAAAACCCAAGAAAAGATTGTATAGGGGTAAGTCATTTAATCTTTCTTGCGAAGTGTGTTCCTGGGGTTTTTTTTTATTATTGTCAAATTTTTATGGGCTTCCTGTATATTATTTTAATTTTAATATTTAAAAATCTGGTGTGATACTCGCACACAACTTCCTTTTACGGGGATCTTATAATTAACCAAACATTTTATTTCGAAAAAAACTGAAAAATTACAAGAGTAAACACCGTAGGTACTTCCGGTTATACGATTTTCTTTAAAAACTTGCTGTCGCATCTACATAGTACACAAAACTTATATATGAAGTTTCAACGCCATACCTCTTTTTGTTTTTGAGATATCTGTTCACACAGACAGACAGACATACAGTCAGACAGACACACAGACAGACCAATGAACAAAAACATGTTTTTTGGGTTCAGGGGACTCTAAAACGTGAAGATCTGTTGAAAACTCAACTTCGAATTTTTGGGGTGAATTCAATACTTCTTTTATCGTCAAAGGAAGTAAAAATCTTATATGTGCCCCTCCCCCCTCCCCCTGCAAAGCGTGGGCTTGCGAGACTATAGTTACGCGACTGTGTAACACTATAGCCAGGGCCGGCGGTTGACGTGGGTAGTATGGGTAGTACTACCCACTCGAAAATATCCGTGTGGGTAATTACCCACTTGAAACTTTCGAACAAAACCTAAAATTTGAAATCGGGGGTGGGTCCTTTCTCAGGGAAAATGAACATTAGGTATATGAAAATGAAAGAAGTTTTTCAGTTTCGTATCCCTCATCGCTTCAGATGAGTGTATTGTGAACAATCACTTGGAACTTCCCCCCCCCCCCCCACCCACCATACTACCCACTCGGGCTAAAAGTGTGACGCCAGCCCTGAATACAGCTATAGAAGAACTGAAATTTCGGAGGGGGGCAAAATGTTTAGCTACATCACTGATAGAACCAGTTTATTGTGAACTGCAGATTGCAGCAGGACTCTTAGCTCATTTTAATCGTTATAGGAACGGTTACTATGTTTCATAACATTATTTTCCGTTATTTTCTGTGTTCAGTATGCAAATGACTTGGCTGAATTGTTTAGACATGAGTATTTATTAGTGTTTATGTTGCAGAATAGATTGTTTGCGTTATAGAAACGTAGGAAGTGTTAAAAAGGCAGGCGAAAAGCGAGCATGCGATTTTCCGGGAACAAGAGATTTTTCGAAGCGAGTGCGTGTGCCGAGGCGAGGCGGCTGTGCCAGAAATAGCAGCAGCACCTCCTAGCGGTTGTCCAGGCAACAACACCGGGCCCATTGACGTGCTCGCGACCTTCACCTCGCGGTCGCGCGGACTACTCGACCGTCTCACGTACCTTCCCAGGTAAAATTACACGCGGCCCTCATTACCGAAGAATTCCACGGGCCGGGGCTTCGGTCGTCCTGGCTACGGGCCGCGGGTCCTCCTGCACGTGCACGCGTATGCAAATGCCAACAACAAAGCGCTTAATATGCGAAATTGCCGGTTGCTCATTGACGTCGCGCTGACCTTGCGAAATGTTAGTCAGCCCACCGCTCGACTATCGTAGAAACTCTGTCGCCAGTTTCGAGGCCAAATTTGTACAATATTTAATTCACTCGTTGCAAAACAACTCGCTGCTGCCCCCTCCCGCGCCGCACGCTCCTTGTCTAGCGCACTGCAGCGCGAGCGATTCCGCGACGAGCGCTGTGCGAAATGAAAGTCAATTAGCCTAAAAAGCGTTCGAATCTTTTTCTATCGCCTGTTTTTGCCATCGGAATGGTCTCGCCGATTTGGCAACAGCGCCAAACCAATGACTGCCTTTGGAAAAATTGCTCGACGCGAGCCGCTTTTGTTTTTCTCGATTTTGTTATTTATCGGTGCTTATCAAGGAGACCATGAGAAGAAAAATAAACTTTCATAGAAAAGGCTTAACACCGACATAACGTCATTGTTAAAACTGATTCTCGACATTTGCGATTTTTTTTTGGAAACGGCGACTCTAGTTTCCATGTCTACATTTGTTTGTTTTTGTAATACAAACTAAACAGTTAACAAACTGTGACTCAAAAACTTGATCATCATTAATTCTGTGCGATAGTAATGGAGGTAATGGGCCGTCCGTACTTTCGCTGCTTCGAATTCAGGCACATAGCACATACAGTTTATTGTGTGACTTGTGTGGATACACTGATACAGGGTCCGGTTCAACGATGGTTACATAGAAGTATAAAAATTGTAGCTGCGAAGGTGGCCCGGCGCACATTAGTAAACTACTTTTGATTTTACAGGGTGGCCCAAAAAAGTGTGGCGAACCATAATTACTGGTTTTTAAACAGAAAGCGTTATACATAAAGAGCGATCAAAAATAAAACTGATTGCGGGAGCCCATGAAAAATATGACCACTTTCTGCACTCTACTTTATAAAACTACATTTGAACTACAATTAACTGTATTTTAGTTCATGTGACTTTAGAACAGTTTAATACGCTACGCAAAATATGCAATTTAAACCAAAAATACGTTCGGATATTTTACCCACCTATAGATTTCATCAAGCGTAAACCCTTAATTTCCGAGATACAGGGTGTTTTTTAAAATGCGTTTTTTATTGTTAGCTAAAATACGCTTTGGGTGATTTTAATGAATTTTTATAGTTTGTTTCTAACTTTATGAGGTATCTTTTGGACATATTACAGTTGATCCAGTACTTCCAGACGCCTGCCCATGGGGCATGTCGATCAGGTTTTTTCACAAAAAAAAATAACGCCCAATAGATTTTTTGCATTTTCATATTTTTTTAATAAAGCAACTAAAAATGGCACGCCTTTGAACCTATTAAGACAAAAACTAAAATGCTCTAATATGTATCTCAAAAACCCATCAGCCGATTTTAGTGAAAATTTTAAGGTTTATTGATGCTATTAAGGATCATGCTTTGGCGAACTCAGATTGAAATTATTTGTTCCAGGAGCGGCCGGGATTTTTTTTGTAACTTGAATACTCTGTATCTCGGAAACGAAGGGTTTCCAGACCCATGTTTATTAAGACTTTTTTGTTAGTATTGATGAGATGTATAAGTGGGTAAAATATCCGAACGTATTTTAAACACCCTCTATAGATTAAATTGCTAGGTAACATTAAAATAACAAGTGGATAAGTTGAATAAGACTTCGAAAATTAATTCTGAACTTCATAAAAATGTGACAATTCTATGTCAACAAAAAGCATGCTATAGATTAGGCAAGTTTTATTGTTTTCAATGGCTTCCACGATCAAGTTTATTTTTGATCTCTGTATAAGTATTTGGACAACTTCGTTTCTGGTTTTGAATTAATGGGCTTTTAACTGCAGCCTTTGGCTGGTGGGATTTTGCTATCCCCCAGCGATCAAGTAATTACAAAATTCCGCACTACAATACGTTTTCAGCTTTGTAGTTTTTGTGGAGGCTATTTCTAAACGAGTTAATTTAGTTCTTTCAGCTTTGAAATTGCTGCTGCACTTGCTATTTGCGCAATTCCTCTGTTAAGAAAAGTACATAGAATGAAGTTACTTTACTCGATGTAAGCTATTAGTATTTCTAGGAGGAATTTATGTATTATATTTAAATGATTAATTCCGTTTTAGTACGTTTGGAAATTGCAGTACAAATCATTTAATTAATTCTTAATTCTTTGTTCGTCCTTTGCTAGCAGCCAGGCATGGACAGGAAAAGCTATGCATCAATTTCAATACATTTTTAACAAATTTGGCAATTTACCAAAAGTTTACTAAATTTTCAGCAAGTTGCAATACATTTTTAGTCTAGTAGTTTTTGTACCTTTGCAGCAAATTTTCAAAAAATTAAAAGCATTTTTTTTAAACAATATTCTTCTACAATAAATGTTCAACTATTTTACAGCAACTTTTATTATCAGTTTCAGTAAGCTTGAGGGTGCATCTTCAGAAAGTTAAATGCAAATTGTTAGTAAGTTTTCAGTAGTATGTTGTGCGATGTAAATTTTCCAGGAATTCACAGTAATAAATGGTCGAAAAGTTTCCAGAATTTCCAGTAAACTTTTATCAAATTTTTAAGTAAGTTTTTTGCCAACAATATTTTAGCAAATATGTAGTACTTTTCAGGTAATTTCTAGCAAATATTTACCGATTTTGCAACATCTGCTTCAGTTTGTTTTCAATCAATTTTTCAAGCTTGTGATAAATTTGTACATAAATCGTAAAAAACATTCTAGCAATTTTCCAAAAAAGTAGTATGTATTAAATCTTTGCCCAGTTATAAATTTTTTAGAGAAATTTAGCCACTGTACAGCAGTTTAAACGAGAATGTAGTAAATGTGTCAGTAAAGCTGTACATTTTTAGCAAATTTTTGTAAATTTGGACGTTCCAATATTTTTTCTAGCAAAATTTTGCAGCAGATTTCAGAAATTTTCCAGAATTTTGCTAGAAAATTAGTAGTAGCAATTTTCAGCAGGATTCCAGTAGATGTTTTATCAAATTTGTAGTGTTTTTTTGGCAAATCTTTCGAAGTTCCAACAATATTTTACCAAATATGTAGTACTTTTTAGGTAATTTCTAGCAAATTTTTACCGATTTTGCAAGATCTGCTTCAGTTAGTTTCCAATCAATTGTAATATACTTGTAGCAAATTTTAAGAGAGTCTGTAAAATTGTTTAGAGAAATTTAGCCATTTGTCAGTAAAGCTGTAAATTTTTAGCTAGTTTTTGTAAATTTTCGGCGTTTCAATAGCTTTTCTAGCAAAATTTTACAGCAGATTACAGAAAATGTGTAGCAAACGTCGAGCTACTTTGCGTCGATTTTATAATTAACGTAGAACAAATTTAGCCAGTGCATATTTTTTTATTTTTTAAAACCCCGTTTAATAATATTTCTTTTGACGTCAGACATAAGCCTAATTTCAACCGTTGTTCCAATATTTGAGTTTGAACATAAATAAAGTGAAATGCATAGTTCACTTTATTTATGTTGTTGATTGTTTTCGTAAGTTTGACGAAATACGAACTCTTCGTAACTATTACTGAAATAAGCAGATTAATATTAGTGTCATTCACGCTATTTTCTGCAATACGTAAATAATATCCAAAAGCATTTGGTTTGGTATTGGCAAAGCAATATAGTCTGCATTTTATGCTTTTGTTATTACTAACCCATGGCATGAAATTTAACCTTAAAAATGATGTTTGTCGTAGAAAGACATGATATGCGGTGGAAGTGGTTGTGAATTCAAAATGTCCAAACACAGACAAATCACGAACTTATCAGCAGAACCCACAAACTATGATATTGGACTGACAAAGCGCTGCATCTCCCAGTGTGTAGGCAGGTATAAACGACAATGATAGCTAAATTTAACCGGCGGTTGCACGCGAATTGATAAGATAGCCATAAAGATGTGTATGTCACCAGTGGCGTAGCCACACATTCTGAACCTCTACGCAAAATTATCAGTTAGGGCTCTTAATAGAGTTTTGAAAATAGAACTTTAATGGAAGTACAGTTTGTTCTGGATGAACAGCAATAAATTGAAAATAAAAATAACAAACAGTCTGTACGTTGAACTAAATTTCCTTGTCTTTCAATCATTTTAATAATAATTTGTACACATTTGTGCATTTCATAACATATTGAAATGACTGTTTTTATTTTTCTAGTCCCTTTTCCTAATTCGAATCGGTGATAAAGGAGTTTACTTTGCAGAGAGTAGATGCAACGTTAAGTAGTAGTTCAAATGTTCCAAATACAAGTGGGGACACGCCTACATGATTTTATTTCCAGGGCAACTTGATGAACCTTGTTTTGGATTTGGATCACACGTTATAAGGAAGTTTAAGAAACCCATATACCATATAATGGAGTTGATCGTTGTTGCTCATCTCAAGACTGCCTTTGATGAAATCTGCGAACAGTAAAGTTATTATTAGCGTTTGGTCCCCCTTTAGCCCCCCCCCTTCAAACACACACCGTGGGGTTTTGCTTGTTGGTAGCTACGCCACTGCATGTCACAGTGTAGTGTTGCCAAGTCTTGTAAACGCTTTTTTCTGTCCCAGTTTATCTCGGCACTTCCGCCACGAAATTCAGAAATCAGCGTTTGCTCTGGGAGTGCGTCGCAGTCGTCGCGAGTGCGACATAATTATGTCCAATAAAAGGAATAATAACTCATAAAGGAGGATTTCGGAGAATTTATTAATGAATTCCGCCGAAATAGCTCCGCTGAAATTGACAAAATAAAGCGATTTCGCGAGAACATATGTTACATAATGCATACGTGCAGAGACACACGGCCGGGGCCATTAACGGGAGCGAGACGCGAGAGCGGACTCTCAGCAGGAAAAACGGAGATGGAACGCGTCAGCAGCGTAGTTCGTAGTAAAGTTGGCGGTGCGCTGCGAGCGTCGAGCACTTGTTCAGTTTCTGTCCGACGCCTGCTGCGGTGGCACACCTGCGATTGCGAGCTGAAACTGCGCGTAGTTTCAGCGACTCCTGAAATTAGGCGGATGGTCGGTTCCTCTGCGCCAGTGTCGGGAAGTGATTATACTGCATAGTTCCTTTTCCAATGGCTCGATCCTGCGAGGCCAGCTTCAGGAACTTCAGCAAAAAGGTACTACTCGGCTGGTTTCATAACGTCTAACATCACGCGTCCATGAGATCAAGTTCGAGGTTCACAATTGAGTACCTTTGCGGCTTAGCCACTCGAAAGTTGAAAGTTGCGCGAATCGACGCGGCTACTAGGAACTGGCGAAAAATCGGCGAAATTCTGTCGTTATCCGCGTTTTTGGAAAAACTGCCACTTCGCGCGATTTGCCGCTGAAGGAGTGAAACGCAACTCGGCGGTTTAGGTGAACGTAATTGCAAAAGCAGGAACTTTCGGAATTTGCTATGGCTAGCTGCTATTGCTGTGTGGTTGTCAGTATTGACCAGTTGTGAACTTCTCAGAAAACCACGGTTGGCCATGAGTTGAAGACACAAAACAAGACCACCATAGATACTGCAAGTTCTTGAACATCCCCAAACTTTAACCACTATTTTTGCGAAGTTTAAAAACAACGATGATTAATCAACAAAATACAGTCGGTCCTCTTGGAAAAGTTCTGCTATATTAGTATATATATATTTTTAAATCGCACAGGAAGGCAATATCCAATATAAACAAAAAAGTTTCAGAAGTGAATGTTTTTTCCTTAATGTGGAATTACATTACACACATCGGACTGGATTTTTTCGTCATTTCATGCTCGTAATCGATTCATAAAACGCTCGCTTTTTAATGATAATTATATTGTGGCATGGAAACAGTTGAACGTTAAACAAAAATCATACGTCGAGTTCAACTGTTTATTCGAATAAAAAAATCAAAGATAAGCAATCAACACAAAGCCAAAACACTCGAAATCTTACTTGAACCTAAGCTAACACCTTTTTTTAAAAGATCGCTCTGAACTAATTCTAGTAAAGAAGCAAGTTTGAGTTTGTTTTCACAGTTAATTCCGCGAAACCAAGATGTGCTATGTTAAGGCTTATAAGTAACTCTAGCAATTGCAAGTGCAAACTTGATCAATGCATAACTTGAGCAAGTTTGAACTTGTACCTGTTACTATCTTGAAACTGAAACTTTAATAATTATTTATGGTATAAGGGTGTTATATTACAAATAATCCACGAAAGAAAAGTTGAACCCTCGAGGTACCGAGGGGGGTCTTTTCTCAAGTGAATTATTTGCAATAACACCCGCGGGCCATACAAAATGTTTATCCATAAACTCAATCCAATAAATTTATAATTCGAGTCGCCTGTGTTATACGTTTGGCAGTACTGAAGTGTATTGTCAGTCTGTCAAATTCGAGATTAGTAGGTTAGGTTTTGTTTGTTATTTAACACAGACTGACGCAAAACTTATCCTACAATTCTCGAATTTGACATAAATAACTAAAATAAAACTAGAGTTTTATAGCTATAAAACTATAGGGGTTTATGGCCTACATAATACAACTTATATCAGAATTACCTATGCCTCTATAATAAGTGAGTTGTGGATAAAGATAGTTTTTAGTTTTAAATCTAAATGGGTTTGAACTAAGCACACTAAATGCAAGCGTAAATAATCAATTAAAACCCGGAGAAAGAAAATTTGAACTCGCTTTTACAATTCTAAATCTAAAGGTCACCCTAAACGAACTGTAGTAAATGAAAGCGTAAATATTTAATCTTCTTTTTTAAAGGTCGATTTCAACTAAGTAATATAAATACAAGCCTAAATTACGTCCGGTTCCAGCTTGTATGAACTCGTTTCCTTTACTACCTTTAAGTCTAAACTAACATGTTTTTTCGATTGAAATGAAGAAATTAACTAATTAAAGCGGGAAAGCAAATTTGAATTCCTTTTTTCTACTAATTTTTACTTGTCGAATTAAATACACTCAAGCTCAAATTATTGGTTAAAGCTGGACGAAAGCACGTTTAAATCCTTTTTAAGGACGCTGTGAATTAATTGTAGTAAATTCGGGCGTAAAATATTAATAAAAGCACGGAGAATGCTAGTTTGAATTCATTCGTACTCTTACTTTTAAACTAAAACTCATCTGATTTTTTAAGTCTGAACTAAACGTAGTAAATCCAAGCGTGAAGTATTAAAGCTACTGAGTGTAGCAAACTCAAACGTAGCATTAAATCAAAGCTGGGCGAAAGCAAGATTGAACTTGTTTCTATTGTTGTATTGTTATATTGTAGTAAATTATTTCTGAAAATCTGACGAGACATGTTTAAACTTCTTCCCACTTCCTCGTATTTTAAGGTTTCGAACTACATATTTAGAGCAGATACAAACGTTAAATATTAATCAAATCCCGGCGAAAGCAAATTTGATGTTTCCATCATTACTTCGACACTCAAACAAGCATCTGTTATTTCGAAGTTTACTTTGAACTAATTGATCTTGTTTCAAGCATACATTATTTATGCAAGCCCGTCGAAAGCAGCTTGAATCTATTTCTATTGTCAATTTTTACAGTGAAATCAATGTATCGTATTTTAAGGGCAACTTTGATGTAATTCTAGTAAATTATTATTGGGAACCTGTTAAGGCCAACTTTCAATTTATTTTTTAAAACTCTTAGGTTTTAAGCTGAAATTAGCATCTTCTATTTTATAGGCCATTTTGAACTAATTGTACTTAGTACAAGGTCTAAGAAAGCCTGGCGAAATCAACTTTGAATCTATTCTACTGTTGTTGTAAACTGAAATCAATATATCCTATTGCAAATTCCACATTGATGTAATTCTAGTAAACGCGATGGTAATGTTAAGGAAAGTTTGTTAAAGGCAACAGTGAACGTATTTTTACTCTCAGGTTTTGAATTGAAATCAGCATCTTCTAGTTTAAGTCATTTTGAACTATTTGTAGTAAATACAAGGCCTAAGTTATTTATGAAAGCCTGGAGAAAGCAACTGTGAATCTATTTTACTGTTAGTTTTAAACTGAAATCAATATCTCCTATTACAAAGGCTACTGTGATGTAATTCCAGTAAATACGAGAACAAATTATTAATGAAATCATGTAAAGGCAACTTTGAACTTAGTTTTACTCACATATTTTAAAGTAAAAGATTCTATTTTAAAAGACATTTTGAACTAATTGTACTTAGTACAAGGTCTAAGAAAGCCTGGCGAAATCAACTTTGAATCTATTCTACTGTTGTTGTAAACTGAAATCAATTCTTCCTATTGCAAAGGCCACATTGATGTAATTCTAGTAAACGCGAGAGTAATGTTAAGGAAAGTTTGTTAAAGGCAACAGTGAACGTATTTTTACTCTCAGGTTTTGAATTGAAATCAGCATCTTCTGTTTTAAGTCATTTTGAACTATTTGTAGTAAATACAAGGCCTAAGTTATTTATGAAAGCCTGGAGAAAGCAACTGTGAATCTATTTTACTGTTAGTTTTAAACTGAAATCAATATCTCCTATTACAAAGGCTACTGTGATGTAATTCCAGTAAATACGAGAACAAATTATTAATGAAATACGAGAACAAATTATTAATGAAATCATGTAAAGGCAACTTTGAACTTAGTTTTACTCACATATTTTAAAGTAAAAGATTCTATTTTAAAAGACATTTTGAACTAATTGTACTTAGTACAAGGTCTAAGAAAGCCTGGCGAAATCAACTTTGAATCTATTCTACTGTTGTTGTAAACTGAAATCAATTCTTCCTATTGCAAAGGCCACATTGATGTAATTCTAGTAAACGCGAGAGTAATGTTAAGGAAAGTTTGTTAAAGGCAACAGTGAACGTATTTTTACTCTCAGGTTTTGAATTGAAATCAGCATCTTCTGTTTTAAGTCATTTTGAACTATTTGTAGTAAATACAAGGCCTAAGTTATTTATGAAAGCCTGGAGAAAGCAACTGTGAATCTATTTTACTGTTAGTTTTAAACTGAAATCAATATCTCCTATTACAAAGGCTACTGTGATGTAATTCCAGTAAATACGAGAACAAATTATTAATGAAATACGAGAACAAATTATTAATGAAATCATGTAAAGGCAACTTTGAACTTAGTTTTACTCACATATTTTAAAGTAAAAGATTCTATTTTAAAAGACATTTTGAACTAATTGTACTTAGTACAAGGTCTAAGAAAGCCTGGCGAAATCAACTTTGAATCTATTCTACTGTTGTTGTAAACTGAAATCAATATATCCTATTGCAAATTCCACATTGATGTAATTCTAGTAAACGCGAGGGTAATGTTAAGGAAAGTTTGTTAAAGGCAACAGTGAACGTATTTTTACTCTCAGGTTTTGAATTGAAATCAGCATCTTCTAGTTTAAGTCATTTTGAACTATTTGTAGTAAATACAAGGCCTAAGTTATTTATGAAAGCCTGGAGAAAGCAACTGTGAATCTATTTTACTGTTAGTTTTAAACTGAAATCAATATCTCCTATTACAAAGGCTACTGTGATGTAATTCCAGTAAATACGAGAACAAATTATTAATGAAATCATGTAAAGGCAACTTTGAACTTAGTTTTACTCACATATTTTAAAGTAAAAGATTCTATTTTAAAAGACATTTTGAACTAATTGTACTTAGTACAAGGTCTAAGAAAGCCTGGCGAAATCAACTTTGAATCTATTCTACTGTTGTTGTAAACTGAAATCAATTCTTCCTATTGCAAAGGCCACATTGATGTAATTCTAGTAAACGCGAGAGTAATGTTAAGGAAAGTTTGTTAAAGGCAACAGTGAACGTATTTTTACTCTCAGGTTTTGAATTGAAATCAGCATCTTCTGTTTTAAGTCATTTTGAACTATTTGTAGTAAATACAAGGCCTAAGTTATTTATGAAAGCCTGGAGAAAGCAACTGTGAATCTATTTTACTGTTAGTTTTAAACTGAAATCAATATCTCCTATTACAAAGGCTACTGTGATGTAATTCCAGTAAATACGAGAACAAATTATTAATGAAATCATGTAAAGGCAACTTTGAACTTAGGTTTACTCACATATTTTAAAGTAAAAGATTCTATTTTAAAAGACATTTTGAACTAATTGCAGTAAATACAAGACATAAGTTATTTATGAAAGCCTGGCCAAAGTAACTTGTATTTACTATTCGTTTTAAACTGAAATCAATATATCCTATTGTAAGGGCCACTGTGATGTAATTCTAGCAAATACAAGAGCAAATTATTAAAATAGGTATGTACAAGTAACTTTCAATTTGTTTTCTCTCTTAGGTTTTAAGCTGAAACCAACACCTTGTATTTTAGAGGAATTTTGAACTAATAGTAGCAAATACAAGACTAAGTTACATACGAAAAGTTGGCAAAAACAACTTTGAATTAATATTACTGTTTTACTCTTAGTTTTAAACTGAAATCAGTAGATATATCGTATTGTAGAGACCACTTTGATGCAATTCTAGTAAGCTATTAATGAAAATTTGGTACAAGCAACTTTGAATTTATTTTCGCTCTCAGGTTTTAAATTAAAACCATCTTCCATTCTAAAGGTAAATTTGAACTAATTTTAGTAAATACAAACCTAAGTTAAAACACCCGATGAACGCTACTTTGAGTCTAGTTTACTGTTAAGTTTAAACTGAAAGCTATTCTGTTCTAAATACCACTTTAATGAAATTCTGGTAAATATGAGAGCAACTTTAAACGTATTTGTGCTCTCAGCCTCCTAGTTGTAATACTGTAGTAAATTATTAATACAAACCTATTAAAGCAACTGTAAACTGTGTTACCTTCAGGTTTTAAGCAGATATCTACGTGTTATTATATTTTAAAGGTCATTTTGAACTAATTGTAGTAACTACAAGCCTAAGATGTTATTTATCAAAACCAGATCAATCTATTTTACTGTTAAGTTGAAACTGAAATCAATATATGTATACCATTTTAAAGCCTTCTAGTTGTAATATTATAGTAAATTATTAATACAAACCTATTAAAGCAACTGTAAACTGTGTTACCTTCAGGTTTTAAGCAGAAATCTACATTATTATATTTTATATTAAGTCTAAGTTACCTACAAAAGCACGGCGAAACCTACTTGAAATCTATTTTAGTTTTAAGCTGAAATTACTACATCATATTGTAAAGGCTACCTACTTTGATAAAATTCTAGTAAACATAAAAATAAAAACCTGGTAAAAGCAACTGTAAACTGGTTTTTACTCTCAGGTTTAAGACTGAAATCAACATCTTTTGTTTTAAATGCCATTTTGAGTTAATTATAGTAAATACAAGCGTAAATTAGTTATGATTTATAAAAGCTCAGCGAAAGCAACCTAATCCTATTTCTATTGTTAATTTTCAAGTGAAATCAATGAAACCTATGTCGAAGGCCACTGTGATATAGTTCTAGCAAAAGCAAGGTACATTATTAATGAGAGCCTGCTAAAAGCAATTTTGAACTAATTTTTTACTTCCAGATTTTAAATTGGCACCAACATTTTCTATATGAAATGCTATTTTAAACTTTGTGTAGTAAATTCAAGTTAATCATGAAAGCCTGGCGAAATTACTTGAACGTATGTCTATTATTAATTTTAGAAGTGAAATCACTGTATCCTATTTTAAATGCTACTTTGGTGTAATTATAGTAAATAGAAGAGTAAATTATAAATGAAAGCTTGGTAAAACAACTTTGAACTTGTTTTTATTCTCAGGTTTTAAACTGAAGCTGATATTTTGTAATTTAATTATAGTAAATGCAAGCGTAGATCCTTTATGAAAACCTGGCGAAAGCAACCTATACATATTTATATCGTTAATTTTAAAGTAAAATCACTGTACCGCATTTTATAGGCTATTTTGATGTAATTCTAGTCGATTCACGTATAAATTATAGAAGAAAGCCTGGTAGAAGGCAACTGTCAATTTCTTTTCTCGGATTTTAAGATGAAACCTACCTGTTCCAATTTCAAATGCCATTTTGAACTAATTGTAGTAAATACAAGCCGAAGTTATTCATGAAAACCTCATGAAAGCACTTTTGAATATATTTTACTGTTATGTTTAAACGGAAATCAATATATATTACTTCAAAGACTAGTAAATATAAGAGTAAATAATTAGTATAAACCTGGTAAAAGTAACTGTTTTCCCTGAGGTTTAAGCTGAAACGTACATGTTCTATTTTAAAGAAAATTTTGAACTAATTGGAGCAGATACAAACCTAAGATAGTTATGGAAAGCCTGGCGAAAGCAATTTTGATTTTACTTTAGTGTTAGTTTCAAACTGAAGTCGGTGCATCCTATTTTAAAGGCCTTTTTGATGTGAGTGTAGTAAATACAAAAGTAAATTGTTGGCGAAAAAGTGGTTTTTGTAAACTTCTTTACTCTCAGATTTTAAGCTGAAATGGACATTTTATATTTTAAAGAACATTTTGAGCTAATCGCAGCAAATGCAAGCCTAGTTCATTATGAACGCCTAGCTATAGCTACTTTGAATTTATTTTACAGTTAGTTTTAAATTGAAATCATTGTGTCGTATTTCAAAGGCCTCTTTAACTGTAATTGTAGTAAATTATTAGTGAAAACTTGGAACCTATGGACTTCATAACTTTCAGGTTTTAAGCTGAAATAATCGACATATTTTATTCTAAACACAATTTTGAACTAACTGTAGTAAATACAAGGCCTACGTTATTTATGAAAACCTGGCCAAGGCAACTATTTTGCTGTTCGTTTTAAACTGAAATCAAGAGATCATATTACAAAGGACACTTTGGTATAATTGTAGTAAATATAAAAGTAAAATGTTGATGAAAGCTTGGTAAAAGCAACTGTGTACTTTTTTAGTCTCAGGGTTTAAGTTGACACTTACATTGTTCTTTAATAGTAATTTTGAACTAATTGTAGTAAATACAAGCGCAAGTTTTTCGATGTCTAAGGTACCTGGTACTCTGCATGCCTAGACCTTGTCCATTAACAAACAAACAAACATGAAAGCCTAGGGAATGCAACTTGAATATATGTCTATGGTTAGTTTTAAACTGAAATCAATATATCTTTTTTAAAGGCCACTTTGATGTAATTCTATTAAATTCGAGAACGAAAGCCGTGTAAAATCAACTGTGAACTACATTTTACTCTAAGGTTTTACACTGAAACCAGCATATTCTGTTTTAAAAGCTATTTTGAACTAATTGTAGTAAATACAAGCGTAAGTTATTTAACAGCATGGCGAAAGCAACTTGAACGTATTTATATTAGTTTTAAACTGAAATCAATGTATCCTATTTTAAAGGCTACTTTAATATAATTCTAGTAAATACAAAAGTAGATTATTGACGATAATCTGGTAAAAGCAAATGTGATCTTTTTTGCTCTCATGTTTTAAGCTGACACCTAAATGTTCTTTTTTAAATAATATTTTGAACTGATTGTAGTAAATACAAGCGTAAGTTATATATGAAAGCCTGACAAAAGCAATATGAACATATTTCTATTGTTAGTTTTAAACTGAAATCAATAATATTCTATTTTAAAGGCACTTTGATATAATTCTAGTCCAGACAATAGTAAATTATTTATGAAAACATGTTAAAAGCAACTAGGAACTACTTTACTTTCAAGGTGTAAGCTGACACCTACACGTTCTTTTTTAAAGGCAATTTTGAACTAATTGTAGTAAATACAAGCGTAAACTATTTATGAAAGCATGGCGAAAGCAACTTGAATGTATTTATATTGTTAGTTTTAAACTGAAATCAATGTATCCTATTTTAAAGGCCATTTTGATATAATTCTAGTAAATACTCTTAGCGTTTAAGCTGACATCTACATGTTTATTTTAAAGGCCAGATTGAAGTAGTAAGTAAATATAAATCTCAGTTTCCTAGAAACGTCTGGTGAAACTAACTTTGAATCTATATTGCCGTTAGTTGTGTAAACTGAAATCATTGTATCCTATTTTAAAGGCCTCTTTAACTGTAATTGTAGTAAATTATTATTAGTGAAAACTTGGAACCTATGAAGTTCATTACTTTCAGGTTTTAAGCTGAAATAATCAACATCTTTTATTCTAAACACCATTTTGAACTAACTGTAGTAAATGCAAGGCCTAAGTTATTTATTAAAACCTGGCCAAGGCAACTATTTTTCTGTTTGCTTTAAACTGAATTCAATAGATCATATTACAAAGGACACTTTGGTATAATTGTAGTAAATATAAAAGTAAAATGTTGATGAAAGCTTGGTAAAAGCAACTGTGTACTTTTTTAGTCTCAGGGTTTAAGTTGACACCTACATACCTACATGTTCTGTAATGGTAATTTTGAACTAATTGTAGTAAATACAAGCGCAAGTTGTATGAAAGCCTAGGGAATGCAACTTGAACATATTTCTATTGTTAGTTTTAAACTGAAATCAATGTATCCTATTTTAAAGACCACTTTGATATAATATTCTAGTAAATACAAAAGTACATTATAGATGAAAACCTGGTAAAAGCAATTGGGAACTACTTTACTTTCAAGGTGTAGGCTAACACCTACATGTTCTTTTTTGAAAGCCACTTTGAACTAATTGTAGTAAATACAAGCGTAAGCTGTTTATGAAAGCATGTCTAAACCAACTTGATCGTATTTCTATTGTTATTATTAAACTGAAATCAATGTATCCTATTTTAAAGACCACTTTGATATAATATTCTAGTAAATACAAAAGTACATTATAGATGAAAACCTGGTAAAAGCAATTGGGAACTACTTTACTTTCAAGGTGTAGGCTAACACCTACATGTTCTTTTTTGAAAGCCACTTTGAACTAATTGTAGTAAATACAAGCGTAAGCTGTTTATGAAAGCATGTCTAAACCAACTTGATCGTATATCTATTGTTATTTTTAAACTGACATCAATGTATTCTATTTTAAAGGCCACTTTGATATAATTCTAGTAAATATAAAAGTAAATTATTGATGAAAACCTGGTAAAAGCAACTGGGAACTACTTTACTTTCAAGGTGTAAGCTGACACATACATGTTCGTTTTTAAAGGCCACTTTGAACTAATTGTAGTAAATACAAGCGCACGCACTTTATGAAAGCATGGCGAAAGCAACTTGATTGTATTTCTATTGTTAGTTTTAAACTGAAATCATTGTATCCTATTTTAAGGCAACTTTGATGAAATTCTAGTAAATGACTCATGAAAATCGGGTAAATGTAACTGTGAACTTGTTTTTACACGCATGTTTTAATCTGAAACCTAAATTGGTGGTGGCGAAATTAACTTAAACATATTGTTTGTACAGTTTTAAAGTGAAATCAATGGATACTATTTTAATAGCCACTGTGATGCAATTCTAGTAAAAGTTTGGGTAACTGATTGATGAGAGCCGGTTAAAAGCAATTTTGAACTAATTGTAGGTAAATTCAAGCGTGTTATTTATGGTGAAAGCAACTTGAACATATTTCTATTGTTAACGTTAAATAAATCTATTCTATTTTAAAGACTACTTTGATGCAATTAGATAGGTGTGAACATGTTCACTTACACCAACATTTCCTATTTTAAATGCCATTTTGAATTAATGATACTGAGTTTGTTATGAAATCTTGGCGAAAACAAGTTTGAACCGGTTACTATGATTAGTACTAGTTTTAAACGTAAACCAAAATCTTCTATCTTAAAGACTATCTTCAAAGCAAGTGCAAATTATTATTATTCAACGCTGAAGAAAAGTCTGTTTGAACTTGACTCCGCTATTAGTTTTAAATCCAAATGAACATCTTATTTAATGTTCGAATCTAATCGTAGTAAATGCAAGCGTAAATAATGAACTACTACCGGTAGTTACAAAAACTATAATCACATTAATTGCCTGAAACCCACCCTATAATTTAAAAGTGAAGCCCATTCGCGGCAATAAATTTAAAAATGTAAATTGGAACTTTCATTGAACATCCCACGATAATTATTAATAATAGTCCCGCCAGATTAAACAAACGTCACGAAGCCCGTCACGCGCTTTCATCCCAACTAATTTATTTTCGGCACGATTAAATGCTGGAAGAATTTGAATAGAAAACCGTGGGCTCGGTTCGCGATAGTGTCTGTCTGCTTGATTAGAGGCCGTAAACTTTCTGGCCGGCTTGTATGCACACCCCTTTCTTTCTTCCTGCAAAAGTCGATTTCCAGGCGCGCTCGCGTGCCGACAGTCACAAAGAAAATGCAGTTGGAGTGACTAATCGCCCCGAGGTGACTTCCACATTTTCTCACCTACTTTCGTTTTAGATTTGCTTTTGTTGGGCAGAGACTAAGAATCGGTGGCGGAACTACCCGTAAGCCGGGGAAGCCCGCGACTAAGCAAACCCAAATGGCATAGTTGGAAACTCGGGAAATCTTCAAGGCTTCGTCATCGTACTCAAGTATAAGCTGACTAGGTTATACTTGTTATTCGTAAACAAGTGCCACTATCTATCATTTATTTTTAAAAACCTAGCACAATTAGAATACATTTGTGTTGTTCCGCAGATTGTTGACGTGGTGTAACGTTTTACACCACAGTGTAAGTTTTGTTGTTTTCTAATATTGAGAATATATTAACTGGATTAGATACAAGTTGCACTTAAAAGTTAGTCCGATGGCTCTAATATGGTTAACAGGATTGTGTTCTTTAAATTAAATTGCAAAGATTGGTGCTCCATTCGCGAGGATGGTAACCAGTGGGGGTGCTTAGTTGGCTAAGAGGAATATTCAGGTGTGTTTCCCATTATTACAAGTTCGGCGCTATTTCAATTTAAATTGATGTGCATTTCGTTTATAAAAGTAACATACTAATACAAAAATGTTTTCAGCAGTGTTGTGAATAACTGTGATTTCACTTGAACTTGTAGCAGTGGTTCAGTAGATACTAATCGAGACCCACGAATCAATGGATTAAGGTCTGTTGGATCAGTGGATAAAATTGACAAAGGGCGTGAATTTAATGTTGCCTCTATCTGAACTGATAATGTTTGAAATTGTTCATAATCTGAAAAGGTACTACCTAACACTCTTCTAAGATATCTCTTTCCCAAATGTCGCCTTAGTGGCTTGCACGAGGAACTATAAATTCCCATTTTATATTTTCTGTTGTGAGAAAGTTCGAGATTTTAATATTTGCATCTTTAGAATGTAAAAATGTTGAAATATCGCGTAACTGATTTGCAGCACCTACGAAATTCTTTGCATTATCCGAAGTTATGGTATGGAGCTTGCTCCTGCGTCCTATAAGTCGCCTAAGTACGGCAATAAATGCATCCGTAGTTAGGTCTGTCACAAGTTTCAAATGGTCAGCACTCGTAACTAAACATATGAATATACAAATATATGACTTTATCATCTTTGGCCTCCTTGTTTTCCTATCCTTAATTTGAATAGGCCCTGCGTAATCAACGCCAACATTAAAAAAGGCCGGTGTATTCAGCTGCAATCTTTTTGAAGGCAAATCACCCATTAAAGGGTTGTAACTTTTGGGGTTCGCTTTGAAACATGTTACACAGTTATGTATCACGGTTTTTACTAAATGTCCGCTAATAGGCCAATACTGTTCCCTAATACAGGCTAGCAATCGTTGAGCACCACAATGTAACAGCGTTTGATGAAAATGCTTTATTATTAGTTGCGTAAGAGGATGATTTTTTGGTAGTAATATTAGAAACTTGTGATCGTATGTGTAAGACGAATTCTTAATTCTTCCTCCAACTCTTAAGATACTGTTCGTATCCAAATAGGGATTTAAAGTGAAATGTTTGAAGGAATATTATTTAAGGTTTTATTGGATTGCAACAAACAGTACAACAGCTTCTGAAATTTACATATTTTGTCGTAGAGCGTGCAAGATTTAATCGCTCTTTTAAATAATATAAAAATAAATAAAAAATCACTTAGGAACATAGCATTGATTGAGACAATAGAATCAATACAGGGTCGTTGCCGCAGGGCACCGATCATTTACAGATACTTTCCATTTGACACGCAAATCCCGACTTTAAAACATCAAGGCGGTCCTTAAAAGTTTATGCCTCGTTAAAGGGAAATTCCAATATTTGCGAGTTGCTAGCTTAGCTAAATGCTCTTCCACTTCGCTTGCCGAGTTGTTGACAAAAATCTCGACGATGCGAACATATTCAGGTAGCTATTTTTCCGTTTTCCGCGTTTCGGCTGTTTGGAAGTGCTCAAGTTCGAGGTTGCCATTGTAATTAAATTTGCAATCGATTCGCCTCTGCTCGCAGTTGTGTCCCTTTGCCCTTTCAGCTTTTAGGTATGATGTAAGGATTGGAATTGTTAAATTTGAAATTTCAAACGAGAAACGCCAAAGCGGCCTAATTCCAGTGCAGTGCAGTATTTATAGCGCACCGATTTTAAATGGTGCGTGTTGTCTGCCTGCACAAAAAAATAGCTCCAATAAATAGTCTGCTCTCTATAATTAGTTGGCCTACGGTTCATGTACAACCATATGCTTATTTTTATGCTTTTGAAGGTTAAACCGTATGTATAATTAGCGGTTCTAGGGGGAAAACTACTGAACACACAGAAATCGGCAGATTTAGGACCCCATATAAACAGAAATTCAGCCTTGACAACTTCAAAATCAAATTAATTAAAGTGGATTTGTAAAATTTACTTAGCAATATTAATGGCAGCGTAATGAAAATTTCTCTGAAAGGAAGTTTTCAATCTTTGGTTCGTGATAGCTTCCAGTTAACTTGACAACAGCAGCGGTGACAGTCCAGTGTGTTTTTATCAGTTTTTATTTATTGCGGCCCGTGTAATTAAATTTGTAATTTAAACAGGTTGGTGTAATCAGTAAAAACGAAATTTGCAAACAGCTTAATTAAGAAAACGAGGTTAGATCAGCACCCTAAATCTTTAATTTGAGATGCAGTAGGGTGCTTAATTATTGGGTCATAGTTAGGTGTTATAGATTGCTTAATGTTTGAATTATTAATGTAAAGCCGCATAAATCTTTCTAAATAAATATTTATTGCTTTACATTTATGTAACTACGTATCACTAGGGTGTACCAATCCAGATTATCACACAAAAACAAAGTGAAATTCGAGAACTCCTGAAGGTATCCTATCGAAGCCGCTGGCAAATCGACACAGCAATTAATCTCAATGTAATGCCAACTGGACGGGGAATCTGAAGAATTCAGCCCAAGCTGTGGTACCCCGCTCCACAATGTGCTAGTTAACAGTTAACAAGGAAAAAACGAAACTGTTGCTTCTTCGACGTGATTGCTCCCTGCGCATACACTTAGATCTTGGCGGTAGCAAGCAGCCCAACGCTGGGATCTGCGTCAAGGACGCCTAATCAGCTGATATTTACATAACATTCATGGCCGGGTTAAAGCAGGATCGAGAACAGCCCTAACTGTAGAGGAATCGGTCGGAATAAAGGACAGTATTTAGGCTCGTGAAAGAATCGGGATCAAAATGGCAAGAAATCGCCAACGATTCGCGAAGAACAGAAGTCGCTCCGCGACAAAAGTGGACAGTATCAGAACGTCGGCGCAGAGCATTCACAAATTACGCCAAATTACTATAGCTCGAAAATACGTCGCGTTTCGCCCGTAACAATGTTTTGGGAGTAGAATTTTTCATTTAGTTTAAGTACTAAAGGCAATCGATTTCAGATGGGAATTGTAAGACCTAGCATAATTTGTACTAAAATATGTATGTAAATAACACAAAATATTACGGGAACTGTGTTCCCTAAGAGAACGTTTCGAAAATGCTAATTTTCAAGGTTTATCCTACTTGGTACAACAGGTTTTATCTAGACATCTGTAGCCAATAAAATACATAATTAAAATACAAATATCGAGTTTCAAGAAAATTAAAATACGAATATTAAGTATACATTTGTGCACATCTGTTCTTATTTCTTCCTATTTAATAGCTACTGTATTCAAATTAGGGTTAGTTAACGTAATAGGCTTTGACAGCGATATCGTAGATGCAGAATTTCTATTAATAGAATTGTAGAATGCAATACCCCAACACAGACTTGCATAGAGTTAGATAACTTTCGCTCGGAAAGCCATTATTAAACTTGATAATCGATTTCGAATCAAAATTTCGAGATGGTGTGAGATGTAAATCCGCCATGGCAGTTAATTTTAAATCCGACCAATAGTAAATTTAAATAAGTTGACAGTTACTATACCCTTAGCTTATATATAAATGTAGGCTGTGCCTGCCTGCGTGCGTGCGTTATTTTTTAACAGCTATCCCACAACAATGGCACAAACTTTAACGCGACAGGATGCTGTGCCTGTCTGCGTGACTTTTTCTTTGTAATGGCCATTGTATTAAACCATCTATCAAATTTCTACGATACCCCTAACACCTGTGGTCGTCGTTGACCATTAATAAGGGCATTATTCCTTAATTTCGACTGACAAGGCTGGTTACCTACCCCACGTACGAGCAAAGACAATTTATAGAACCACAACTTTGTGGAATTAAACAGGCCACTGGTCTAATGTAAGAGGAAGAAGAAGGAGAACTCGTAATATGAGCTAAAGTCCAAAATAATTAAGCATAAAAAATAGAGGTATGTAATTTACATTTTAAACGTCCATTGACAACCAATATTATAGACCCTTTGGGCGATGTCAGCTTTAACATATTTTTCGTACTCTCTGGATATCATCCCAAGTTAACTACTGTGCATCTGCACATCATAAATGGGTTGTAGGAAACTATGGTATTTTATGGTTAACAGTCAATTAAGAATTAGACGTGCAACACCAAAATTAGTAAACCTTTATTTGCCTCACTGATGTTTTCTATTCGTCTTTTAACTCCCTTTTTAGGTCTTATTTTCTACAAATGTGAATTAATGTTGTGGAACGCCCTGGGTTATACAAAATTGAGAAAAAAAATGGGGCTACTCTAGCCCTCGAGGAAGAGAAGAAGTCTTTATGAGAATTGTAATAACCAGGACTTCCGAATCATAACTGGTGGCTAAACGTTCTTATTTATTTAGTCAAAGATTCAGGTATAACTATGTGGATCATTGCTCTTGTTTGTGATTCGAAGTATTCGGCTACGCTGCTGTTGCGCATTGATTAAACCGTAACCGGGCGAAAAACCCTTCGACAAAAAACCCCAGACATAAAACCTGGACATAAAACCCCCGGACAAAAAAAAACCGGCACTAAAAACCATCCGGACAAAAAACCCCTACCAAGTGTACAGGGTGTCCCATTTTCGAGGGGATTAAATGGAAATGTTCGGTATTATTAGAGCTAAAGTAAAATGGCCAACTTTTCAAGGGCAACACGATGGTGAAAGCAGAATTCGAATTGATTTCCGAGCTGCAGTCGAAAAATGAAAAAAAATCAACATTTCTAGTTAAGGTCACAGTTCATTTCTTTTGTCAAAATATAAAAAAACAAACTTAATTTACTTTTACGTAGATTTCTGTAGTGTAGTCCGAATGAATTTTTTATTGTTTTTACCTTACTTTATCATAGTTGACTTGAGAAATATAGAAATGATGGCAATATCCCGGATTTGGGTCTGGGAAACTTTCGTCCTAGATTCAATTAAACTCGTTGTAATTGTGTTCCATTATCATCAAATTAGGCTGTCTAGTAAACGACTCTTATTATAGGTTCTAAATTTCAAAAAGCCGTATACATATTACGTATATAAAAAACTTATCAACATTGTTACTGCATGTGGATATGTTGTCAAGATTTATTAGTTACAATAGCGTTCCTAAAAAATACAATCAGAAATTCCATCAAACTGGAAATTCACTTTGTTAATGGTGTATTTTGAAATGTAGCAATCTTGTTCTTGGTAATGAACTATTGTTCGACAGGGTCGTCACTGGCTAGCTGAAGAGTACTCGCCGAACGAACGTTTCATATCATCCTTGAAAAATCGTTCCGAGTAGCAGTACTGTTCCTAATGATATTAATTAACCATTTATTCGAGCTAAAAGCTAAAACCACAATCGGCAGGTTCCATTGACGTAGTGCTGGTGGCCAGGGTCGGGCCTAAACATTCGGTTGCCCGCGTATCATTCTATGTGTCATGAACAGAATGATTTATTAATATATATTTGTTTAAAAACTATTATTTTTTAAAATACACGGCATTGACGTTGCCCAAAGGTTGTCAAACTGAAAACTGTGCATTAGTTTTCTAAATGTTTCGTTGTTAGGTCACTCAACTACGTTTAAATGTGTTTTTCTATACTTAGCCAAGTCATTCAATGAAGTATTATCAAAGAAAACTCATTAACGAATCATATATTGACTGAATAACTGACATACTCATAATTAAGCTCCTCGTAGCTGTACAAATTTAATTTATGGTCTAAGTTTACAAAAAGACATAAACACCAATGTGCAGATGTCTCTACCTATATTTGACACCCATCTATATGGAACAGATGGAACACCCTATATATTTCTAATAGTGTATTGAAACCAATGGCGGCTCGTGATAATTGTATTTGGAGGGCTCTTAATCTTAATAACTAAGCTAACAGTAATAATTAATGAGTCACCTACATTCCCTCGATGTTTTAATCCAAATCCAACGGTGATTTTTAATTTTAAAAATCCAAAAGGAGATGTCATATGTACAAATCAAAAAGGATTCAAACACAACAGAACATGTACACAAGAGTTAAAAAACGAAACCTGATAATAATGCGTTTTAACAATGGAATAAAAATTATTGCTTATATAAAAATTATTGCTTATACAGTCCCTTCACAGTAAAAGAGAAAACATAGAAAACAAAACAGAACATTTAATGCATCACATCCACAAATCCATTTGTTTTTCTTGTAAATTACGAGTTCCAACTTTATTTTAACACCGGTGTAGGCGGTCCAAGTTTTTTGATATTGAACTTTTCAGTTCACTGTAGGATTTTAAAATGAATGTTGATAATATTAGTTATACTATTCTCCGCTATTTTTTATGTAAAACTTCACGAAACAATCGAAATCGCCCAACATAATCCAAACACGACACAATATTTTCAAGAAGTAATACTACAGGCGCGGTGGCCACATCAGCCTCGGATCGCATTACATTTTCGGGAGCGCTTTTTCCTCTTAGTATAGGCCAGTGGCCTGTTTAATTCCACAAAGTTGTGATTCTGAGATTTCGGCGAGAACGCAATATTTGTAAACATTACGATAAGCCTGCATCAAAAATCGTGAGCCTCTCATGCCACTTTGAAACTGCTATATCGCCGATTCGGCAGCAGTTGCTTTTTCGCCCGTAATCCCATACCAGTGCGGGGCTCACAACTGCTGTGGGATACGAATATAACGGTAGAATAAATGATAGGCTCGAGCCCTTGAACCCCTAATGTGCAGCCGCCCCTGATTGAAACACAAGTTACATAAGGCATGATTTTGTCGCCTTTTGCAAAAAAAAGTTCAACTTCTTTTTTACACTGGAATTTATTATGTATGTATATATTTTTTTGCAATAAACACCATTATTATTATTATTACCTTTAAGTTAGTTCTTGAAAGGACAAGTGCAACAAGCGACAATAGTGTCAAAAATGACGTTTATAACATAACCTAGAATATCTTCACACAATGTGACGGAAAAAGTGGCACCGAACTAAGTTCTTATATTTCTGTTACGTATCTAGAAAAAATAGCGTGTGGTACACGTGTATAAGTGCCATTAGAGCTCTAGCGACGTTAAAAGCACTCCGCTTAGCGTCGTGCTCTTAAACTCACCGCAGGTGTGTTAAACTCACCCCTCGTGCTTTAAAGGTTTACTTATACACCAGTATCATAATATACTATTTAATAGCCACATTAAGATATTAAAGTCGATGTTGGTGTTATTTTAGTATTTTTTTATTCTAATGTGTTTTCTTTGGTAATAGATCGTCGTGGATCGGATAGAACCCTACAATTTTTGTGTTCGAAGTTTTCTTCTCTAATATAATAACTAATAACCCATATAGGTGGGTATTAAAGTATACATGAATAGGTACATACATATATTATTGACTCACACTATATGATGGGGAAGCATGATTATAATGCCAACTTTCAAAACTAAAAGCTTTGTGGATGTTTATATTGAGGAACTCGAGCATTCTAATGATTGTTTACACAAAAATTTCAGTGGGTGGATGCGTGGGTGCGTAAGTACTCAAGCCTTGCAATCCAAACGGCTGACACAATTTTAAACAAACCTTATACATTACAAAATAATAATTATCCATCAGTTATATTATTTTTCTCAGATAACTTTCATGCATTGTTCTATTTGAACACCTTGTGGATGTGATGAACAATAAGCTTTTTTATCAAGTCTGGAAATTCAGGTACAAAATAGGGGAGTTTCCTACCTTACCCTACCAGTTTTTACACTTTCCAAATTGAATAGTAAATGCTCCATTGCCCTTCTATTGCACTGAAAAATTATGCAGGCAGGCACAGCATACGTTTATATATAAGGATTAATGTACTAGATGGTATTATTTGTTTTTCCTAAAACTGAAATTTTCTCTTCTTTTTATATTAGGCCAGTGGACTATCTAATTCCACAAAATTGTGCTCCTATGAGCCCTCTTTGATCGTAAGCCAACTAACGTTGGCCAACTTTTCCCGTAGAAATTGAGGAAGAGTTTTTTTTTAAGAGGTTGACGACTACCACAGGTGTTAGTTTGGTATGGTATTTAAAATTCGTGTGTAGTCAGCGGGAATCGAACCCGAATCGAACATACTGCTCACACTCGATATTTTCTCAAAAATCCAATTATCCCACCACCTGAGAAAAACTAAATTTTTTAGTTTGGTCTGGGAAAAAAACAAAAAAAATAGTTTTTCAGTCCTAACAGTGGGACACCCATTAGAGCACTGTGGTACGCCTCATAGAATGTAATTACTAGGAAGCAGGAATAATATCAAAGTCGAAATTTATTTTAAAATTATTCTTCTTAACATATAATTTCGCTTAGACCGCGTAGTATTTGTAGATGAACACCCAGCATTCTCTGGCTTAATGTGCCTTGCACCTTTTGAATTCGAGCAAAAACCCGCGCGATGGCCATGCTCTTTGGTGGCTCGTGTTGTTTGAGTATTTTGAGAACGAGGATACTTAGGCAGATTTGGCCTTTTTGCTAATTGTGCATCCATATTCACTAACGTTTCGCAAGACCTTGCAGCTTGCATCATCACAGTGAAAGTCGCACTAAGAATTGCAGGTCGGCGCGGAACTATTTATAGTCCCCTGTGCCAGGCGCGCGGAGGGGCGTAACGCTAATTGGTCGTTAGAGTGCAATGTAATCCGTGTGGCGTGGCCGTATGACGCACAGTGGTTGTAGTGTTTTAGATCGGGTGTTCATTTACAGTTACTACGCGGTCTAAGCCGAAATTCTATGCTAAGAAGAATAATTCGAGTAACTGCGAAAGCTTCAAACAGTATATTCTAAAATTGTACCATGTAATGTCAAATTAGTTGTACAAAAATGTACGAGGGACAATCAGTGTTTTCTCAGCTTAACATACAAAGAAGGCGCTTGAAACAAAGTTTATGTTTCAATGTAACCACATTGAACAGCAATATATCTTATCTTCCAAACGAGGTCCAAGCTCAGCAATTTCGTGTAAACAGAAATTGTCTTAAATCGACTGCAGTATTGCACTACCACATCCAGCTGCATCTTTACAAAATTCTCTTCCATGCTTAAACTCTGCTGAGCACTTTTTGGCCGTATTGTGAAAAGGTGCGGACTCACCAATGTAAAGTTTTTCTTGATGCTCCTACAGTAACTGGCTTCGGTAATGTAAGAATAGCATCGTCTTTAACAGAGTCATAACTAATAAATAATAAGCTTCGTTATTCTCAGGAAAGATGAACTGCTATTAATGTTACGATTCATAAACTTCGTTACTGGGCAAGAACTTAACCAACAAATAATTCGTTAGATTTTTCCGACCACCTGAAGCAATGGGAAGTCTTCTATTTCAATTCCATTTTTTGATAGATCTTCTGCATCACTGGTGTCTATATTCTCTTTCACTTTCTGACCTCTGGATTACTAAATATGATTTCTCGAACTCTTCAGAAGTCAGCTCCTGCTTGTTTTACGATTTTCCAACGTTCCTTCTACTCTATGTCTTTTCTGCAATTGCCTTTTCCCTTTATTGTCATACTGCATAGGGTTCGTCTTTGTAGATCTTTTAGTATATCCTTTTCTTTACATGTGTATCTGTCAAGATTTCTGATCTTCTCTTCTTTGTTTGTCTGTTTTAAATACATTCAGTTATGTATTTCAGTCAATATTTTGTCTGTAGCTGGGTGGAAGTAAAGCGTATCGTAGCCCATTCAAACAATACCTTAACAATATCTGTCAGACTTTTCCACCAGGACCTGTCTTATTGCCTCATTCATTACGTTTTCCTTTGTTAAGCCAATATCATTTTGCCTTTTTCGAGACCGATTCATTTTTTTATTGGAAAATCAGCGTAATCAATATATTATTCCAGGCATATATAATGGTGCAAAGAACTACGTTGTGGGGTTGTTTGTGTTTCACAATTATCAAAATATGACGAGCGATTGAACATCAACATTTTAATTTGAAAGCGAACTGTATTTAAAGGAAAAAATATGTTGTCGTTTCGTTCACAAATGACACCACTAGCTAACTTTACACCAGTTGCCTTGGTCATATTACCAACATGCACCACACTCACAGTGCAGTGTTACTATCTCTATGGTATAAAATTATTTGATCAAATTTCAAAGACACTATGCCGTATATTCCACTGTGCCCGGTGTCCCACTTTGACCCAGTCTCCCCTAATAGCTGAACTTAAATTTCAACACTCGATTGAGGATTCCTCAATTACGTTGTATCGGATCAATATGACAGCAAAGTATTTGATCAGATTCAGTTGTACATGTGTCTGTTGGAATTGCTCGGACGCTGCGAGCGCCGGCGAGTGTTAAAAATTAGTCTATTCTTCTTATTCGGTCCTCAAGGGACCATAGGGCGTCCGTTGGATGTTTCATTGACATAAAGTTAGCGCAAGGTTGTCAGCCTTGAAAAAAATTGGCCTATAAGAGAGAGCAAATCGTCAATTTCCAATTTATTCCGTTAATCCGAAGTATCACTCGTGGGCCGTGGGCGAGCTGCAGGCGGCATGCGGCGCACGTCGGCGCAACTTTCGAGATATTTCGAAAGTAATCCCAAAATCGCCCGGAATAAATGCAGTTTCTAAACCGGCCGATTTGATGGTGCTTCGGCCGCGTGCCTAGGAATCCAGAATAAATAATTAATAGCGCACGGATTAATACAGTTGTTAATCGCGCACGTACTAGCCGAGCAGGTTTTATCGCCGAGAAATTACGGCGTTAATGGCGACATCTTGGACGGCGGTCATTAACGGGAATGCCAGGAATGTAGGCCCGGCGAGGAGCTGGTTTGGGTCCAAAAGTATCGAAAATCTCGTTCCATAGCCGCCTTGTTGCCAAGCGGGCCGCCATTGGTCGCGAGAGAGACGCGCGAGGAGCAGCGTCTCTCTCGCCTTCCAGCAGTTGTTTATAAACAAGCGGACGCCTAGCGTTTTACGTTAACACCTAGCGATCCGACGCCGCCGCGATCTCGCGAAATGGAACATCGCGATTGCCCCCTGCTGAATCGCCGGTCACACTTTCGGGCTAGGTCAGCGTTTCTGAAATTGTAGGGCGCCCCCTCGCTTGGGGACAAGCAATAAATATTAAAAATATACAGCGTTTTATATTTTTTATACTTATTGTGATACATGAGCAAATTCTCGCCATAAAAAACGTTTACAAGTAAAATATAATCAAAAATTATTTTCATCTAGTATGGCCATGGAATAGTTCCTAATTTATGAATGCAACTACTTTTACACTTAAACGTCAAACATGACATTTGATTTTCAAGTAACTTAGGGCCGGTTGTAGAAAGCAATGTTAAGTCTGGTGTTAGCTAACGTCGCGTCAAAGTGAACAAAATCGCATCAAATTTTGTTTACTAATGTATTAGTTACCATAAGCATTTGAGATTTGATTTGTTTTTGTTCACTTTGACGTCGCGTTATCTAACACCAGACTTACCGTTGCTTTCTGTAACCGGCCCTTAACGTTGCTTTCTGCAACCGGCCCTTACAGTTGCATTCATAAATTAGAAAGTATTCCGTAGCCATACTAGATGAAAATAATTTTTGATCATACTGTAGTTTGTTTGTTAACAATAATACTGACATTTGTTTTACGTTATTTGTCGTCATAAATGAAAACATTTAAATTTCCAGACATGTCTGTCCTAAATTTCTCTAAACGGCGTCAATTTTACCTGAAAGTTTCCATGCATATTTTAATTCTTCAAAATGTCAGTCAGGTAAGCCAGTTTTCGTCAATTAATTTTTCAGAATCAGTGCGATTTTCTTCTTGGAAAAAAACGAAATATATCTGAGCTCAGACACTCGAGTACTTTTCGAGATAACCAACGCTCTAAACAAGAAATAACAATTGGCAAAACTGAGTAAAGCCCTGGGCTGGTCTCTTTTGGGGCTGGTGATTCTCTATGCATCATGGGATGAGTCCAAATAACATTGGGATTTTTCTGCCTATAAATACCTGGTGGCTTTTCGTCTATCCATTGCTGGTGCCTGGTGTCTCACCAACACAAACATCCGCACATTTTTTTCGGTATAAAATCAAAATTTGTTAAAATCGTTTAGAATTCACTCTCAGTACTAGAATTCATAGTTACAGTAGTAAATTTCGCCTTTTTATATTCGAAATACACCATGAAGAATGGAAAGGATTCGACAGATTGATACGACGAGCTCAGGCCTGCGTAGAAACGATAGAAAAACCTTTAGAACATATTTGTAACATTATTGTATTTTTATTCCAAACATTTAAATACAAATAAAGAATGAGTAAAAACTACCCCTTATTTTTAAGACTGCAGTAAATCCAAAACGAAGAAAAATCGGACACATGCCTTGAGTAACGTTTTTACTTAGTTTTAAAACCACATTCTTTATGTATGTAAATGGTTTTATGTTATAACAATAATTATTATACTTTTTTCTATAGCACATGTTAAAGTGTGCTTTTATCAACTCAAAACAAAAGGTCAAGTTTTACTTTAACAGCAAGGGTAGATAAAGTAGCACTTTAACATCAAGGATAGATAAAGTAATTTAATTTTCTAACTTTTGTTTAAATTAAATATGACAGCTTCGTATTATCGTAGCAACCCAATCTAGCTACTGACATTTTGAAATGTCATTATTTCTTTTGAAATTGTTAAAGTTCTTGCTATAGAAAAAAATATTGTATTATACACGACGATAAAGTTATTTCTATCCACTCTTGAATCATTAACGTCTCGACTTCGTCTCGACGTTAAACGATTCACTCGTGG
Source organism: Agriotes lineatus (assembly GCA_940337035.1). Taxonomy (NCBI): domain Eukaryota; kingdom Metazoa; phylum Arthropoda; class Insecta; order Coleoptera; family Elateridae; genus Agriotes; species Agriotes lineatus. The sequence continues at coordinate 663,052 of OW679199.1, read as the reverse complement.
ATAAAATTTAACTTTATCGTCTTGTATAATAAATTACTATTAGTTATTACATCTGACTTTTACTATACTTTAGTTTATTTTCAATTCTCTTTTAAAATTGAATTTAAGTAACTCATTTGCCCTTTTATAAATTATAGATTATCAATATTATTAAATCTCTAGCTCCGGTAGAAAAACATTTTACTCTTGACTGAAAACACAGGTCGGATTCGCTCATAATCTAGTCTGCTTTTATTTCTGAAAATTCATTCTTTTATTTCATGGCAACTGGTACGTCTGTCACCTGTCATTTCAAATTATGCAAGTGCAAAATCAATTACAAATACCTCCTCGTTACATTACTTGTCATTCAACAAAGTAACTACTCCGCTCTTTAAAATTACCTCACTTCACTCTTTCTATATTTTTCTTTCAGTTTTTACATAAATACATGTAGTCTGTCACCTGTTCATGGACCTCGACACCCATTTACCAAGCCAAACGCATCCAGTAGTCTTATAAAGATCTCCCGTCCAAGTAAATCCCATTACGAACTCAACCAAACACCAGGATCCGCCAAGACTTCCCAGCCAAACACGACAAGGCACCTACCACCTTTCTCCAACAGAACCGCCAAAAATAACCGATCAGCAGCAAACGCCTTCCACGTCTTCCTACCAAAGTGCTCAATCTACCGACGACCTAGTATCACGAACCTCGACTAGATGCAAGTTACAAGATGTCACTTCAATAAGAAGCTTGTCGAATTAGAACTCCATTAGATGAAAACCTTCTATCCACACCATAAAATGCTCACTCTGCTAACAATCTCGATGTAAACCACTTCCAGTAAAAACCATTGCCTGTTATCCAATTCATATGATGTAATGTAATTGATTGACAATAAACTCAGTTCGGCATCCAATTCCAGAAATTGCTTTTGTACATATTAACTGTATTACTTAGGTCACTTAGGGCATTATAATCACATCCATTTTCTTCCCCCTTACCACCTTCACATCTTTAAATCTTTTAAAATTTACTTTTTATTTTCTTCTCGCAAATTTAAGGTTTTATTAAATGTCTTTTTTACCAAATTATTTTACAGACTGATAAATATTATCTCCTTAGTGATTTCGGTTAGCATATATTTTATAGTCCAACACTCTATATAATCTTTGTCATATTTATATAACACCCACTATGTTGAATGATATTTCTCGAATAGGTATTTGTCATTAATCCTCCACTTTATTTCAGATTATAATTAAATTAGGTTAGAATCTTACTGTTTCTTATAATAGCATCATTCAATTAAATTTTAAATTCTATTTCATTTCTTTACTAAATACATTTTAATAATTTCGATATCCTTCTAATACTTAAATTCATCTTTGTAATTTAATACTGTACTCTTTTAACCTTTTTAATGTGATATTAAACCATTATACTAAAAACCATTACAATAGATACCTTTAGAGCCTGTTTTTAGAAATTTTGATTTTGCCTAGTCTTAACTCACAAACTCGACATAAATAAACAGAAACAGGTTCACTTTGGACTATACTTGATAGGGATGGGTTCACTGGTAAGTTCACCTTTATTCAGCTTGTCCATTTTGATTTTCAACAGAAAGAATTTAATGGGTTTTGCTTATTTCCAATTAGTAACCGCTTCCTCTAACTTGTTTTTCTTCCACCCTTTTTTCTTTGCACATTCACTCTTTTGGTTCTTCTTCGTCATCTGCATCACCATCAACCCATCACGAATTAAGATTGTGCCTGTTATAATTTCTGAATGCGTAACTTTTTGGTCTCGCCCTCTTTTCTTTAGATGCCCGAGTGTTCTACCTCTTGGTCTGTCATACATGTAATTATTTAGGGAATCTTCCTTCGAGAATTCTTTCCACGTGCTGTTTCCATATTCTATGGTATGGAATTCCTAGATCTTGTCGTTTTAAGTTACGTATGTTCAAAAGGTTTCGGATTTCGTGCTTTATATTCTTTTTATTCCTTGTTTTGATCATTCATGACTCGCTTCCGTATATAAAGGTGGGAAGCACTAACGTTTTATAAAACTTTATTGGTGGTTCTGCGCGTACCATATTTTTTTAAATTCTTTTGATTGTGTCGCTAATATAATCGAAACGTTCAATTTTGTATTGAATGCTTACTTGCAATCTTGAAAGTTGATGGTACTTATCTGTTCTGTAACTCTTCCGTTAATTATTATTTACCTGGGTATTTTCTTAGTAATTCCATCGTCTTTGTTTTCTTGTTTATTTTCATATTCATTTATAGCTTTCTTAATTTCATCTTTTTTGTTAGATATTATGATTTGCGTGTCGGCATAGATAATGCCTTTACATAATTGTTTTTAGATGTATTCATGTAGTCTGTATGATTGTTTTATTTGCGTTTCGTAATTCATGACCGCGTCGTTCAAATAAATATTAAAAACTATAGGCGATAAGCTGCATCTGTGCGTTAGTCTTAAACTGGTTAATGCTTAGCATTCTTATTAGTTCAGTAGCAGGGTAGTTTTGTCCTGCAAAAGTTCGGGTAGTTTCCATTTTTGGATATGTTTAGGAGATTAGGGTCCTTTGACTTTTCGAGCCGCAGGCGCCGCTTGCGCCGCCATCTTGAAAAAATTGCGCTCAAAATGGTTTTTTCCGAATTATCAGTATTACAGAAGACATAATTTCCTACAACTTTTGTTTGAAACATTTTTTTGTAAGTGAAATAGCTACCGAGCTGCAGCTGTAAAATGGAGCAAATTATTGGAAATTTCATTAGTTCTTCGTTTTGAGCTGATTTTGTTTTGATTATTGTTTATTAATTACCTATTGACTGTTTTCATACTTAGTTATTATTAACTAGGTTATGTTTATTCGTTTCTACACCACCATCAGGTAGAGTTGACGGCATTTTTTTGTGGCAACTCCAGTAGGTCTAATTCACTAATAGCGGTAATCGAAGAGTTTTCTGTTTTATTTTTTTTGTCACTTTGATAGGCCCGGTTGGTTTGTATCTATTTCCTAATAAAAATGTTGCTCTCATTGTCAGTTTGAGATTCAAGTTCTTTATTCCCTTCTAAGTAACTGCTCACCAAATAACGTATCTTCTTTTTCTTCGTCGTCGTCAATCATAAGTTCTAACAGGTTTTCGCACGATTATCCATTGCAAAATTGACAGATAATGGAGCACTTCAACCCAGCTTCTCTGTAACCACACGCTGCGCTGCATCCTTTTTTTACATTTGTATGATATAAAATATATTTCCCCTATTCAAACGTTCAAGAACAAACAGAAGTAGAAAAAGGAGAAGTGAGAATTCAAGAGCCGCAGTACAATCTCGAAACACTAAAACATGAATCAAGTGTATTCTTATATAAGTTAAGATTGGCAACGAAAATGTCCACCATACCTGAAGAAGAGTTTACACCAACTGAACTGTATAATCTAATAAAGGACAAAATTCACCAAGCAGCAGGTGAAAGTTTAGGCATACGTAGAAGTATATATAATAAAGGGAACAAGCCATATTGGTGGAACGAAGAGATAGAAAAACTTATAAAAGATAAAAAGGAAGCATATCATAAATGGTTAAACAGCAGGGATATGGAAGACAGAAAAAACTACGCAAGACAAAGCAGAGAAACCAAAAAGTGCATAATTAAAGAGAGTAACCGGATGTGGGAAGAAAAATGTAGTGAAATAAACAGATACATGGGTGGAACCAAGTCCAGCGAATCGTGGAAATGTATCAACAGACTACGAAACAATGAAAAAAATAAAATAAATCTACAACTAATAACTAAAAAGACATGGGTTAATTACTATAGTACATTATTTAAAGAAGATAGAAGAGAATTTATCGAAAATACAGAAGACGAAAATGAAACGATAAATCAAGAAGATCCAGAACTAATAACAGCGGAAGAAGTTCAAAATACAATAAAGAGGTTTAAAAACGGAAAATCGGCTGGACCGGGGGGCATCCCGATAGAACTATTGAAAAACGCACTACAACCAATATTCGATAGAATGGCACAGCTGTTTAACATGTGTTTACAAGGTGGTCCAATACCAGAAGACTGGAAAAATGGATATGTAAAAAAGGCAGTAAGAATGAATGCAAAAATTACAGAGGCATTGCAGTGCTAAGTTCTATAGGACGGGTGTATGCCAAAATAATATGTCAAAGAATTAACGAAAACCTCAGTGAGGAAGAAGAGCAAAGCGGATTTCGAGCCGGACGGTCATGCACGGACAATATTTTTACCCTTAGACAACTTTTAGAAAAAAGGCTAGCGTGTGGCTTGCAAACACATCTGGCCTTTATCGACTTACATAAAGCATACGATAGTGTGCCCTTAAAGAGAGTATGGGCCACAATGAACAATGCAAACATAAATGTAACGTACATCAAAGCAGTAAGAAACTTATATACAGATATTACAAGTCAAGTCAAGATAGGAACAACACTATCAGAAAAATTCACTGTTACGAAGGGTCTGAGACAAGGGTGCTGCTTAGCGCCTACTCTATTTAAGATATATCTGCAAACTGCCCTAACGCAATGGAAACGTTATTGCAGAAACATGGGCATACAAATCCAAGATGACTACTTGTACTCACTGCACTTTGCAGATGATCAAGTGTTATTTGCCGAGGACAATATAGATATGAACTATATGCTTAGAAAATTAAGAACAGAGTATGCCAGATGGGGCCTGCAGGTTAACACGGAAAAAACACAGTACATGGTAGTAGGAGGAGAAGGGCATGACCTAGATCTAGAATTCTAGAAGATGACACAGTCAAACATGTTAACAAATTTAAATATTTAGGAACAACCTTCACAAGCACCGGCGGTAGTGGTGAAGAAATCAAGAAAAGAATGACGCAGACAAAAACAACAATAAGACAATTACATCCGATACTATGGTCAAAAAACATATCCACCAAAACAAAGAAAATGATATATGACGTGATTGTACAGAGTATAGCAACGTATGGAAGTGAAACATGGGAAATCAGAAAAACAGACATGGAGAAAATAAAAGCCACAGAAATGATGTACTGGAGGCGTAGTTGTGGCTTAACAAAACTGGACCGAATCCCAAATACAGAAATAAAAAGAAGGATGGATGTAGAAGGAACAATTATTGACAATATAGAGGAAAAAAGACTTAAGTGGTACGGGCATGTCCAAAGGATGGAAGAGGAAAGATGGCCACAAAAGATACTGAAATGGAGACCATCTCAAAGAAGGAAACGAGGAAGACCGCGTAGAACTTGGATTGAGGGCGTACAAGAGGCCATGACAGCAAGAAATATTCAAGAAGAAGATTGGAGACATAGAGACATATGGAAAAGGGGATGCGAGAGACGTCCTGTGTGATGTATAATTATATATGCAATAATATATTGTGTATATAATGTAAACTCGCAAATATATATATATATGATATAAAATTGATCAAGGTTTCAGGAACTGGATCTTTCATATTTGCTACTGCAGTTTGCACTGAAGTTTGTGGACTTTTTTTAATACCATATCAACATACTATGCTTGGACTTGGCGGTACAAGAGTAGCTAGATTGAACGTTTTTTAGCGCAATAATGTAATATTTCGTTTTTTGTGTGACTGCCATACAAAGCGACTAGAAATTGTTCTCCTGCCTCTGCAATTTTGTCTGCTGTCAACTCTACCTCATGGTGGCGTGAAAACGAGTTAACATCACCTTCTTAACAATTATTAGGTATGGAAACAGTCAATATGTAATTAATAAACAATAATCTTGAAACATCGGCTCAATACGGAACACCTGTGAGAAATTACGTCTTCTATAATATTGACAAGAACGATTTTTTTATCCTAGAATTCACTGATAAAGAGATAATGCGGAAAAACCGATTTTGTACGCCATTTTTTAAGATGGCGGCGCGAGCGGCGGCTCGAAAAGTTGGAAAAGGAATTTTCATTAGGACACCGCACTTGTAAACATATCCAAAAACTACCCGACCTTTTGCAGGGTATGGCCCCTTTTTTGTATTCTTGGTACTGGACTATATATGTTACTACGTTTTGAGCCCACCATATAGGTGGTCTTACCTTAATTAAAATAATCTTTGCATTTTTAACATGAAATTGTATATAAAAAGTTACAGAAGAAATGTTTTTAATGTCTTTAATCAAGAAGACAACCTATGCCATATTGAAAAACGATTGAAGAGTTCAAAATTATGTAAAAAGTAGGTAAAACATCTTAACGTTTCTGATAGTACTGAAACAGTAAAAGGCAACACTTAGTAATGCGAATTACATTTTTTTAAACATTGCAATCGGTGGGATTAGAACCCGCGCTCCCAGAGCAAATCTAATTTGTAGACAGAAAAGCGCATAAAACACAACAAATTTCTTTTTTTATTGGTGAAAACAGTAACCTATCAACCATTGACGCATGAGGTCGGCTTCTCAGGCCGTTACGAAAATTTGAGTTGGTAAGAACTTAAAAAAATGTTAACATACATATTTGACAGACTGAGTATGTTAGCTTATTCCGTGTTCTAAATCTATTCCAGTTGATTTGCATTGTAATTCAAGGACAGGTTAGTACGGTTTAAGATAGAAATTTAAGAGCGATTAAAGGAAACAAAACTATTGTCTTAGATTAGCTCACATAACTACAAGTGATTCATCTTGCAATTTGATTGTGTTAAAAAAAAGACCAATAGAAATGTAGCATTTAAGTTCAAATTTAGACACGTTTTTATTATTGAGGCAAGAAAGTAACAGTTGATTAACCGAGCGAACCGTGGGCTGTCAAAAATGACTGCGAAAAATAATTTCCGTAATTACGTACCCTGTAGATTTACATGAAAATTTACGAAGATGTTCTATGAAGCTTTGGAACGATGATACCAGACTTTGGTTTCACTGCGCTGCACCGTTTGGTATCAGGAGGCCAAAATACCCCAAGAAAGGTCTTAAAAACGATGTAATCTTTTTTTTTCTCAAAAATGACTTCACGATGTTGATCATTTTCACATTTCCCTATTACTTATAAGTGATACCCCATAGTCATTATCAACCCAAAAATTCTAGGAGGAAGTTATCGGTGGGAGGGGGCGGCTGTTAGATTGAAAGGAAAATCAAACAGTGATACAATGCTTCATGAAACATACAATAATACACCCTGGATTATTATAGTAAGAATACAGTTTTTCCTGTTTGAGGGAGGTCGTTTCGGACATTGACCCAGGCAGCAATTGTTTATTTTACCCTTTAAATCCGCCAGTGGATATTCGATAGCGAATTTTTTAAATTTCCTTGGCGTAATTATCACCCAACACTGTTTTTGGCAGAACAAGGAAGAACAATATCCTTCCCAATTCTAGTGCGCTTAAGCAGATTCGAGTTGCTTCACGATACAGCAGTGATGCGTAGCGCCGCTTCATATTACGTTTCTAAAACGGGCCGAGGCAATAACGAGTGGAAACAAGGCATCAGCGCTCCGGCCTGACGTCAGCACAGGTAGGTATTGAATTTACTTCGCCTCAAGTCTCCATTTGAGGCTCCAGATAAGAGGCTCGCGTTGGCCAGTTCTACCTACCTGTGCTGACGTCAGGCCGGAGCGCTGAGGCCTTGCTTTGGATCGGTATTGGACAGAAGAGCCACAATTCAAACGGGTGTCGCGAGAACTAACAGTTTGGGAAGCGCTGGCGCTGGCCTACGTAACTGTTGGCGAGCGTTTGGGAGCCATACGATTTTACGCGGTTCTATTTGGAGCAGCGACGGCGACTTCGCAGGGCCGCTGCACGGTAGCAGTTCGTAATGATTGAGTCGCAGGAATTTCGCTCGCCGTAGTAGTAAATCTGCGCTACCTTCGCCGTTCTTGCGCCGGTTTTTAACCGATTTTACTATTAATACGCGCTCCGCGGCTGCACTTAAAAGGCCGTACCTACCTGCTGTAAATATTAAAGGTTAATGTTACTCGCGTCGGATGATCGATCATAAATAGTTGGCATCATGCGTATAAATAGTACTGCTTGAATGGAATGGTTACGAACTGCTCGATTAGGCAAAATGCGGATGGGCCAATATTTGGCTGCTGCTACTGCCGTGCCCAGGGCCGTGTTCAGTAGTAATTGTGTGACTTTCGACTTTCGATAGCAATAGACATGATAATGTTCCAGAAATGAAGATATAACGGCATTTTTCAAAATTCCAATTTAATATTTTATAGGCAATCTTCATTAGATATGCTTTTGTTTTGCTTAGTGCTTTCAGTCTATACTGAACACAAGCAGTCTGCCAGTATAGTACTTTTGTAAATCGCTTTTCAGGCTATAACTTCGTTGGCAATAAAGATATTGGAGAGAACTTTCTTTTGTTTTAAATACGAGTATTGACGCTAAAAGTGACAGAATCGAACTCTATAAACACCTCTTACTAGGTTTACACACGATTTTTTTTAAAGAAAATAGTTTATATGTATACATATTTAAAATCAGTGCTAAAAGTAGTATTATAGTAGTATACTTGTATTACTAATGAAACTGTAGCTTGGTGCTTTACATACGATGAAGCTCCACCATTGATTAGGGAAGAATTTGGCAAAATAATTATGTTTAGCAAACCCATGGTTCGCATTGAAAAAAAAAATATAGACTTGTAGTATAATATAATAATGGCGAGGCACTAACACCCCATGAAGGAGCTTGTAGTATTTTTTAAATCCACAAGAACTAGAATAATTAGTTACCTAGCCATAAACGCCACAATTGACCAGCATCAACGCTTACCGTCAAGTAACACGTGTTTCGCAGTTGCATGTCAAATTTGATTCCAATCTGCCACTTATTATTCATTTTGTAAAGTGTTGTGTCACAAAATTAGTCTCCTTAAATTTCTTGCAAAGGAATGCACTAGTTAATACACAGACTATATTTAATATTCAACTGTTGGTTGTCTACTTCAAATTTCACATTTAATTGTTGGTAGTTACGTTCATTTTGACGTAATTATCTATTTTTGTTTTATTGCCTAACGTTAGTCCTAGCAATTTACCCCATGTTACTTAATTGCTAGGTTTTGTTTAAAGGATATCATTTTATCTGCTGCTCATAAGCCGTAGTTATATCTGACTTGGATTTTCGAGCTTTTCCTCTTTGAGTAATGTGATGTTTCCTGGTTTTGTTAAGTCCTCTGAAAACGTTATTATGATTAATTAGCTCTAGCAATTCGCATATTTATCAGTTTCAAATTAAGTGTCTGTTTCGACGGCTGAAAGCATATTCCTATGCTCATGTACCGTTAGGGATTTTCAGTCGATTTATCGAACGGGACTCCTGTTTTGGGCAGTGTTTCTTGTCCCACATGTGTACTTTATTTGCAGGGCCATTTCCGCTATTACAGAATTTGGCTTATCTGATCGAATCTGCCCGTGATACCTCGTGATGTCTTAGCATTTCAGGTGTTGTCTGTTGGATTTTACGTGTCGTCTACTCTGATTCGCGAAGCTAGTCGTTTAGTTGCTGTGAGTCTCAGCACGCTTGTTTAGTAACTTCCTTTTGCGGAAGACAGTAAATTTCTCGATTTCTTAAAACGGATAGTGATTGGCGATGAGACTTGGGTACATATCAGGACGCTGAGTCTATATATTTACGTCTTCCGAATAAGGCTCGAACTCAATCTTCAGCTGGAAAACGAGTGGCAATTGTGTTTTGAGACTTGAAAGGTGTCTAAAGGCTCCTAAAGTCATAGCAGAACTTAACGGCAACCCCCTTAAAAAACTCCTATCAGCTATCGCCAAAACATGTCCCAATTTTTTGCAATGTAGAATGGTTCATGCCGAAGCATAACTATGCGCTATAAGGACCTTGCGTGCCTATTCAGCGAAGAACGGGAATTGCACGAGGGATGGAGAATGGAAAAAAGACTAGGAAAGTTGGCGAGAAGGTACTCTGTTGACTCGGGAAAATCACCTTAAAACGTAAATTAGAGCAGACGGCCCCGGGAATCGAACCCACGACCTCCCGATGGGGTACCATTACCCCATAAAGCTCGATTGATTTACGAAGTTAGGCCATGCCATCTATAGTTAGAATCCACCCCATCTATAGGCGGAATCTGACATCTGTGTTTCCAAAACAAATGGTGCAAGTGTGTTCAAGTTGTGAGTGCGGGGGGGGGGGTGTCATCTATTCGTATATGCACAGTTAGTGCAAGCTTAAACAAGGATAATTTGTAATTTCTTATAGACACATGTAAATCGTTGCGTTGAAATTTTGAGTGGTTTGAGACTCCGCATGCCTAGGCCTTGTCCATAACAAACAAACTTAGCGTTCGTAATACAATAATAATCGGTCTACTTCGAGACCGTTCTGAAACTATTCTCTTCTCGTTCGACTCCTTTCTAGAGCGTTGCTAGTCTCTTAATACATTTTCTGAAGCAAACGAAATTTCTGTTAAAACCGAGCTTGAATTATATACTGTTTTGAGTTGATAGAAACTACAATGAAAATATTTTTGTACACTATTCAGAAACATGTGCTTAATGATATATCACTATTTTGAGTATTTTGCAAAAATGAGCTTACAATAGAGCATCACGCCAACTTATCTCACTTCTCCTCAAATTTGGAAAGTGCCAAAATAACAATGATTAGATAAATGGTAAACATTCACTACTGACATTTAAAAAAAATCTTGTAATAAGCACCTCAACCACGATTTGTTCACGTAATTATTTTATACGAAAATGAGTGACATTTTTAATATTTGAATAATAAAATCTGTTTTTATTAACGGATCAAATAGTTCTAATGTTAGAAATTCAAATATATTTAGGAGAAACAATGGCACTTTATATTATATTTAACATAGTTATTATGTATGCGATTGTATAGATTCATAATTCATATTTTTGTTTCAGAATTGCAGATGTTCAAACTTTTACAATTTAACAATTTTCGATGAACCACATGCTTCTTAGTTTCAAATTGGCAGGTTAGTCTTATGATCGTCCAAAATAAAAACTACATGCTTTCTATATTTCTATCTAATTCTTTGCAAATCTAGTTTTTAAATTTTTTAATTTATCTTTTAGTAAGAATTTTCTAACAGCACAAATAAATCAATATTACCCTCAATAACAGATACGTTACGTTGTTACTAGCTCAAGTCTGTTCTGGCTGACTTGTAGTGGTTCGAAAGTCGTGGCTCGTGATGCTGACATAGCGCGGCTGCCGTGAATTCTAGTTAGCCAAGTTTCGAACCACTCTTGAATTTTACGTATCCAAGTTTCGAACCACTCCAAGTGAGCTAGAACAGACCAAACTTATCTACTGTCACTTGCTGGAAAAGCAAAATAATTTTGAAAATTAAAAACTTATTTAAAAAATGCAGGAGTTCACTCGATTGTTAAGCACTTATCAATCAACATGAGGAAATTTTTTATGTTTGCACTATTTTTAAATAAAAATTAAAATAATTGCGATTGTGTATACAGGAATGACCTCCACACTTTTATTTATAGATAAAAAATATGGCAAGGACATATTTCTATAACTAGGCTAATAGTCGGTCCAATACTCTCACCCCCTCATAGTGTAGCTAAATATTTACGCAAAATACTTCGCCCTATCAGGAAACCCGACTCGCATTAAAAACACCACATTTTCTCGAAAATTTAACGAAACTGAACGACCACAAAACAATAGAAGCAAGCTTACAGACACGAACAACATGAAACATTTAAGTCTATCCACTCGTATCTTTCGGTTGCATAGTGAATTGTATTAACTAAATTTTGGTATTGCAATCAATGGATTTTCCTTTTCGTACCATTGTTAGCAACATTTTTATGGAAAAATTTTATCCACAACATGTCTCCTATATACACAACAAATCAATAGTTTGGTGGAGGTACAGTCGCGTGCAAATAAATCTGGGACAGTGTTTTTTTCACATGCAGGTTGAGAAACGAATTGAATAATATCTCCATGGATTTTCTCTTATCAGAAAGAGTTACAGATTTCATTACCTGTTAAAGTCTAATGTAACTCTTTCAGATAGCAGGAAATCCATGGAGATATTCTTCAATTCTTAATTAAACCTACATACGAAAAAAACATTGTCCCAGATTTATTTGAACACAACTGTACGTTGGCTGTTTTTGCAACTTATTTAAAACACGGTACGTTACGTTTCCTTGATATATAAATCTCTATAATATTAAATAGTCAACAGTGCGGTGAATGTGATGTGTTTGAAACAATTTTAAATAAAATCAATTGCAAATCTCCAACAGTTTTTGTTTTTTTATAAACTGCAAATACAAATGTTTTTCTCTATGAAGAACAATCGCTTAAATCATTTATGACATGAAGTTAATGCAGGTCAAGCTATTACTGACATTTCACCTTTATTTTATATCAGCAGACCTGACACGTAGAATTTTCCTTAGCAGTTATTTCGGTCTGATATTTACCGTTTCATGCACTGGTAGAGCTTAGGCGTAAGAAAAATAACGCCCTCGCTTAATAAAACCGTGTGTACATTTACACTCCACTTTGTACACACAACAATAGGATATAAAACTCTAAAATAAAACGCGAACAAAAATAAAAACAAAATATAAATAATATTTCGCAATAAATTACAGCGTACGTGGCTTTTCCTTCGCTAACCCACTCCGTCAATTTCAATTTAATTTATAACATTGAAATACTGGCGCTCTTCACAAAATTGCTAATGCATAATACTCCAACAGTTAAATATTTATATCTAGTATGTTAGTAAGAATGTGGAATTTTGAAAGGCTATATATCGGCCAGGAAACATTGTAGAGCGAAAGTTGCAAATGGGTATTATTAAACAAGATGTAAATAACGTGAATTAATTATGATCTTGTAATCGTTACTACTTCGAATACCAGTACTTCCACACTACTAAAATTACGTCACTAAATCTAACAACGTATGTTATATTAGAGAAATGTGGCAAATATTCAGATTAGAATAAACACTGGGGTCTCGGTGCGCGAGTGGCGTCCGCTGCTGCATCCGAGGCCACAGCAAAATTCGGAGCATTCGGGAGAAAGTTCGACTCCCGGTCCGGGCGTACCGGTTTCACTTAGTCAAAGTTAGCGTAAGTGACGCACGCACCCCCTGAAGTAGTGCGGTTCTGGGGCGCATGTAAAATTAGAAGAAGCAAAGTGACGGGAGATGTCATGAGACGTGATGGGTACCTAAAGATAATTATGGGTGGAATTGTAAAAGAGAAAAAATACATATAGGGAAGACCAAGACATCAATCAATACTTGTAAACAAAATAAAGGACGTGTGATCAATGGTAAGATCGATGACTGGAAGGAGAAGTTAAAGAAATATTCAGTTCTATTTACGATAGTGCGTTACTGAGCTGCGCAAAAAGAAAGAATTCCTATATCTGAAATTCGGAAAATTATCCTTATCAACTCTGAAAGTCCACAGAAGCAACTTGCGGAAATGGTCTTGCAGTGGCTGGGTCAATTAGCATCATAATTACGGTTTCATAAAAATATTTACATTTATTAGCTGAACGTATAATAAATAGTATAATTAAACATAACATGTTTTATAGGAGAGATAAGCTGCTTAACGATAAAAAATGGTAATAGCGATAGCGCAAGTTTATCAGTTAAACCGCTTCAAGGCTACAACGAGTTCTATAACTATCTTGTATGCATATTTAATTAACTATGTGCACTCCCTTTGCAACTCTTCAAAAAAAATATAAATATTTCAAACAATACGTACAATCTTTTCTGGACTTTTAAATCGAATAGGTTCTCAAAATTTTCAGAGAAACGATTCTACTTTCTACATGAGTAAATAGTACGACAACTTTACTAGAGTTAGGTGTGTTTGCATATGCATTTCGAGTATATGCAGGCTGTTATGACGCAATTGTCTTTTCCTAGCCTTCTTTGATGAGCACTTCTCGAGAAAACTGCTTTGTACGGGCGGTGTGCTACATCCTGTGTGTACAAATACATACCGTATTGTCGCCATAGTGTAAGCGAATCCCCAAACAATGCTATTATAACGACATATTATAATAGTTTGACGCAAACAATAGGTTTAAAGGGTTAAAAGCAATTACCTGGGATTGTCATTAGGTTACAATGAATTCGTGAAGTTGGCGATGGACTTGAGCTGAGGCCTGGATTGTCAGGGGACGTATTCAGGTAAATAAAATAAGCTTGCATTTCGACGAAGCGAATTTACGCCACTTCATTGTGCTTTTCTGATCACGAGAACTGAGTTCATAACTTTTAACCTTTTTACCTCCTGCCACTTCAAATCTAGTTTTTCTTTTAAGATTTCTCCAGATAAGAAATATGGATGACAGGAAATGAATATTCTATAACACGGAAACGTATACCATCGTATAAGTACTAATCGTCTTAGTGTTTCGTGCGTACTCAAAAAGACTCTTGAAAAAATGTTAGCATGGTGTAACGAGAAAAAAGATAACTTCTTTCGGGGTACAGTTACATACGTGTTTTTCGATTTTTTCACGCCATGATTTTTTAATCGTTCGGTGGCGGCAGGAGCTCACTCATACGGGTCCTCCCAAGGGCCAGCGCATTCGATTGAGATCCTTCAAAATCTCTTCGAATTTTGCTTGCTTATGTAAATTTAATAGTTTGCTTGTTTTGTCTGTAGATACAGTATAGATATATCAAGCGGACCCTATGCTTTTAATAGTTGATTAGCTTTTAACTATATTGATAGGTAATATTATATTGTTGGTTATTAACTTTTGAATTTGTTGAAGCTATTTGTACTTAATACAACACCCCCTCCCCTCCCTATAATTTAAAATTTTGATCTACGCAACGCTGTTTTTAAATTAAATTAAATGTTTCTAGTAATCTTATGATATACCATCATTTTGCTATGTTGGGTTTTGAAATCGGTCACTTGGTATGTGTGTTTTAGTTACTGCACTCCTATTTTTGTCCTGGCCGTTTTATAAGTTTAGTGCAGATTATTGTTATTTTGACTAAGGTTTTGAGTTTACACATTCTCGTTTCGATCTGGGCTGGGAATATTTTGTTGTATTAAATACTCCCCTTTGTAATGATTAACAAATTTACTTTTGTAAAAAGCCCATGCCGTCTCTATTGTAGCTGGTTGGCCTTCGAATGTGCCCATATAGTCACGATAGTTTGATGATTAGCAAATGGCAACCAGTGTTGAATCTAGGGGGGTAACTGGGAAGGAAATCCCCCCCCCCTCTCCGGGGGCAGTACAGAATTCCCTCCAGGGAACATTGCCACATCTTATTCATGTTTTTTTTTGTATGAAAAGGAATGAGTACTATAGAGTGTGCGGAAATAAGTTGCATTTTCATTTAATTCTGCGTTGTTTCTGTAAATTAAGTAATTAATATATTGATTCTAAAGATAATATATCGTATTAAAAATGTGACATACATTACAATTTAGTAGCTTATACTTTACCTAGAATTGACTTTGTTGCCAGACATGTAAATACTAATACATAATCAAATTTCTGCATAACATAGTAGGCCACATAAAAAGCGTAAATTTACTATTCACAATTTGTAAATGTCACCGTGTCCACGTACGATTACGCCTATTGCTAAATTAACCGCAGAGGTGCGGTCAAAGCAAGGATTTGCGAAACGGGCATAATAAAGGTACACTCATTTAGCAAAAATGCATTGTAGTAAGCCCGAGCACGCGGAGTTTTCGATATAACGTAATTCCTATTTCGAAATCCGCTAATGAATGGGCAGTGACGTTGCAGTTGCTAACATTTACCAGTCTCTTTGTTAGCGCGGTGAATAATCGCTCACAATGAATGCTACTACAGCAATTTCAAGACGGCCGAGAAATCGAAGCGCCATTAATAAATTAAAACTATAGAGCTTTCCACGTGCGTAGCATCACCAGCGGCTGTAATAGCTCGTTTCCTTGCTTTTATGGCTGCAGAAGACCTGCTCCCTTAATTAATTGCGATGCATCCCGGTGCGACCTTCCGATCCTGAAAATCGTATTTCATTAGCTACGCCAGCGAATGCTCGATTGGTGGAAAAACTGTGCTTTTAGTGTTGGCTTGAGTAAAAACTCCAATTCAGTGTTTTCTTTGCAAACAGTCCGGCTCGAAGGACCAAATGTTTGTTGTCAAACTTCGAGATGCCTTTCGTAGGAGCTCGCGGAGCTTGTTTGTACATTGGCTGAGCAAACGTGTCGGAAAATACTCGGCAGGAGCGCAAGTAAACAGGAATGAATCCCGAGTATAATAATGAACGTATTATGGCGTGACTGGGAGCACTTCATCATTAAGCTTATCTTGGCAGGGTCGGACTCGGCAATCAACATTAGAAAACGTGGCGATCGATAGGCACCATGGAACAGTTCATTCAGACAACGCGAGCGCGACGCAGCGCTTTCCTCGCAAAATCGGCGAGTTTTCCGGCGCCCCACAACAGGTTTTGAGTTGGTGCACTAACGCATTAATGAATTAATTAACAGATGGAAGTGGTTAACTGTTACGCTGCACGCCAATCATAAATTCGCGCCGCCACAATCGTAAATCATCGAAGTACTTGATACTAATTAATATGCGAGAAAAGGCAAATGATTGCAAACGAGAAAGTCTGACAGGTCAATCGGCGTTATTTAGCAATGTAATTTGACTTTTATAAACCACTTCGTAAATAGCGACGAGTTTTACTGTTTGTGTTGTGTTAACTTCCAGCAAATTACCATTTATTTACTGTCCGTGTTTCATTGTTAATATGTATTAACTTGTGCATACTATAATAACGCGAGAGTTTTCGTTAGTTTTTTGTGACTACTTAAGATTCTGAAACGTTTCCACAAGTGTGTATACGTTGGACCAAATTTTTAATTAACACCCATTATACAAGTCAATTACAACAATCCTTGCAACTGAACAACTAGGTGTTTGTAAATTTACCAACATTCTCTTAATTTTATATGATATACGGCACTCAAAGCAAAATAACTGAGTCTGAAATCTACAAAGGGGACTTGCCCAATAGTAATTCGCTAGATTAACTATTTGTTACAACCCGTACACAGTCAGAAAGAGCACTGTAGCTACAATTTTACTAAGTTCAGCAATTACTGTAAAGGTCGCTCGGCTGCTATAATCACTGCGGAACTACATGCATTCTGCGGAATCCACTCTTCTCAATTATCGTATAATCATTCAGCATCTCTGACGCAAGCATCTTTGACGTCTATCATCTGCAATTGCCAAAAGATGCCGCACATTATGCAACCAACCAATGTGCTACTATCAAACTAACTAATTAAGGGTTCACATAGCAGCGCTCGCAGGGTCACCTCGTGACAGGGGCGCTCCTGTTACAGTCTCGAACGTTCTGTGCGATTCAAAACTCCATCCCTGACCAGCACTCATTTTTCGACGCGTTACATTGGCTGCACTTGCACTGCTTATTTACCAAAACTAAGAACTGGTGATTTAACGCTTAATATATTTGTCAAGTTTGTATTACATTTTAGTGTTCAAAATATCCCAGCGATGGTAAACATACTAATTAAAACTTAAAAATAATGTAGTTTCAACCTATCAAATACATAGATGTTAACCGTAATAATTGCCTATCCAAGAGGAAATTTAGACATCAACAGGCATTTCTCTATACATGAAATTATTTAATTAATCATAACATTCACGGTCTATATAGCATTTTCGGCCCCAAAGTATATTCAGCCTTTGCAAGTACACAGGAAACATAATGCTTGCCATGGTACCTTCATTAATATGCCTAGCAGCTCTTGATTTTGATCCAGCCTAGGTAATTCCTTAATAATATGTACAAACCGTCGTCTATTAGTATACTATTTTTTGTCCTGAAGTACGATTCGAAGAGTAATTAATTGTATGGGCTTGGTTAAATAATTCGTTTAGCTTAATTTTGCTTGCTGAATCGTTTGAAGGTTCTCAGCGTTCAAAATACACAAGAAGAGAAATTTGCGAAGGACCAGTTGATTTTTTAGCATGAGGATCAAAACAAGTGCGCAGCATACACTATCTGTAGGCGTTTGAAAGCGAAAGTGTAGGAATTTCAGAGAACGTAGTAACATCGCTCCCTGCGACCAAGCGCCCCAAAATGCAAACAAACTTACAAGCCATTGTTTGAAATCGAGTTATGAGATAAATACGGTCCTGTGCGGAGAGCACAGTAGCTCTAACGGGATGTTACATATTTAGATTTAGTGTTAACGGTGTATGTAAAAAATCTTTTTGACGCAAAAATTCCTCTACGAACGACAGATTAAAAATCGTCAACGTAACGTAACAAACGTTTTGTTGGTTGCATGCTTTACGGGCACATATCAAGCTAAGTTGTGCTTCTCTCTTTAATCGGTTCGAATGAAATTATGCACGATAAATTTCCTCAGCTACATGTTGAGCGTAAGTTGGGCCAAATTGGTGCCATATTTGCAAGTAGTTAGCGTGGCTATCGCGCTATTAGAGATAAATCGATAAGTGCCACATCTCGCAAAAGTAATATGCAAGGTACGTGCACGCAAACGTAATTGAATTAATTGATCGTCGGTGCACGTCGTGGCCTTGGCACAATGGAACAATGGAGTCGAGACAGCCGGGGCTGCATTCTGCAAACGTCGGAATGCCAAAATTGCGACAAAACAAATTCCTGCCCGTAGCGCTGCGGGCTCATTATCATCAAATTTCGGCGAGGAGCGCGGCCAGAAATACAAACGACACGCCGTTTACTACCGACGACGTAAGGTTGACGAACGTATAAAAATCGGCCGACGTGCGGTACACAGCGACACGTGTTAACGCCGTCGTTAATTAAGTACGGCTCTGCCATTACCATTATTAGCCGAGGCCCGTAATGGATACGGCGCTGTATTTGTGACGTTTTAATTACACGTTGTTATGATTTATACACGTAATAAACAAAATCTTATAATGGTTGGCTGCACATGTCCCATACGATCGTTACGACTTCGTACGGCACTGACATTTGAACGAGCTGCGTTGCGAGGACAGTAGTTAACAAAAGTTAGGTTAGGCAACAAGCCGGATAACACCCGACCATATCGGCGGGGCTAACAAATGATGAGCAAATGTGAGGTTAAGTTGGCTGCGGGTTAAATGAATAACATGGGTAACAAGGAGAGAGTAAATTTGTTTTTCGAAAGTTTCAATCTTTAAACGTTGTATAGTTCTACTGTTTCAGCAATTTCTCACTCAAATATTTAAATTAATGTAAGCACATTGATTTTGGTGGAGCCGAATAGCGCAGTTGATAGAGCGTTAGGCTTGCATTATGCAAGTCGTCAATTCGAATCCCACGATGGGCGGAAATTTTCCGCAGACCATTCACAGTTGAGCACCAAATTAACTGTGTTCTATTCAGGACCACAGACCTAAGAGATGATGGTTGCTACGCAAGCTCAAAAGGTGTGCTCCAACTTTGTAACTCGAAACTGGACCAAGTTGAACACTGCACCGCCAGATGCAACCGTACAAAGAACCCACCTCTACACCGGTAGGTAAAAAGAGGTTACAGATCATACATACATACATACATGCTGTACTGGCTACACGTTGCTGCGACATTAATATGTATTGAACCTTCAAGTATTTTTATTGATTAGGTTTTTTAATTACAAATTGCCCTATTATGTATTTTAATGTCAATAATAACTATTATCGATATCTCCTGAAAATTCAACAGGGGTGGGTTCTTTTACCTAGTTACTTGCTTTCTGAAAGATTGATTTTCTAGTATTTTAAATATAACATGCATAAGTCAATACATATGTCAACCAAATGTCCAAAAACATTTGAAATTCAAATGACAAACACCAGACTACCTTCCTATTACACAACAATATTAGAAAACACAGTAAGTAATTCTTTGATAACCAATTCACTTTTATAGTATTTTATTTGCTTTTTCTAGTAATTACCTTTCAATTGATCTCCACAATGTTCAGAATGCAAACCAACCCGCTCCTGTCTGCTTACTGATACAAGCTATGAGCAATGAAAGATCCCTCAAAATGTAGCCAACCGACCAAATCTATAGATGCTGACTTCCTTCACTGCCGCTGCCAAACTTCCTGGAACGTGCCCTATTAACTGATGGTGTTCCTCTGGGTGTTCCTCTGGAACTCTCCCTTATTACTGAACAGCCCGATGCAGTCCAATTCAATTAATGTCTGACGTTAAATGTATTTTTCCAATAAACTTGACTTCATATGTTATTCGGTTTTTATAGATTAATTCTGCTTGCCTATTTTAAACCACATACTTGTAACCATCCTAGTTTTATATCTGTTATTCTTCTTATATGTTTAAATCTTCTTATATCTTTCACCACGCAAATTTTAGTATTACCCGTTTATTATCCAAACATTTTTATAATAAAATAGGGTTAATTTTAGATACGTTAATAACTCCAAATTAAATTCGTTGTATTTTTTAACAAGTTGTTTATTCTTAACAATTAGAAACAAATTTCCTAACTATGTACTACCAATTTTCCTTTTCATACACTCTAGTCTTATCTATTTGAGTTAAACCTACTTTATTTTATTTCAAATTAAGTATTTGTCATTAATTTTCAAACTGTATTTTATCAATATTGTATTATTTTCAAATCCACCTGATTTTTTCAAATAGCTATGTTTCATATACCTATCCGCCTTATCCCTGAATAAATCCAAACCATTTCCAACCCACTGTAATTTCCCAATGTTAACAAATTTGATTCTAACCACATTAGGGTTGTATCATAACAATACATTCATTTTGGGTTGGGGCTAATTTATTTTTCCCTGGATTTACATCGGTCTCACCAACAGTCCGTACCGCCCCTTCGGTCAGAGGGTTGTAGATCAGGAATACACACACTCGCAAGCACGCAAGAGCCAAATTGCATAGCTGAGCAATAGTACTTAGAGGGGGTTTTGCGCCTCGCGTGGCGCTGCCACGTAGCATCTAGTAGAATATCTTGATCAGGGATAATCTTCAGGTGCACCACCGATGGTCTACCTGCAATATACCTATGATAGCGGATGCTTACCGCATCTAGTGCCCATTAGCGGAATGCTAACTAGACCAATGAGCTCCAACTCATGTCGGTTGCGGTTGCCGCCCTCTCAGAAGATCAACTCCACAAGGCATCTGTGGAAAATGAGCATCCCAGGCTAGCCAGGTGCGCTCCTAAGTCATTGATTATTATCAGGCCAAGGGTTGTGGTCATCTCACCGGATGTCCGCTATTCCCAGGTAAATAGTGCACTATATGCGGTACCGATTGGGCACCAGCCCAATAATAAACCAATGAGCAACAAAACAACAAAAAAACTCTCCACAGTCAATGCAGCAGTACCAACAATGGAACAGTGTTTAACTTGGCCGCACAATAGAACCACATGCGACCATTTATTACAGACCTTATTATTTCTTATTAATCTAAATAATTACCAGAAGTAACACTTTAAAATCACAGACGAGTTCTCGCGGTGAAATGCACCTGGTCATATCAAATTTTACATCCAAACGCACACATGCACCTTCACTAACTGTTAGCTCTGATATCTTAAAAACTATCTTCGGCCCCATAAAATAACTTTCGGTTCGGTTCGCTTCGATAGAAATATGAAAATACTATGAGCGACTGCAATATTTACAAACACAAAATAAAAGGGTGCTACCGCATATACCATAACACTAAGATAAATAGTGAATTGAAAATACAATGACGTAGGTTTGTCCGTTCCCAGATTATGGAATCGCTTGATAGATTATCAAAACGTAAATTTTCAAGACCTTTAGTGTCTGGCTACGAGTTTAAATTGAATACTTTTCTCGCTGTATTTGGATGAAGCATCATGCTCGGTAATCGTTTACTACATCTCCATTCTACTACCCATAGCAACTCGAAATCAATCATAGGATTCAATTCATAATCAGCTACGTCATCGGTTGTACGATAAAAATGCTTGAACAGTACTACAAAGCACTTTATCTGTTATATCTCCATATCTGCTTCCAGATAGTATCAGGTACAAAATTTCACGTTTTTAACAGTCACTTCTCGATGTTTAGTAACTTAAAATATAGGACTTCGATGTTTATAATCAGTTTGACGTATCTATCTCAACTATAGAGCTACTTTTTTAATTGACGTTTTTGTCACACATTTGTCAAACTGTATAATTCATATTACTCTAGATACTACTATGAGCATTTCAATTGATTGGTTTCTAAAAACGTGCGTGATAGGAGTTCATTCGCCTGGATTATTTAGTACGGTAGCTTAAATATGTCTAGGAAATACGAAGACCGATTTGCATGTAGGTAACGTCTGAATTGGGTTAACATCTTTGGCTCTTAATTTGCCAGGCGTATGGTGTGGCGTAGAGAACCAAGTTGCAAACATGGTGATAACCGTGACGTAAATGAAGAAACCATACATTTTCATGAACATGATGATATACCATAGATATCGAAATAGGTTTATTTGCAAATATTATGTTGACGAAGAAACCTACCAACAAAGAAATAATTGAGGGCAAAGTGTTTATTTCGCTAAATATTGAATTTTAGGCGTCCCTGAACACTAGTCAAAATGTTGCTCATATATTCATGGTCTTACACAAATAACTCCGAAGACGCCTCGCCGAACTCCGAAGGCGCCTCGCTGTGATTGATTGGGGTTGAAGATGAACTATTTGACTCTAGTTTAAATTCGATTCAATATGTTGATTATTTCCCACTCTATCAATTTGATTTAAATCCTAATAGTCCGGCACTATGTACAAAAATAACAACGTCTCTGCTTGAAAGTGAACCGAAATTTGAAATTTCGTTTTTGTTGTGTTGGGGGGGGGGGGGAGTCCAGGAAAGCTTAGCTTTAAGTTGTCGACCAAAATTTCCTATGTGCTATTTTCGCCATCTTAAAAAAAGATGCGTTTGGTTTCTTGCGATAACTCGGTTCCCGTTAATGGTTCATGAAAATAAAGTTTACCTTTAGATTTTTTTGTGCTCGACAATTCTTACGGCACACTACTGGCTACACAATATTGGACCATAAACACAATGAGCAAATTACACAAGAATTGGGTATCTTCAATATAAATAAAAAAATAAAACACAACAGAACCAATTGGCAATACATAGGAAATCTTGGTCGACAACTTGAAGTTAAGCTTATCTGTTCCCCGTCGAGCAACAGACACAGGGTGAATGTCTTAAAACGGACAAAAATGTGCAACGATCACCGCGTCGTTTATAATGCAGTCGTAAGCGTACACAGTTGATGCCCGCGCGCGGGCTACTGGTTAAAACGCTGGCCTGCAAGCGCAAGTTTCGAATCCTACTTCCTTCCGAGAGAAGTTCCGTGTAAACTTCTTTACGGATTTTTAAAATCTGTAAGCCTATCCTATTTTTAAAAAAATCAATGGATCCAGTGTTAAAAGGAAGTCTACGTGAGCAGTTTATAATTTTTGCGAAACCTTGTAGTATATGTCGTGTCGTGTGAATTCCTCAACTTAACTTAGCATCTCAGTTTGTAAATTTTCTTTAATGTAGACGTGTTTGGTGTAGTTATGAACACGCTAGCCCGACTTTGATTGCATGCTGCCATGATGTAGTTTGTTTCGGAGGCGATACAAGACAACTATCGATTGTAAACCTCCCCACTGCGTTATTTTTGTGGCGACTACAATAGCCCGACCTAGCTCGTTAGCATTTGGAGTCGATCCCGTGCATTGTTACCGTTTTCATGGTTGTGTGTGGCAAGGATGATCAAAAGATACGGGCGAAATGACCCACGAAATTTTCACGTGCCTCGTTCGGCCAAACGGTCGCGTCCGGCGAAGAGGTGCTCATGCGGCCTAATCGACTTGTGCTACAGCTAACGCGAGCACCTACGATCTACTATTAACTAATTTGGCTAATAAGCGTATTCATGCCCGTCTGGATCCAGTCTATTAATAAACATCAGCCCCGCCACACACAATCAATAACCGGCTGATAAACCACTGTAGACGGGAAGTACCGCATCTAAATTTACAATTATGCGTTTGCATTACAAATGGTTTACGGACGACTGTTTGTCAATCGCTAGTTCTGTGGATCACAGACGGCGTGGTTTCTGGCGAGAAATCCAGGTCGCTATGCTCCCTTTATCATTAGGTACGTCGGATGAAGTATAGAAGGTATCCCTATAAACGTTTTGTATTGGTTATACCGCGTACGATGTTTGGTATTGGAATCAAATATTGCAATACATTTGCTCTTATCAACAACTTGACAGCGCCGGACGTTTAATAGAACTTTGCCGATCATTTGGTCAGCATTCCGTGGAGCACCGGTTTTTGTAATTTCATTTTGAGAAGAGAGTCAACATAACCATTCATCACATCAGACATTACTTACTCTAAGTCCAACTTGTAACAGATTCATCGAATATATTCTCAAGATTAAAAACAACACAACAAAGGGGAATCACTGACTGCTATTGGTTATAAAGCCTATGATTATTGTTTGTTATGAGTATTCGTAGCGTTAAACATGTTACGACTCCGACTTCTATTGGTTATATCACCCATGATGTTTGTTATGAGCATTGGGAGCAGTAAACATCTTAGATACCGATATCTATAATTGGCCGTATAACATACGATGTTGGCGTGTTTTGAACATTAGCAGCATCAAGCACTTTAAACACCGATTACTATTGGTCATATAGCCAAACCCTTATTGAATTTCCATGTTTCAACCCTTGTAATATATAAAAAATGACATTTGGACTTCGATCTTCCCACAACATAAACTACAGCTCTCCTTTTCACTTCCATTATCTGCTCGGAGATGACGAAACTACGCTGTATCGAAATTTACAGCAGCCGAACGCAGCCACATGTGTGAGGATCCCTCCCGGCAAAAATTAGGGTAGCATTTGTTACGAGTCGGTAGTAATGCGGGTGTGTAAGGGGCGCTAACTGGGGCGCCGAGAGAGCCCGTGAATGCGGGGGCGGCTGGCCGGGATGAATGGGCGCCGTCCCCATGGCAACCACGTCACACTACGGCTGCATTGATTTTAGTCCCAAGGTTGAGCTCAGTTAGGAACAAAGCTTCCGGACCGACCAGCCCTTTTTACTAGCTCCATTCAAAGATGCGACGATAAAAAGCGACAGGAGAGCCCGGAAACTGGGAATTATCCGGAGCGCCCGGAGGACTGCACTTACTATGTAGGGTTTATTACGGAGGCTTTGGAGGATCACGACCGACGAGTAAAGAATGCGTGAGTGATGAATGAATGTGGAGTAAGCGAACGCGTGAAAGTAAAGGTGGTTTCATGTACCTCGATGATGTACTCGTTCTAGTTACAACCCAAATGAAGATCATTTGTATAAATAAAAAATTGGTCGTTATTTCTAAAACTTAACTCATCCGCATTGATAAACCAATTAAATGCTAATTAACTGAAACATATCGTCATCCCGAAACACGGGAGAACATTGTTAATAAAGGAGCTAAAATCACTCTTCAGTAAATGTCCGTTTACAGTTTACTGATATAAAGAAAAAGGAATTCAATAAATTTAGATGATGGCAGATCTGTCTTCTGTCTTGGATTTATACAGCTGGTCTTGAGAATAATCAGAAACCCCTTAGAAGCGAATACATAGGTACCACCCAAGAAACAAAGCGACTCCAGGAAAAGCTTCAAGGTAATGGAACACTAACTGAGAAGGTGCAATGCATGCAATATTCCAGCGAGGATGGCAGTTATATCACGGGAGCGGTAAAAATGTAACGATAGATCAACGATATAAATACATACAAAAATAAATAGCCGATCAGAATTAACAATAAGAAGATACAGGATGAAGATTAGCTTTATACGGGAAGGACAGTGACCTAAGTATCTTAGGAGAGATTCGTCATATTTACCCAGAATGAAAAAGAACTGTAACACATATTTCCACAACTATAACACGAAGCCAAGAAAGCTAGCATCGAAATGAACACATCAAAAAAGTTTATGACTAAGGAGTACACGGATAGAGACACAAATACGTAGCTGATGGAGTAAGTAAAGTGGTACGTACTCCTAACCACGAAGTAACAATGGGAATGCTTGAAGTTAGGCGAAGATGTGGTCGGGTGGCTTTTGGTAAAATGAGGAGTGTTTTTAACTATAAACTACCTTTACATCTCAAAAGTAAAGTCTACAAGTATCTTTTCAGTCATTACATGGTAGCGAAACTTGTTAAATGACTTAACTTTTGTCGGAAGTCATTATCATTGATGAACTTATTTTTCTTCTGTAGTCACATAGTTTCGGTGCTCCGGGCTAGTTAATTTTTTTCCTGGATTCAGATCGATTCACATGCATACATTTACAAGAACTGGCGACTTACCCGAAATTCCCTAAGGCCCCTGCGGTCTGGAGTTGTAAATCAGAAACATGATACTGCAGGTGCAAGGCGGACGGCGATTCCTTTCATATAGCAGGTGGTCACACACGCCCGTCCGCGAACATAAGCTCAGCCAATTCCACAAACAGTCATGCAAGCAAAACAACAAACATCCAGCTTTTAGCAGTAATGTGCTCATTACATAATACTTACAGGGGGTTTTGTGGCCCCCCGCGTCGGGGTATATTCTTCGGTGTACCTTCGATGATGTGCCTGTAATAATCCTGGAAACACGGATGCTTACCGCATCTAGTACGCATTAACCGAATGTCAACTGCGTCAATGGGTCCAACCCATGTCAATGTAACCCGCAATTACGGTGGCCGCATAGACCGTAAAAGGCACAGGTATAAGTCATCTTTGGGAGACGGTCTTCCCAAGCCACCCAGTCGCGCTCACTTGGGATCACTGATAAACAAGGTGTTTATCAGGCCAGGGATCTTGGGCCATCTCGCCGAATGGCCACCGATCCTGGCACGAGAGCGCTCTCTACGGCTAGTTGACCCCTGGCCAACGATAACAATGAAGCTGTCTACAGTGCGAACAATAACGAATGTTCGACTCCGCTGTTCAATAACTACATTTGCAAAGCTACGCAACCACTAGTATTTTCTTTTTACAGACATCATCGTTTCATATATTCATATATATCTACCGTAGTTCAATTCACTTAAAAACAAATACATAATCGCCGCGGAATTACACCCGCGGTGCATTCGCTTTTGCGTCCACACATGTGCCACCTCTCCTACCGACTGCCAAAGCACATAAGAACCCTCGCATTGCAAAAATGCCAGCCCAGTTACTCGGGTTTCACACCATTCCAATATGGAAATTCTGGGCTAACTCCCCCATAGGCCCATCGATATTTAAAAGCTACCTACAGAAAAACGCCGCCCGATTCTTAAAAACAGCCCTCGGACTGGCGATTAGCTTTGGACTCGTTTCTATTCTGTGCTAAATTTAGAAAGTATCGTATTTCAGTGGTTGGTTTAGACTAAAGCCCATAATTATAGGAATACAAATAAAATAATAGCATATTTTCAAACAGCCCCAAGAACACAAAAGTAAATATTACAACACTTCGTCTTTTGCCACCCTCAACGTAGAAGCCAGCTAACAATAATGTTTGAAATTAATGTTTCTTAATCAAATTTCGCTGAAGGGTCAGTTAACGAATCGATTCTAAACCATCTCTCATTAGTAAAAAATTGGAAGGTAACCCTTTCTCCCATTTCTGTAACGCAGGAAATGGAGATGGAGCGGCCCCAAGCGCAGGAACCTTGTCAGTTTGACGAGGGGGCACTTATATATTTTATATGGGTCCAGGCAGGTTGCTGCCTGTTCGTTTTAAATCATCGATCTACTTACCTGTACGTGTTAAATCTTAGATAATGCAACTTGACAGCCCAGGTTAAAAATTACCGATGATTCTTTTTTAACTGTGTCGCTTTACGCAGACGCATTCGTGCGCTGTTGATAAATACAGATATGACATCAACGTAAATGGTCCTCCACATACATCACTGGTGTGGATTGGAGTGGAAAGCTCCATATGACACACCAGAAGTCTAGCGTGGCCATTTGCAGCGATTATGGTCGAGGAAGGTCGCGCTAGTTGTGACATTTCTCTCCGAGGAACAAAGACCTTGTCGTTTCTTTATTACAAATGAAAGAGCAGTGCACGAGACGCCAAGTCAATGAATAATTGACCCGAACACGCGCCTCGGTGCTCAGACAAGGCAGTTATTTGTGATGCAATACGTTCTGCTTAATCTCTCTAAATAATAGTAAGCGATAGAGCCTGGTGTAGTTAATAATATCACTCAAGTGCCTGGATACACGTTCATAACGTGCCCATTCAAGTATTATTGCAGTGCACTATTGTTAAGCGCCTTTTCAATTATTATTATGTGGATAAAATGGCTAGGAAATGCGGTAACCTGCAAAGGTGTGCGAACGCTGTGCGGATGGCTGGAATTTCCTCCTTTGTCACTTCTTCAATGAAATTCTGTAGCTATTTACAAATATATTTATGGAATTGGTTGGTAGTGGATTAAAAATAGAAAAAAATCGAAGAATTGTGTACAAATTCGCCTGTGAATGCGACGAAAACTACATTGATCAAACGGAGCAAACCATTAAGAGCAAATTGACTTTGACTGCACGTACCTGATACAGTTGATTAACGATACAATTGATTTTCAATTTACGGAAATTCGTGAGTTCACTCACTACAACGTAGTGGCTTATACAAATTTATAATTTAAAAAATCGTGGCTAAACGAGCATCCTCCGATCGTACCCGATCATTCACCGATTCTACCAAATCACTCTCCGATCGTACCCGAACATTTTCCTATGGTACCGGATCATTATCCGATCGCACCCGATCATATAGTTTCCATGTTGGTAATTATGGTTAAGATTAGGACAGCATACGCAGTATAGTCAGTAGCTGTATGTATTGTAGATGTATCATATTCACAATCTTATAGTCAGTTACTGTAATTTGCAGTTAGAACTGATGGGAATATTTAAATTGTTAATTAGCAACGAGTCGCTCCATATTCATGCATAGCGTATGCATATTTTTAAAGGCAGGTAATTCATAAAGTGTCCTATCTAAATGACTTGCATTTGCAATTCTAATACATTAGCGCAAATAGATGAAATTGAAATGCTTACCGAGTTTGCTAAGCTCTGTTGCTGCAGGCGACAAAGTTGTGCAAAATAACCAGCATCAAATATTTGGATGCCAGCCGAGAGGTCCCATAGGAGTTTTAACAAAGCTTTTACATTAGAAAGCATTAAAGAACCTGAAACGTGTAACGATCTTTACGTTGTATTCTGTAAATACGTAACACAGTCGTGAATCTTTAAACGATCTACTGGATATGTGGGTTGTTAAGGAGCGACCTCGCAAGAGTCTGTTCTTGGGTCAGCGGATGTAGATGCCACGCTGCTTGAAAAATATGATGTGAGGGAAAATTCCCTGAAAGCTAATTTCCACAGGAAAACCTGTCGGGCAAAGCTAGCGTGTTAGATTTGTATTAATCAAGTCGAAACAGCCGTAAACACTACTTTTTCGTCGAAGAGTTTGATCCCAAAGTCAAGGCCTCCAAATACCCAACCAATAATCGAAGGCAACTAGAAATTAATTCCCAACTAGCGCTCACCTCAACCTCAGGGGCTGTAAAAAATTCGGTAGGGCTTCGTATCTGCCACGCCTAGGTAGATCGATAGCAAAGAAATAATGAATGGACCCGAAGGGGTTTGGTTGTAACCTAGTGACACAGCTTTTGGGGTTGCGATCGATTCGCGGCCACCCTCGGTTCATGAATCAAACTGAATTTATACGCCAACGCCGTCATGTGATCTAGTTAGACCCGGGTTAATCCGCCTGAAAAACCTTTGGTGGAAGAGATTGCTTTGGAGGCATTCGTTACACGTGCCCCATATACGGCCACGCGTGTTGATCGGCGTGGATAACCGTTACATAGTTTATACGCGTTATGACTCTCCATATATTAAAGGGAACGCAACTACTGCAAAAGTTCAAATTAAGTTTGCATCATTCTTAGATTATATTCTGCCTAAATTAATCGATGATAAACTATTTATTAAATCTCATTTATGATTTTCACAGTGGCGACGGTGGCTTAAGAGCTCAGGGGTGCTAGCCTCCCAGCCGTCAACAGCCTATATGGCATTATAAAGAAGTAACTATGTATTCTATAATTGAAAATATATTGTATGATCTATCCTACCGTTATAATATAACAAGGTTTAATGAGATTCGGCGATAACTACTCGATGCCGCTTAAAACATGAAAAACAATATCCAAAAAGTATGTCACCATTACATGAGTTATCTGTCAACACACTCGCACGTACCATATACGCACTGAGCAGCTGCTGAGAGCAACAGGCAATGTGGCCCAACCTTACATGGTAATTACGGGCGAAAACGTTGTCGCTACGGAATCGAGGTATAGCAGTTTCAATGCGACGAGAAGGCCAACGATGTTACAGCCGAAACCACCGTTACACTCGCGGGCTTATCGTCATTTACAAACACTGCGTTTCCGAAATGTAATGCGATCCGACAATAAAGGCAACCTCCGCGCCGATAACAAATGTGGTGCAATCTTTGACGTTGAAAATAAATTCTTGCATTCTTTTGAGACGTGTTTGGACATAATATCGGTGGCATTTATTTATCTTGCATGATTTCAGTTGTTTCATTGAGTTTCATACAAAAAATTGCTGAGAATAGCATAACTAAGTACTCTCAACAGTTAGCTGTAAAGGTTAAAATAAAACGACGTGGGCGATCTACGCCGGTATTACATTTCAAGCTGCAAAAGTTGGAACTCGCAATTTTACAAGACATTTTCTGTGGACATTTACAAGAAAAACCAATGGATTTGTAGATGTGATGCATTAGCATTACTGTTTTTTTTTTTCTATTATTAAATAAACTATTATCATGTTTCGTATTTTAACACTAAGTAGATGTTGTGTTGTGTTTGAATTAGTTATGGGGTTATTCGAATCAAAAATAACCGGTTATCCGTTCAATAGATACTTTGTATTCGCATATTTATAATTTATTTATGATTAGTATTGATATAGCTATTCTCAATGGTTTAAGCTCCTTAGAAATCAAATAAAAATCATTTATACAATTATTATAATTAACGATTAACTGAGTTCCTCTGCCATCTGCAAGTTACGATGCCGATGCAGATGACGCTGAACCGCCAACCGGCAAACCGGCTGACTTAATCGAAACGAATCGAGAGCCAAAATTGATTCGAATGATTATTCAAATAATCAATCGGTTATTAATATGATTCGAATGCAAATAATTCGGTTATGAAAATTGTCCGGTTATGCCCATCACTAGTTTGAATACTTTTGCTTTTGTGTATAATTAAAAATCGTTGCTACATTTAGATTAAAACATCAACAGAATGTAGACGAGTCATTAATTATTGTTTTTGCTTAGTTATTGTGAAAAACTAAGAGCCCCCAAATACAATTATTGCGAGCTGTCACTGGACATCTGTAAGAGCAGCCAAGTACAATTATTACGAGCTGTCACTGGATATCTGTATTCTATGTATTTGCTCAATGGCGTAACTATGGGCGGTGATATGGGTGTCGGAACACCCCCCAGATGCTTTAGAAATAACTAAAATTCGTCTTAAACAAAAAATCTAAAATTACATTTTAGTAATGAATAATTGAATATCAATTATTACATTCAGAATTCGGAGTTGAAATTATACCGGAAATGCCAAACTGTACAAAATCTTCCATATAAGACAGCAATGGATGCGCTAGTTACTTGCAATAAGGACATGTTTGCCAACATATTCAAGTTGCTGTAAATTCTTGCAACGATTCCTGTGTCAACTGCAACAGCTCTACCTTAAAAAGAATTAAGACTTACCTCTGAAATACAATATCGCAATATAGGCAGAATGGATTGGCAATGCTCTCCATTCACAGAGAACTGCAGGTGAATGTAGATGAAATCATAAACGAGTTAGTAAAAAAACAAGAAAACTTGTATTACTGCTATTGTATTTAAAAAAAAACTCATTCGCAGCATGCCATGATCAAATTGAAGTTTGTCATAACTTGCTACATCAATTGAAGCAAATGAACTACTCAGAGAGAACTAAATTACATCTTGATCTTGAACTATTTTCCTAAAAATATACAAAACACTTAATAAAAACAATTTTTATTGACTTTTATGATTAATACACTCGTTGTTGTGTAAATACAATATTATTTTTCTTTTTGCTTGATACCAAACACACTTATTGCAGTGTAAACTTTTACCTGTCACATTGACAGATGTTATCATAGACAAAATGCAATCTGACATTCACCTACAGACTTAAGTTTTTTCTTTTTGAACACACGATATAAGTTGTATTACAATTTTAATTATTTTATTGTTTATAAATAAACATTACAGTTACTTTCATTTCTATATGACTTGCAGTAGGCCGTAATTCAACTAACAAGGGCAGGCATATCATGCAATTTTGTTTTACAAACAAGCTAAGTTGTTATTTATTTAGCCAATAATTATATCTGATTTCTTTTGGTTAATCTTTATAACATAAAATCGGTGCTCTCTTTGTATGTTTGCGTGTATGTATGCGTGCATGTTTGCGTGTATGTTTGTTCGCTATCTCCTCCGAAGATACTGGCCCGATTAAGTTGTATGATGGCTTAAAATTTTGCTAATTTGTCGACTTAGATCGTAGGCAGGTTTTTATTTTCAAAAAAAGTGCAAAAAAGTTTTAAATCGCGTCTATGGGCGTGGGCTGTGCTGCGGCAGTTGTTGCCTCGGGTGATTCACATTCAACCAAGCATAATTGGTCTGGTGGTAGAGTGCCCGCCTGCCACGCGAGCGGCCCGGGTTCGATTCCCGAAGCATTTTTTTAAATTTATATCAATGAATCTCTCTTAATTTAGCGAACCGAAGCGTCGAACCGAAGCGTAGTTCGGGTGACTCACTAGTAAGCAAATAAAATGCCACACTAGTTAATTTCACCTATTTAAATAGACGTCAACATCAGTTAGTAAATTCTTAAGTGTAACTAGGTGGTCTACACTGCCAAAAAAAATAAATCAAGGCCTACCGCAAGTCCTGTAGAAATTAAATCAACTATACTTTATGATAGGCTCATTTTTTTTAAATTCTTACTGAAAGGTTGATCACTCTCCCAGAACACCCCCCAGAGCAAAATCTTAGTTACGCCACTGTAATTTGCTGATGTGACCTTCGACCGTTGATTTATTACTATTTGCACTTTTTCCATGTAACCATGTAACAATAGCAGAGAATAAACATAAATTGAAACAATGCACCAATAGCTTTAGGGGGCACTGAACAATAACTTAAAGCAGATTGAATGAAATTGTTTAGTTTTTTATGTATTTGTTTTGCTTTAACAAAGCGGCACTATATCAAAAAGTCGAAGATTGTCGCACATTGTCTTTGTGAATAGGTACTTTTAAAACGTTTGCTTGGCAACCATTTTGATAACATTAACATCTCCGAAACGAGGTGATAAGGCCGGCCACTTCATCCTGTATAAAAGTCCTAATTGGTTTTTACAACCCAATACTTGACAAATACAATTTTCAAGGTTCGTTACACTGCAATTTCGATGTGCAGGTCACCTTCTCGACGCTTTATATACGAATTACGGAGGATATAAATAAGGTATACACACCTTTCGTCGTAGTTCGTCTAAGGCCCCCGTTTAGTATGCTAACCTGAATTTTAAAGCTGGAATCGTTACGGTCGCATACGTAATGTAGTATTTAGGGAGTGAGTGACTACGTGTTATTGAGAAAGGTTACGTCAGGTGTGTGTGCCATAACAGCCTTCGCCTTGGCTTTGTGTGATCCTAACCTGACCTTGCGGTTGTGAACGCCGTTTTATCTTTTCCCTTGATAAGGTACACGCAAGATAGCGACCGTGGATTGTTAGTAATTTGTCTAGATTTAACAGAAAAGTTCATTTACACTGCATACATTTAGCAACGGTTGCGCAACGCTCATTGAGGCCACCAATGATTGATCACCTCGGTGTAGCTTCCAAATGGTTTTCTTTGGTTTTAAAGCAATTAGTTTACAACTTGGGCGACAACTTTTTAACGTTTTTTTTTTTGTTAAATAATAAATTAATTCATTACAAATGATACCGATGGGGACATAATTATATATAATAGCAATGAGATCACATGAACGACAAAATAGAATGCTTGAGTAAGTAAGAGATGACCATACAAAAAACATTTTAGTTGACATGCCATAATAAGATGAGCGTTAAGCCTATTCGAATATTTTCTTCTACGTTTATCTCATTGCTGTTATATATAATTTTGGCCCCATCGATATAAAGAGGCCGGTTCGAGTACGGAAAACTAGAATTCAAATTACATACAAAAAATGGCTTAGAATCATACAAACGCTGTAATAAAACTGTTTATAAATAAGGGAGTCGATAACAGGGTAGCAAAACAAATACGTTTTAGCGTGTCGGCGCAATACAAAAGGAACGTTAGTTTTTATCATGTTGTTGTGCTTGTTAGGTTGCGGTTCTGTGCGCTAGTGTTCTGTTGTAAACATTCTTAACGGCATGAAAGCAAAATATGCGGTGTAACTGTTTGTAAATAAACTACTTTTATTTCTCTAGTGAACTTCACTTAGTGGCTCCTCGATTAGCACCAGTGCACGTCTAAAATTGTGCCCAGATTTGGACCTCGCAGATTTGCCGACTCCCGCTTACGTCTCACATCGTAACTAGCTGCGCGTCGTGTTATTTTAGTTGTTGCTTACACTCGCGTAGATGGAAATAATAAATACGTAGTGGATATCAACAGCAACGTAATACAATTTGATTAAATTTCAACATATAAATACAACGCAATAAACACGAATGTACTGCGCGAATGCAAGTAGTGTGCTAACAGTCAATCTCGCACGTCTTAGCGCTCGGTGGATGACCCTGCCTCATTGCGTAAGTTGAAGGATTTATGACCCCTGGCTCGTCTGCCACGAGCCACGATCCACCCGAATTTCCACTTCTTCGCATGCGATAACGGGCCATTATGTTTCAGAGAGTGGATTATGAGTTGGCCACCTGTGCTAGCGGCTCCTTTGCGTGCACTCTTGCCTTACCGATACTTTTACGACCTCAGCTCTTTTCTTAAGGCAATGGCCCTGCCTAGCGAGGCGGATACCCTGCAGTTCGGGCTCCACACCCCTTCAGTTTACTAAGGCGTTTTAATTGCCAGTGGTCGCGTTAATCAAGCGAGGTCGGACATTGCGTCGTTGGCTTGTCATATTCTTACGACCCTTGTCGACCGCATTTGAACCCCCTGCTGACATATGACGGTCAGATCTTCCCGAATGTTGCTCACCCTTGGGAGTACGCGCTTCTTCCTCCAACCCCTTTCT
Source organism: Agriotes lineatus (assembly GCA_940337035.1). Taxonomy (NCBI): domain Eukaryota; kingdom Metazoa; phylum Arthropoda; class Insecta; order Coleoptera; family Elateridae; genus Agriotes; species Agriotes lineatus. The sequence continues at coordinate 627,516 of OW679199.1, read as the reverse complement.
TCTCTCTAAATTATGTTATGTTTTCGTACCATTCAGCTTAGTTTTATTCAGGAAGTGTAGTTTATAGCTTTATATGATGTTTTAGTACAAGACCCACGATAACATTCCAATAATGATATAAGCTTGAGGAATGATTATGATGTTAAACTCATTCGTAATAAAAGTTTTTCTTTCCAGGAGGGCCGCGAGAAACCATTCAACCGATGATTTCCGCAGGAATAGAGGGACGCCTACCCTACATGACGTATCCAGAACCTTGGGGCGGTCCGCCCAAGCAACCTCCAGAGTTCCTGCGACCTGCACCAAAACCCCTACCCCCCTCCAGGTAGTACCCACTAGTCTTAGTGTTTTTTTTTGGCACTAACGCTTTTTTATTACAGTAGATACAATGGCGTGACAATCAGCACGTCTCTGAACGGAACGCGCCTGGGGCCGCCCCAGCGGCCCCCGAGCAAGTACCCGTCGCCGCCAGCTGCCACACCCGTTAACCTCACACAGCCAAAGGAGGAAGTCGCCGAAGAACTGCCGTATTCGGCGTACTCGCGACTCTTTCCGCCGCCGCCGCCCTTCACGTACCACCACACGGGTCCGTACGCCACTCTCTACCAGCCTCCGTTCACGCCGCTTCTTCGACAAAACTACGCGCCACCTCCACCCCTCTCGCCCCTCGAGTCGCCTTACACCCCGACGACGCCGTCGGTCAGTGGAACTACCACCTTCCTGTCGCCGTCTGCAACCTACAGCCCCCCAGCTGCCCTGCAGCAGCCGCAGCAAGCCGCGGTGCGCGCCGAAAGGAAACCGTCCCCTAGCTTTAAAGTGCCCTCTGGTAAGGAGGGCTCCTTGAAACACAGGATTCTAACGAGGCCCGGTGACGTCGTCCAGCACCCGAGGACACCGCTGGACCTGCAGAAGTTGGTCGACGGCCCCAAACTTTCGGAGAGCACGAGGAAACGATTGACTGCCACCGTATCGCCTCCTAGATCGCCCGCAAAGCCGGGCAATAACAATGTTGTGCCTGCGGGGAACTTCACCAAGGGCTCTCTTATACAATTAGCAAATGGAGAACTCAGAAGGGTAGAAGACATGCGGACAGAGGACTTTGTCAACTCTGCAGAACGCAGCCCGGAACTTAGATTAGCAGATAGCACCGTTGTTAGAATCGAAGAGAACCCTATTGTGGGAACGGGAACCATCACCTTAAGCTACAATCAGAGGCGGACGCAGGTAGGCTTTTTCGTTAATACTTGTTTATTACATTGTCAAAGAGGATCAGCAATTCCAAAGTGGGGAGAAACTGAATCCATTATCTATACTGGTTGTCCTATCCCCTTTTTTTGTTAATGGCAATCACACCATACAAACCAAAATTGTTGAGAGAAATATAGTGGATCTAAATTATATATTCCATAACTCTTAGACTAGTTAAGGTATTTCTATGATATGAATTGTAGATCACAAACACTAAATTTTCCATGACACTCGTGAAGAAAACAACCGTTTTCTAATTGATTTCTTGTTTATCGTATTTCTTGCTCTCTTTTGGTGGCACGCCGTGTTGTTATATTTGTTAACGTTTGTAGTAACTTGGTGTCCAGTTAATTTTATTAGCCCTTAATTGAGTGTCAACATGCCCAAAAATAAACAAACATGCAGAAAACCATAACGATAACGAACCTGGTGATGAACGAAACCATAAATATTAAAAATGGAACTAGCTGAACCTTTAATAAAATACAAACATTTGGAACATGGCATTCCAATAGCTAAATACAATAAAAAAGATATAATAGAGAAAGCATAGTGGAAACTCTGACAAATATTCAACAGCGATGCATCAAACTGACTGGAAAGAAAATCAGACCATCTACCCAATGGGTATATGATATTGGAAGAGTAGGGAGAAGCACTGCAGATGGCTAAAGATACACAAAAATGGAAAAACAGTGTGAGGCGTACATCTTGCAGTGGATGAACACAGCTGTCTGATGATGATAATGATGATGAACATAATATTGCACAGTAATAGTGTGGAATTCAGGATCATCTCTTAGTTTTATTCTTTATACCAATAATGTTTCTTCCATTTTGTAAAGTGCTAACGAAATATCGGTGTAAGTAGGTGTTGCAACCAATACAATGCCTCGGAAAAGCATCACCTTTTTTTTATCGAAGTAAGAATATTGGCGACGTTTCGACCTTCAGTGACCCTTTGTCAGAAAGCGGTTGCACCAAGTTCATCGTGTCTTATTGGAAACGTTGCCTCCGTTCAGCCAAATTGTTACACAAGATTACGCAGTTCAAAAGTGCAACGAACTTGGGCATTTTCGTCGAGCGTTTTTATTTTGTTTATTAATTGCCAACACTGGGCGCCGGAATTTAGAATGAACGGTCTAATTCTGTAGCGACAGGGGCCGTTGAGTCAGAGAACGACCGTGTCGTACTCGTAATATTTTCCTTGGCACTTTTCCATCGTACTAAATCGTCGCCTGTAATAAAAACAACGCTGAACGGCCCGCTGAAATATGCGATTCATGCATTGTAGGCAACGGGAGGCGCAGCGCCCGAAAACTTTTTCTGATGCAGGTGCGAACGCTTAATATGACGAAATATGGAAATGACTCGCGCTCCCTCCGAAAATCCTGGGCGCAAATTGGGATGAATTGCGTTATTAATGAATGAATTATTCAGCTTCCCGTGGTGAATGAAGTACACTTTTGGTGTACATTTTCCACCCATATTTTGATATAGTTCCGACCATGTCATTGTGATACTTTGCAGAAAATATTTGTGTAAACACATTCGTATGTTCAGAAGGTTGTTTTTCAAAATCTTAGACAAATTGTAGGCCCTTATTTTGGATTCGGGGCTAATTTATTTTGTCTTGAATTCAAATCGGTCATCATGCATAAGCCTGGCGATTTATCAAAAATTCCGAACCGCCACATCGGTCTAGGTTGTGAATCAGAAATACGACACCGGGGAGGCAAGGCGATTAACGGCCCGTTTTATGTCGTATGTGGTCACAAGGCGTGCAAACAAGACTAAACAAGCACGCATTCGGGATGATAGTACTTACAGGGGGTTTTGCCGCGATACATCCAAGTACCATCTAGTAGAATATCTCGATCTGGAACGATCTTTAAGTGCACCGCCGATTATCTATCTCTGAAATGCATATGAACGACTACTTGCCGCATATAGTGCCCATTAGCTGAATGCTAACTAGGTCAATGAACTCCAACGCATGTCAGTGTGAATTTGTGCGAAATGAGCATCATATGACTATCCAAGTGCGCTTCCTAAATCACCAATAATAGCTTATCAGATCAAGGGTTAGTGATCATCTCTCCGGATGTTCCCGGGTGGTGTAGCTTGAACAAGCGTCCACGTTCGATCAGTAGAGTTAAGCAACGCTCTTTCTGGTCAGAACTTGGATGGGAGTTCCACGGCTGTCTCTCTCGGCGCCTCGTGGTACGGCTGACACCAAAAAATATTTGGTCCCAGATGTCATAATAACATCATGACAGTCGCTAGTGAGGTTGAAAGTCTCCATAAATGTACAGCGACGCCTATAATTGGCCTAAGGGCTGTTGGCTGAGTACGACATAAATAAATAAATAAATAAACTAAATAAGTAATCCCAGGCAAATAATACACTGCATGCGGTACCAATTGCTCGCCAACCCAACAATAATAATGAGCAACAATCCAAAGAAAGCTCTCTACATTCAATGTAGCAACATCGACAATGAAACGGTGCCCAACTCGGCTGCACCATTGAACTTTTTTACATACCACCTCTATTTTAAAGATACCAGAGCAATAATATCTAGTACAAACGTTATTATTTCATTCTTTCGATTGATCCACAAAATTACCGCTTCAAAAATCACATCAGAGCTCTCGCTTTAGAATGCAACCCTCTGTGGTCACAAATTTCGCATCGAAGTGTCCACATCCTTAAATAACTTCGGGCTCAGTTCGATTCTAAAACTATTTAGACTGTATTATTTCAGCTGTTAATTTATGCAAAGGCTTAAAATCATAAGACAACTAATAAATGGTAGAATGATTATTTACAAACAAACAATTAAAGGGGCACACAAGTAAATACAACACAATATATCCGATTTTTTTTTTTTTGGCGACAACCGTGCACACGTCAGTTTGACTATTCAAAATAAATGAAGTAAAATTCGGGTTGTGACTCTATTAAACGTAATACTTACAAGTAATGAAGTAATTGTGAATGAAAATATATCAAAGTTTCTTGTTATATGCGAATTCAAATAAATACTTCAGTTGTAGGAAAGCCCCAAGTTACAGAAGTAAAAAATCGGTCTTGGGTTTATTGACATGAGTTTAGAACATGATCTAATAACCAAAAATCTTGAGAACAGAGAATTTATTTTGTACACATAATGGAATAACTAATATTTTTTTAAAATGTATTTATTTCGTATTCAGCCAACAGCCGTTAGGCCAATTATAGGCGTCGCTGTACATAATGCGACTACGATCAATACTGGCTGAAAGCAAGGCCTCAGCTCTCCGGCCTGACGTCAGCACAAGAAGGCCAAATTGGCCAATTGTGCCTCCATGTGCTGACGTTAAACCGGAGAACTGACGCTTTGTTTTTCAGCTGGTATTGCTATGACTCATTCAAAATATGCTCAGTCAGAATGTTGTTTGCATTACTTTTGAAATAAAAAACCAATTTTGAAGCCATTATGCCCAATACATTTGAATTAATATCTACTTATTCCTCGTTTTCCAAAGCTTGTTATTCTAGCTTGCGTATAGGATCATGGCCAGTTCCTTCAATGTTTTATATTGATTTCCTCGACCTTCGTGAAATAGCATTCTTGAGTTTCTATCTAATGACGATACGTGGTTAGGGCTGGGCGAAAATAACGATATATCGATAATATTATCGACATATCGTTTATCGATATACCCTTTTTTAAATATCGATATATCGATATTAAATTTAGCATGTATTTCCAGGGTTTGCACATATCGATATATATCGATAAATATGGATAGTTACTTTTGATATTTATCGATAGTCATCAATAGATAATCGATATTTGATGCTGAGTTAACATTTGCTTTAGTTAGTTTATGTTATTGAAACATTTGCTTGTTTAATTTGTATGGTGTTTAGGGTTTGTGTTCGGGTTATTACGCAGTAGCCTTTCGGTGAGCATTAAATACATATGTACATGTATTGATAATTATCGATATAGTAGCCATATTTATCGATATTTGCCCAGAAATATCGATAACTATCGATATTAATAAATAGCTATTTAACGATATTTATCGATAAATGGATAACTATCGATATTTATCGATAAAATCGATATGTATCGATATTTCGATATATCGATATGTATTGATATCAGAATTTCAATATCGCCCAGTCTTATATGTGGTTCATCCATTCTCGATATACGGTAACTTTTCGTCTTCTACCTTTTATTGGCTGTATTTGGTAATTAATTTTTATTTTCTCATTTCTCCTACGGTCCATTCCAGTTTTACCCAATTGCCCTATCTAACAATCACAGATGCAGCTTTCCTGGTCACTTTTTGATGATGATTGGCATGATGGCCGGCAAGCAGGCGAAGATTATGTCATGGCAGTTTCACAATACAGTTATCATTAACTTACCCACAGAAATTAAAGCGTTTGCCTTATAGGAAGGCCTCCTTCGGCACATCTCTACTTTTTACCGATGTGTTTGTCTTAGGATTAAAGTATGGTTAATCGTTCCAAAAAGCTGTTTTCCAATTGTTGGGGCTGCAACAGTTCTTGACAAACTGTCACCCGGCGCATTTTCTATTGTGATTCCAACGAACTCGATAGCCAACGTGCAGGAACCCAGAAACCTTAATTATTTCTAAACTTTTCTGCTATTGACGCAAATTATCAGCAAATACTCCAAGGCCCAAATATCTCTATCTGCGCCACTGCAAGAAATGTTTGGAAAGGTCAAAAATATATTCATATTGAATAGAGTAAATATTCCATTTGTAGTGGCCGTTGAATATCATCCATTCTCCGGATTTTTTATTGTCGGGAATTCCTAAGCCATCGAAACGGTTCCATTCACCCCGCCTATCGGCATATCAACCCAGCAGCAATCGAGTTAATTGCAAGTCTCAACAGACACAGTAGCGATATGTAACTCACACGTCGCCTGAAATCCCGGGAAAGCAAAATGCGCCATTATAAGCCGGGGGCGATCGGTGCGGGTCGAAACACTGACCAGTGCAATTTGCAGCGGATTAAACTATTGCGAGCGGAATGCAATAGCAGGTAATAGCACGGTTTCGTGTGTGCCTACCGTAATCAGCAAGGCGGAATTACAAAATTCCACTTGCACATGCCGGATTGGATCTATAAACTGGAATTGCGCCTTGGGGCAAGGTAACCCAAGGTCGCTGACCACAGCCAACTGAAACTTGACCGTTTGGAAAGTTTCGCTTCCCAGTGACGACGTGCATTTGGCGTGTTTATGTCCGAAGACGAGAGGACGGCATAACAAGGAACTTTCTTGGCGATTTTTGTCGCTGGAGCGGCGAAAGGCAGGCGCCAGACGATCGAAGAAACCGCTCCTCGCCGTGACCGCAGAGTAGGCCTGGGACGCGTCCAAGGTCATCGGGCCCCGGAACGGCCATCTCTCACCCCCGGAGCCTCGGGCGCGTAGTACTACGAGAATTTACACGCGGCGCATTCCACGACCGGATTTATGGCTGCCTCTCTCTTGCTCTCGGCCACGTCCTGAGCTCCTTAAATTCTGGTGCCCGAGCTGTTTCTCCAGAGCCGCACTCGACGTTTAGCACTCTGAACTCGTAGAAACTGAACAGGCGTGAAATTTCATAGTTCCCTTATACTAAATGATAATGAATGCAACTTTATACTTATATAGATTAGTTAACACATCACATACCTACATCTACAATTAGTTCATTTGTCAGCCTGTCGAATCAAAGTGTATTTAATGCAATAGCCTTCTTACAACCAAAGTTTTTTTATTAATGGAATTTCAAGATGCGGGAGAAATGCATTATCAAAGCTTGTATTTAGTAGAGAAACAGACAAAATTGTAACGTGTTATAACGTGCAGTTCAAAATTTGCAGCCGACACTGTCCAATTTTTCTATGATAATCTTGTATTATCGTGATCAAAATGCAAGCAAGCATTTCTGAACTCTTTCTTGTAGAACTGTTAATACTTGTCTAGCTCTGGGTGCAGGCAGGATTTTACTATAGGGGTGCACCGGAGTGCGTATTTCATATACGTAATCATCTTTCTATTTTGTTGAGTGTTGCTTTTATCTCTAAAGAGCATAAATGGCAAAAATTTCAAAATCGTTGGTAAATAAGATGAGACGGTGGAAGCCCCGTATCAATATTTAGGGTTACCAACATTAAGTCGATGCTGACCTTAAGAAAATCATTTTTGGGGGGAGAAAAGAAGTGGGATAAAATTAATAAAAAGTACAAGGTGAAATAGTTTTTTACATTATAAAGATATAATTCCCAAAATAATTTTAAATTTTTTAAGTAGCATATGAAATGTGGATTTTTTTTTACTTCTCCGTGGATACATTAAATTTGAACAAAACGTCTCGTACGCCTTAATATTTAAATAATTATTTGCCGATCTTATTCCTTACTAGCTCGGTGAACATGTAACTCTCTTAATATCTCAGTTAGTCGCTTATGCAAGATTACTATCTGCCAAAACAGAAATCTGGTTCCTCCTTATAATGTTGGTTGGACAGAAACTTAACTTTAAACAATGCACAAAGAAGCCGAGTTGTTTACATCTGTTATCTTCAAAACACATATAACAACACAAAAAACAAAAAACACGCATAAAAATACAAAAGAAATACAAGAAAATAGAATTAAGTTCTGCAATAATCTATGTGAGATATAGATTGAGGCTACTCCTAAGCATGTTGCAAACATACACGAACAACGTAAAAGGTCACCAAAAATAACGCTGAAATAATTATCTTTTAAAAGAACGCACATGTCAAAATGTTTAAAAAAAAACTGAAATGTCAAAATTACCTGAAGCCGGTACTTATTTGAGTCGCTAATAATACGTATTCCCGTGCGTTTGCAAAAGCTTAACAGTTAAACGCAACCTTATCCTGTTCTGCAAAGATTTTACGTAGAACTGACTGCTGAATACGCCTGGAAACGGCACGCCTTATTATGCTGGGAACCAATGATCGCGTGCAGACCTCGTAAGGACAGTTGAATTGGCGCCTCTCAAAATTGACGCACAATGGGTGTACTTACATGTACACTCGGAAAATGCGTTTGCGAAATTTGCAAATACTGGTTCGCTGCACTTTAACACTGTTTGCAGCAAACGTAGGCTGCTAAGCTCTTTTAGGACGCTTCAAATAAACTCATATCTGCCTGGGCGAATTCACGTACTATACTTTCCAATCTAACAAACCCATGAAGCTCTCAGAAGAAGCTGCGCGCGACTGCTGTCTTCTTTGTTAAATTTGCATGAATTGAAAATCCCTACATCCCACGTAAAGCGTATGTTTCTTGTTGCACTCGCGAAAACAAAAATTCACAATACACGTCCAGCGCAGGACTGGCTTTGCGAGCATTTGCTTACATAAAATACAATATTAAACATAGGAAATACAACTTGGGTTTTACATTTAAGCATTAAAATAAACATTATCGGTAAGGGATCCAGCTGGTCCGTTACACATAACATAATTCTCGGTCTTTGTAAATCATAGAAATTAAAGAAGAAAACTATTTTTTACATTCTATAAAAATATGTTCAAAATCCATCTTAGAACTTAAGTGAACTATTACGAAACTACATTTTTCTGAAAAAAGTTTGATATTTTTAAAATTGTGTTTTTACCTCTTTGAACACTTTCTACCAATGACTTCTGCTCTGAAGCTTTTAAATAGGAGTAAAATTTTTAACAATCGATATATGTAGTTAACCCAAAGAATTTTATTGAAAACCCGGACCCCGAAGAATGATTGCCAAACCCGAAGTCTTCGGGTCAAAATCACAGTGTTGGCAACCGTATCAATATTTCGGCCATTTTTGTTATTTACCAGCTCCTTAAGACTCGCGTAATTTTCGTAATCTTTTGAACAATGCTTTCTATGCAGGACCGTTATCATAATTATTATGTTATATAATATGTTGCAGGTAACTTGTATAAATCAGCCATTTTACATAATGGCTAGGTGTTATATTATGAATAGACAATGGTCTCCTGTGTAAAACTGCAAGCTTGCAACCTTGAAACGATAAATAGCTTCTTTATATGAATTGCAAGTCTGCAACCTTGAACGCACGTGGCTTCCTGTCTCACGCTCCCTTTTAGAGATAACGCTTATCTTAGCTGATTAGGCATAGTATATATACTAGTAGCTTGCACTTCTAAGTTAAGCTCCAGTCAGTCGATAAGTTCCATTGTGTTCGTATCATAGCTAGATGTAAGAATTGTCCGGCGGCTAGCTGTGTGCTCTTCCAATGTTATATTTCATTGTAAAATAAAAATAAACGTTTTTTAAAAAGTCGTTTCGGCGGCCTTTTAATAAAACTGGCGCAGTCGTTCGGATTTGTGGAGGAAAACCTGGAAAACTACAAACATCGAGTCGACCAGCAACTTTCCTTGAGGTTCAGCTCTTTGCCACAAATCGAAACCTACCAACCCAGCGGATCTTCGGGACATCTCCAACAGGGACAAACATCGCCCCGATCGTGAGAAGCGCCCGTCGACCCAGCTCCTGCTCCTCCGTGGTTATTGGAACCATCTGGTCATTGGGACCACTCTTGATCATTGGGATCAGTCTCTGGTATTGGCAACGTCAACAACGACGACCCCAGGACAACTTTTGGATAACGCTCTAGCGCAAAGCTGGACTATCCAAGTCGGACTTCAGGACCTCTGTGCAGGCCAGCCGACATCAATAGGATCGACGCATCCTTTTTGAAGACAACAGGACGTAGCTTGATCGCACGCCGTTCGTCAATTTTAACGCACAATGTAAGTGCATATTTTTATAATAATTTTCAAGCTTTAGAGAAAAAGCAAAGGTATATTTTTTAAAAATAATAATTTCAAGCTTTAGAGAAAAAGCAAAGGTATATTTTAAAGGCAACAAAGTAACGACTATTAAAGCGTTCGCCTAAGTAATAATTTTTAAGTTTTAAAGAAAAAGCAAAATAATTAATTTTAAAGGCAACAAAGTAACGTAATATAATTTTCAAAAGTAATAATTATTAAAGCGTTCGCCTAAATAACAAAGTAAAAATTTCAAAGGCAACAAAGTAACGTAATATAATTTTCAAAAGTGATAATTATTAAAGCGTTCGCCTAAAACAACAAAGTTAACTAATATAAAGTTTTAAAAAATTATACTAACATAGTTTTAAATATTTATTTATAAGTTCAGGCAAAACGTAGTAAGCCAGACCAATTGCTGCACATAATAGGTGTGCTTAATTTGCATTTGTGCTTGCGTTCTTGCGCGTAGGATACCTACCCCTGTTAAACATCCCCTAGTCATTAAACTGTTTACTAACATAAATAAAAATTAAAAATAAGTGAAACAAATAAAGCAAAATTAATTTTTGTCAACAAAATTTTTATGTTAAAGGAAATCTTGAATCATTAGGTAAAACACTTATAATTATATTTTGAAACAATTGTAAAAATTTTATGTCACGAGATAGATCACGCTCACCAAGGAATTCTATCCCTAGAATTTTATTTTTAAATAATTGTAACAACATTAGCAACCCAAATATGGTTGATCAAAACGCATCATTGTTTCCCCCACATTTTAATGTAGCTTTATTAAATGAAATTCCCACATATGATGGTAATCAAGCCACTCTTTCGGAATTTATCAGATCCGCAGAAATCATTGCAACTAAATTTTGTACAGAAAATTTAAACGATTATATCAACCAAGTAATTTTAAATTCGATAAGGAATAAATTAAAAGGTCAAGCGTTAGAAGTAATCACAGGTTACGAGTATGATACTTGGAAAGACTTAAAAATGTCTTAATTGAAAATTTTGGCGACCAAAGGTCAGAATGAATCTCTTAATTGATTTAACTAAATTAAAACAGAATAAAGACTCTCCCATAGAATTTTTCAATAAAGTTAGAACTCATTTAGCAATTTATAATTCTAAAGTTTCTCTGAGTCAAGAATCAAAAGATATTATCACTTATAAATTAAAGGCTAACAAAAGATTAGCACTTCGCACTTTTACAACTGGACTAAATGAAAATTTAGGAAGCTTCGTAAGAAGTAGAAATCCAACTTCACTAGAACAAGCGTTAAGCATAGTAAAAGAAGAAATTGTCCGGCGGCTAGCTGTGTGCTTCCAATGTTATATTTCATTGTAAAATAAAAATAAACGTTTTTTAAAAAGTCGTTTCGGCGGCCTTTTAATAAAACTGGCGCAGTCGGTAGGATAGAATGGAACTAAAATAGCTCCAAAACTAAAATTTAATGACAAATTAATTATGCCTTCAGCATTAGTGAAATTACACAATAATTGGTTTAAAACCAGCGTAATTAATACTTCAAACGAAACACAAGAAATAAATATTTATAATCCTTTATTTTTAGAAGACTATGAACCCGATAGCAAAAATCAACCTATCAGACTTAACAACTTTAATATAAATACTCCAAACACCAGAAGTATTTTAAATAACAATTTAAAAAACAATTTAAGATTAGACCATTTAAACGAAGACGAAAAACTCTTTTGACTAATTTATGTTTTCAATACAGAGATGTATTTTACTCTCCCGAAATACCTTTATCCGTTACGAATTTGACAAAACACCACATTAGGACTAAAACCAATGCACCTATATTTACGAAAACATACCGTTATCCCATATTCATCGCGAAGAAGTCAAAAGGCAAATAAAGAAAATGTTAAACGAAGATATTATAGAGCCATCGGAATCACCGTATAATTTTCCTATTTGGGTCGTCCCAAAAAAGTTAGACGCCTCCGGAAAACAAAAATGGCGCATTGTAGTTGACTATCGAAAGTTAAATGAACAAACTATTGAAGATAAATATCCATTGCCCCGTATAGAAACTGTATTAGACAATCTTGGCAGAGCCAAATACTTTACAACATTGGATCTTGCCTCTGGTTTCCACCAGATAGAAATCGAAAAGAAAGATCGCGAAAAAACCCGCTTTTTCAACCGAAGAAGGCCATTTTCAGTTTAAAAGAATGGCTATGGGTTTACGTAACAGTCCTGCATCCTTCCAAAGGATGATAAATACAGCCTTAATTGGACTCACTCCAACACAGTGCCTAGTTTACCTAGACGACATTATAATTTTCGGAAGTTCTCTTCAAGAACACATGCAACGTTTAAAAAATGTATTTCAAAAATGTAGAGATGCTAATGTAAAGATTCAGTTAGATAAATCAGAATTTTTACATAAATCTGTAAAATATTTAGGTCATATAGTTACTTCAGAAGGAATAAAACCAGATCCATCTAAAATATCAGCAATCAAAAATTTCCCAGCACCTAAAACAAGAACCGAGATAAAATCATTCTTAGGACTATTTGGCTATTATAGAAAATTTGTCAAAGACTTTGCCAAAATAACTAAATTTTTAACCGTATGTTTAAAGAAAGAAAATAAAATTGTACACACTCCTGAATTTTTGAAGAACTTTGAGTATTGCAAACAAATTTTAATGAATGAACCAGTACTTCAATATCCTGATTTTGAAAAACCTTTTCGAACTGACTACTGATGCATCTAAATTTGCGATAGGCGCGGTATTATCCCAAGATGGTAAACCCACCTGTTATGCCTCCAGAACCCTTAATAATGCAGAACAAAATTATACTACAATTGAACGAGAACTCCTAGCCATAGTTTGGGCAACGAAACAATTTCGTCCATATCTGTATGGAGTAAAATTTAAATTGTATACCGATCATAGACCGCTTGTTTGGCTCAAAAATTTAAAAGAACCAAATTCCAAATTAACTCGTTGGGCACTTAAATTAGAAGAATACGACTTCACCGTAAACTATTTACCAGGCAAATTAAATAAAGTTGCCGACGCTCTATCACGTGTTCAAATTCACCCCATGACTTTAGAAACACCCGATAGACTTCATACACCAACACCAATACAAGGTAACGAAAGTTTAATGGCAAGTAGGGCAAGCACCCCCGACATACAAGACTTTTTTTCAGTACCGACCATCGGACCACCAAAATCAAAAACGCCTAAAGTAAAAGTTATATCCGACATTCAAATAAGACCACCAAATAACGACGATAATAAATCCTATGTCGAAACAATACATTCGCAACAATCATCTACCCCCGTAATAGATATTGCCGAAAAACCTCTACAACAATTTAAAAATCAAATTGAATTTGTAATTTCTCAACTACCACGAGATATCGGAATCACTAAATACGACGGAATTACACATTATTCTGTATCCCTAAATAATACAAATAAAATTGACGTATTCAACAGGCTATTAATTGAACATTGTGAACCTAGAACACATTACCATTGTTATTTTCCTAACGACGAACTTTGTTTAGATTTTTCAAATTTTCTTCAAAACATAATTAACGATAACACACCCAAATTTCATCGATGTATGTCACAAGTGACTTACGTTCTAAATCCACAAGATCGTCAATATCAAATCCAAAATTACCATCTAGGCAAAACTAATCACCGTGGTATCAATGAAACAATCGAACATATAAAAAGAAAATATTATTGGAAATCAATTAATAAAGATGTCACCGACTATATTAATAATTGTCATATTTGTAAAACGCAAAAGTACAATAGAAACCCAATTAAACAGCCTTTACAGCTTACTCCTACACAAAACCAACCATTTCATACTATACACTTGGATATTTTTCAGATAGGTAAGAGAAGCTATTTAACAATAATAGATTCATTTTCCAAATTCGCCCAAGCATACTATATTAAATCTCGAAATTTAACAGACATCATTGAACAACTACTTAATTATATGTGTACTTTTACTACACCAAATATCATTATAGCTGATGGAGAATTTAACAAAAATATTTTTAAAGACTTCATAGCTTTACATAAAATCCAGTTGCATACGACAACCCCACATCACCATCAATCTAACTCCCCAATTGAACGACTACATTCGACAATAATTGAACACTATCGACTATTGACGGATGTACCTGAACAAAACAAAATTCAATATTGTATTCTTGCATACAATCATACGATACACTCTAATCTCAATTTAACCCCTTTTGAGATTGTATTTGGTCATACTGAATGTAGAAATCAGTTCGATTTAGACTATACAAAAACCTACTATCATGATTATTTATCTGGTCACAAAATCCGCATGAAAAAAATTTACGAAATATTGCAAGGCAAGCAAATTGATAGTAAAGAAAAACGAAATTTAAAATTAAACCCAACCCGAAAAAATAAAACATTTCAATTAAATGAAAAAGTATTTGTTAAAACAAATTCCAGAAGTAAAGATGAACCAAAATTTATAGGACCATATACAATATCCCAAATTCTAGAACATGACATATACGAGTTAACACCGCATAATGGATCGTCCAACATTAGACGCCATGCTAATGAATTACTACCCTATTCAGATTTATTACCTTCACCGTCTGTATCTTGATTAAATATTCAATCATACACGGCGATATAATATTGTAAATATTTTAAAATGTAATCCAGAACTATATTCTTTAAATTTAGGCAATGTAGTTCTTAAATAAAGCAAATAGACGCTTATTAGAAATATATATGATATTCCTATTTTATTCGTTATGATACACTTAGAAACAATCTAATGAAAATCGTATTGCTATTTTATTATTCAGTATAAAAGAACCTTAAATAAAATTGCTAATTTAAAAGTTTCAAACATTGACCGCTTAATAATTCCTGAATCGAATTCATAAATGTCTCGAAGATTGACTTGATACCAGTTGACACCCAGAAATTGGTTGAGGACCGAATTAAGCTTAATAAATATGAAAATTTGTTAAAACCTGTTAATTTTATTAAATCTGATAATTTAAGTGTGTCTGCGATTATATTTACTCTGTGTACTATTCTTATGTTAATAATTTTATATTGTATTTGTATTATAATAGAAACACAATGAAGATTAAACTTATTAGATTTTTAAATAAAGATTTTGAACCAGTTAACGTAAATGCATAAGTTTAATTTTCTTTTCTTTTTTTGTAAGTTCAATAGAGGCATATTTGAATACCGCTATTGAACATTTTATCGGCGGACGTGTTATATTATGAATAGACAATGGTCTCCTGTGTAAAACTGCAAGCTTGCAACCTTGAACGATAAATAGCTTCTTTATATGAATTGCAAGTCTGCAACCTTGAACGCACGTGGCTTCCTGTCTCACGCTCCCTTTTAGAGATAACGCTTATCTTAGCTGATTAGGCATAGTATATATACTAGTAGCTTGCACTTCTAAGTTAAGCTCCAGTCAGTCGATAAGTTCCATTGTGTTCGTATCATAGCTAGATGTAAGAAATTGTCCGGCGGCTAGCTGTGTGCTTCCAATGTTATATTTCATTGTAAAATAAAAATAAACGTTTTTTAAAAAGTCGTTTCGGCGGCCTTTTAATAAAACTTAGGCAATTTATGTAATGCGTCTTTTAAGAAAAGTTTTCATATATTACCTAGACATTATATGTATTCCCTAATGAGCTATAGACATTTTCTGTAATATATTTTTAAATGTAAAAATTAGCACGCATTGGCCAATAGGTTTAATGCAAACAATCCCTAGCAAATTTTACAGGTATTAATGGTAAGTGAACTTAACTCCGGCATCAGGCAACGACCGGTGGAATCATCACCGGAGATCAGAGCTAATTCGCTAACCTAGCTTATAACGAAAAATTACAAAATTAACATATAATGATATTTACAACACACACAATTATAAAATGAATACACACGAAGGCTATTTATAACACACGGTCTAATGTGAAATTCAACGATTGCGGTTTATTTAACACAACCTCCAACTTAAAACTTAACATATTGTCTGCAATCTATACAATGCCTAGGCGTTCTATACAATGACAACGATTTCGCCGATATTGTGTTTAATGTCGGCAAACATTAGAAAAACGGACATTTATTTAAAGAAATTTATGAAATTACATAAAATTCCTAGCTGTTTTATAAAAGGGCTGAGTTATATAAGTTGCATATGACATATACATAATCTTGCCATATGTGTGCTAATTTGGGATAAAAAGAATTTGCAAAGAAGACAGGAAATAATAATTGCGAAGCCTAGACGGAGGAAATCGGTTTAAAATCGAGTCGGAGATTTATCAATACCGTTAGTGGAGAGTACGAATAGTGCAGATAACGCCGATAATATGGCATTTCAGATTTAAAGGTGAGAAGAGATAAAAATTTTTATCCATATCTTTCGATAATTTAAAAAATAATTTGCGCGGACCAAGATTCGAACCCGCGATCCCAGGCTTGATAGTCCACAAGTGCTGTCATTATACCAATCTGACATCATAGCTAGGCGACAACTTAAACGTTTATTATTGGTAACGCGAATAGAAATCAACAAATACATACAAAGATAAAAACGACCAGCCTCTCCCAAAAGCTTTTCAGTTCTGTGCATTAATTTGCCACCCGAAATGGCACAAAAATAATCCTCATAGGTTATGTTGTTCTCGTGCTGATGGTTACAGCCATTCGGAATGACATACTCGTCCTTTTTTTCAACTTGTCTTTTACTCCAAAGCGATTATGGTTCACAAAAGTTATATAGTTTCATGGAACCTTTCATATAATTTTGGGTTCGCAGTAGGGATGCACCGATACCGATACTCGGTATCGGCATATCGGCCATATCGGCCGAATTAGGGATATATCGGTATCGGTCATATCGGCCTTCCTTTTTGCCGATATATCGGCAAAAGTGAATTTCCTTTCAATATTTAATATTTTAATATTTATTATAAGAAATGAACAATAAAATGTAAATAATCATTGTGGAGTATAAAATATACCTACTATCTAATATTGAAAATTCATTTTTTGTAAATTATTATGTAAAAACATTAGGCTCTCCATCCAGTGTGTTGCACAATGAAGCGAAATATCTTCCAGCTTCTGGAATGTACTGCATCAGCAAAAAAGAAAAAGGTAAAAGTTCAGGGTCATTTAAATTCCCCCAGCTGGGGGCCCCTTGTGTCTCTCTTCAGCCAATAACGGGAATATTTCAGAATGGGTGGAGAATGCAAGAGAGGCCAGGAAAGGTGGAGAAGTACTGCCCCGACATTCGCTTCAGAGAAGGTACTCTGTTGACTCAGGAAAACCACCTAAAAACCTGAATCAAAGAAGGCGGCCAAGGGAATCGAACCCACGACCTCTCGAATACTAAGCAGACGTGGTAACCACTAGTCCACAGAGCTCGGTCCATCAGCAAAAACATTCGATCAGGCGATGCCATTTCAAGGTCTTGCATCATCAGAAATTGTTAACAATACTAACTAATAGGTCAAGATAAAAAATGACTGTGTTAAATTGCGTTATTAAAACGAAATGACAAGAAGACACCTCCATAAGCAAACCTAAGCTAGAGTTCGTATTTAGGGGATTACCCCGCCCGAATCAAGCAAGCAGAGGCGCACACGTGCTTGCATGTAGTCAAAAAGTAGTGGAGAGAGCAATGAGAATATATCGGCCGATATATCGGCGTATCGGCCTCGATTATATCGGTATCGGCCGATATATCGGTATCGGCAAAAAACCCGTATCGGTGCATCCCTAGTTCGCAGTTGCTTGAGCGGTTAGCATAAAACTTCTAAATTTGAAAAATGATCGGGGTTGAAAGCAATACGGTAGGTTGTGCTTGTGCCGATGTAAAATCAAGTACACTAACCACAAACCGTCAAACAAATATTGTACATAGGTTTATTGAACTAATAACAGTTGGAAAAGTACACTGCGAGTATTGTGACTGACTGTAGAAGCCTACAGTAAGGGCATGCAGCGTTGCACTTATTATTTGGTATGTTGTCGCCAGAAGCGAAGAGTTTCGCCTCTGGAGTGGTATACACGTTGATTTACCGTGCTCCTTTGTTTTTCCTCCTGATGAAGCCGCTTACGAAAGTGGGCGAAACGTTGAGTTCTTCGACCTCTATAATGACACGGCCAATTCCGAAAGTCGTTTGTTACTTAATGGCAATGGCCGTGAAAGCCTCCGAAATCACACCTTGTATGATTAGAGCCTGAGAGGTCGAGTTAGGTTTGGGGAGATTATTTTGCACTATATTTAGCGTTATCAAATTAATAATTTCAGAAAAACAAGCTGAATTCGCAATATCCGGTGGCAGTAAAATGCTAAACTTAATTCAACAATCGGTATATTTTTCGTATTTAGATTGATCAGAAAACGCGATAGTGACATGTGTTGGAAATAATCGCAGCAAAATTATTGCAACGGGTGCACACTGAAAGTTGATTATCTAAATTGTGGAAACGAAGGGCGTAGGTTGAAAGATTCAGTTTGGTCTTCCGCTGTGATAGTACGTCTGTCGCTGAATTCGATGCTTACAACTTATTCACGTAGCGTAACTTGAGCGCGTCTGGAATTTAATTCGTTCGTAGGGTCCCCAGCTCACGCCTCTTATTTTAATCCTATGTATTTGTGTTAATTAATAGTTCTCATTATATTATGTATTTCATTCATTATTGACTAATTTAATAAATATTATACCTTTGATTTATCACGCACTTATTGCAATGCATTAAGTCTCCGACATCCACTGCAAATAAAAAATAAAAAAACAACTTTTCGTCTTATTCGCGCGCGGAAAAGCTTAAATTAAAGAAGTTAAGTAGACCTAGCAATAAATTCCTATTATTATATTATATCTATTATATTATTTACTTATTTCATGCCCGTATAAACTCTCCAATAGTGGAGATGCAATTGGTTTTGGTCGAACTATACATTTAAACGAAAAATGAGAGATATTCGATTCAGTTCATCATCTTTTATTAGCCTGTAATGTTTAAAAAATTTTTTCACTGATGCTAACTTTTGCCAGGCCATATGCGAAATATTTAAATCTCGGCATGTCGCAATCTGTTTGGTCAGGGGTGGAAAATGTATTTTAATTATTCTTGACGAACCACCACTGATATCGATGTGATAAATGTATCAATTATATTGATGCAACAACGCATCAATATTTTAAGAGTCTTTGATCGTTCACTTGGTACCTATATCAATCTTTGTATTGAAAAATGGAAATAAGCCTAGCCCTAGTTGTATAACTTCTGTTGTTTGGAATATTGTCAAGTGAGAGTTATTATTAAACAGTAAATCCCTTTGCACTATGGTAAATTCTACATTAATTTTTGTTTTTTCCTTGATATTGATATGCTCAGAATTATCGCGACCCACTTGATCTAATGCAAGTTTTTAAAGTTTCGCAACCCTTTATGAATATTTGCTTTCCGTAACTTCCAGTTGTCAGTTTATGTGAATGTAGATGAGACGCCAAGTCTTAAAACCACATCGGACGATTGGCGCGTGGTTTCCTGCATCGCTAGTTTTAACGAGTCTTTTAGTGAAATTGTTTCTATTATTATATTGTGGTATAATTGTTCGTAGATATTAAAATTGGTAGTTTGCTGCCTCTGGCCTTTTCCTGTTTATCGAGGCTGTCCTAAATTCTTTGTCACCTTTTGGCCTGTTGTAGATCCGTTTTCTTAGAGGTTACGCCACTCACTTTCTGTCTTGGCATGCGTAACCCTTACGTTCATGTCAAATTCTTTTGATTCTTCGTTTGCCATTCTCACTACGACTTATCGCGAGAGAATCGACTTATTGCCGAGGAATTGAAACACTTTTTTTTAAAACTAGATTTGTTTATTTTTAACAAAATCTAATCAGCCAGTGGCGTGGAGCTTACTTCAGTAATTTTGTTCCAAAATATCATATTTGCAGAAAGAATATTATCCAAGAATTAGAAGATTTTTAAATTGCACTCCATTACTTGATCAGATGTTACTATATACAAGGAAAGCTGTTGATGTATTAACATGATGTGAAGTCCAATTTTCCAATTTCAATTTACTTTTATTTTAATAAACAAGCGGTGTTTAGTTAACTTTGATCTTTTAGCAACCGTTTTCAAATCTGTGAAATAGCACGTGCCATTCTAAATACATATTCCTATATTGGAATTTCTGTTATTATATTATGTAAGGCAGTATTCTGATGGAACTCGAGAACCCCCTCGAGGCAAGTACATTTTATTCTCTTTACAACGAAAAACACGTGGGATGTAAGTGCTTCGCAGTATCCCCTCTTTCTGCAAATGTCAAGCAGCCCTTCTCAGAAGACGATTGTACTTAAAAAGGGATTTTAAGCTATTCGTGCTAAAAATGTAAAAGGGTTGCATATAGTATGTACTTTTAATTCCACTTTTCCAAGTAAACCGTATTGCCATAGGCGCAGCTCTTCATCAAGATGTATCAACATAAACTCCTTATAGGCTTTTAGACAGTTCTTGGGATTTAGTGGGATACTTTAATAAAATCTTGAAGTTCAAACTTGTAATGGAATACAACGCCATACAACTGAACCATACGTTTCCTCTTGTTCGATATTTGTTGTTTCAAATGGGAGTAACCTCCTTTCACTGTTTCATTCTTCATCGTTTTTTAAATTTCGTCGTCTAATAGACGAAATCACCTTCCGAGATTTATTCAGATCTTCACGTTTCAGGGTCCCTAGATGACGACAAACATGTTTTCCAATTCCGTCTGAGGAATAGATAAAAGTAACAAGTTACACATAGCCTCAGGCTTTACCTTTGACGAAAATGGGACCTAACAGATACAGAGTAGATGTTATAAAAAAGACAAAAATCGGCAACAATCAATGCGTCGTATAAAATCCAGCCACGAGTACAAATTCGAGGCGTTCCTTCGTGGCCGAACACTCCCAGTCGCTGAAATCGCGTTTGAGTTCGAATTTCACCGCCTGCAATGTTTTGAAATTGCAAATTGATGGAATTCGCATTACCAAGTGTTTCCTTTTATTGTTTTAGTATTATTAGGAATGCTAAAATATTTTTATCTCTAGTTTTCTTTGATTTTTAGTGTTACAACTTCCACTCGCTAAGGACGTTCTGAGTAGTCTTTTACAGATTTTTTCATTTCCATTGCCAATATTTGCGATTTGCCACATATCCATATTCTAATTTAATTACGTTAAAAAATCAAGAGCTAGGAATTTGCTATTTTTAATCAGTCTCAAAAAATTAATTACCAAACTGATCTAAATAAAGGTGGACGTGTGACTTAAAAGGTTAAACTTGTGGAGACAATTGTATGTTTATGTAATACCAAAGTGGGCAGAGATTGCAAAGGAAAACTACTATAGAAAATTCTAAATACTACAGATACCGCACGGCGGTAATTGTGAAAACCAGCATCTTCTGCATTCGCTTCCCTAGGTTTAGTTTTTAAAAATAACCGCGCTCTTAACGCTCTACTTACATAATGACCTATAATTGTATGTGCAGGTATCACTAATGCACATTAACTAAGAAATGGATCCACACAATCGTATTGATCACTTTTAATTGCTTACACCTGCGCTCGACGCTTCCCACACTTGGTTTTTTAATAATTTCCGATCGGCGTTCTAAATTTAGCAGCATGATTGTTTAACGCCTGCCGCAAAAGGCAGTGTCGAAAGGATGAGCATGTTCGACACCCAATCGTGACACAAATCCCAAATTTCAATTTTTCAAAACGTAAAGGGCGAGTTGCTGTAGGAGTGGGAATCCCGGAGCAACGATAAAATAAAAATCAGATCTCCAACCGCCTACTTTGATTTATTCACAACTCGATTTCCTTGGGCATCAGCCACAACAGCAACCTGAAAATATAATTGCAAAAAATAATCACCAAATCATGAATAAACGATTAATTTAACTTTGTCCCACAAAATTAGTTGATAGCTTCTTGTCATTATATTAGATACTTATAGTTTTAGGAGTATAACATAGTTAAACTAATTAATAACCTTTTACGGAAAATTACTGTGCCACCTTTTTGTAGTCGTGCAATTTTTCAACTTCTTGCTGATTTTGCGCGTTTTCCCATACTTTGCTTCGTTTCGCCTTTTTAAATCCATTTAGAATCCCACACTCAATTAATTAACAAGCATTTCATAATAATTATCGTTGGCATCAACAAACGAAGCCGAGCATTTCCGAGCTCGCTCGAGCTCGTTGTCGACTGAAATGTTTGTTCGCTTAACTGTGCGTAAAGAAGACACGTAAAAATTGTAGATAACACATTTATAAGCACGATATTTACGAGTGCTCAACGCTAAAGCAAATTTTTCAAAATGAAATCATATTTACTTTGCAAACGCTGCACTATACGGATCGACGGAAAACTTGGAAGACAAAGGGTCAAGCAGTGTTGTCGCCTGTTTCTATATTACATCACTTTTGATATTACATTGTATATATAGTGTGTGGTAATAAAATTATAGGATATGATTATAAACACTCGAGAGAGTGGAAAAAGTCTGATAAAACATATTATAAAAAAACAGTAATAATTTTCATTCATGTATACCCCCCTATTCACTCCATTTGAGATTCCGAGCAGGCTTTGCCTGTGCATTTTTAACAGTGTAAAGTAGCACAGTTGGTAACAACAAAATTGTCAAAGTCAAAGCAAAATTTGATAGTTCATCATCATTCTCATTCATTAAAGTGAATTAAAATTGTTGAAAATGGCATAACTGATCCCCCAATCCAGGAAGTTGCCACAGATTGGTTGTCTAAAACTTAAATATTTTTCACTAGCTATAAAATGTCAATGGAATTTTGACACTAGTATCTTTTTGGAAGTAAATATGTGACATATACTCTATTCACTATAGTCCCGGATTGTCAATGTCAAAATCCAATTAAAAACATGTCTTTATATCATGGTTAATATTTTTAAGTCAAGCTATAGGTAACTAGAAACAATTAATAAAGCTACTAATGTCAAAACTATAAATTATAGGTTATATTTCGAACTGACTTAAGCAAAAATAAATAAAAGTTGCCAGGTAACAAAAACCCAAATTTTCAAAATTACGCTTTTGCGTTGTCCAACCTAGTAGTAACAAAAAACTAATAGAAATTCAACAGTGCTGCCATAAAACGTCGTTTTAACAATCCGGGACCATAGTGAACAGAGTATACATACTTGTAGAAATACCGGGTGATCATAAATGATTGTGATTTTTTTCGTAGGTTGGCATTATGTTGGTGACACTGTAAGGTTATGTCAAATTCGAGGTTAGCAGGTTAGGTTTTGCGTCAGTCTGTGTCAAAACTGTCGCAAAACCTAACGTGCTAACCTCGAATTTAACATAGACTTACAGTGCCTCCAACAGAAACAGTGCCAATCTAAGAAAAAAATCACACCGTTTATGATCACCTGGTATTGATATTCAAGGTGTGCTGAGAATTGCATAATGTATCGAAGTGTATATTTTGTGGATTAAAGTTATAAAAACTTTAATAATAGAGGAACCAAACATTCATTGTATGAATTGATTAAGTTAGGAATACACTGACTGATATCTGCAATATCATCCCAAAGGTTAAATTTCGGTAATTTGCGTTGACTCAAAAATTTCATTTTCAGTTATAACGAATTGGAACAAAATTGGGGGATAAAAAATATTTAAAATATTAACTTACCTTACATTTTTGTAAAAAAATTTGTCACATTGTAAAAAGCAGTAACACCGCACTAACTCAAAAATGTATTCACGTCAGATGGTGCATAAGTAGTACATGTGGCAACGTCAGGCTGACGCAAAAGCATGGTTGAGAAGATGTAAAGGAAGTAAAAATGTTTAGCAGGGAGACAAAAACTTAGTCGTTGCGTAAATATGACGTATTGAATTTTAAAAATGTAATCGCACTTTGTAGCCGTTGTGCGATTGTGACCATCAGAAAATTTGCGGAACGACTGATAAGAAGCCGCTTTTGACGTAGTGTAGAAGTATAAACGTCGTTGGGGAGATGCACAAGAAGTAAAAATGTTTGATAGGAAGGTGAAAGTTTAAACCGGTGCTTAAATGTAACGTGGTGAATTTGATTTAACCTTGCAGTATACAAGCTAGGGAAAATCCTTGAAAAACCGGAGAGATTCGCAGCACTTTTTACGTAAAAGAAAAAGCAAAATTTAGTAAAGAGGCCAAAACTTATAATATATTAATTTTAAAAAGTTGACGTACGATATGGGTTGGAGAAAAACCTTGAAAAAATAGACTCGAAGTGTTTGTTTCTTATGTAGAAGTAACAGTATTTGGTAAGGAGTTTCAAATTAAAAGTATATAATAAGTACATATATTAATCAAGTAACAAGTAAAAAATAAATCAAAATACTCCCACTTCAATTTCTAGCTAGCCCAATGAATTAATTTTCATCACTTCAATTAACACTGGTTACTAGTTGGTTACGAAGTTTTATAGTGGTTATATAAAATTACTAAAAAGTCCAATAGCTTTAGGATTTATAAAGTGGCAACGGCAACGTTTGCATCACCAACTTAAATCACTTATAGTAACAGTTACTATCGCTTATACATAATAAGTTTTTATAACAGTTGCCGTTACAAATTTTTAAAACCAATAGTGTTCAGTTCCTATATAGGTGTTTACTCTGATAAATATAAAAGTTAATGTCCGACATAGTAATAGTAACAGCTGGGAAATGCTTGTGTTCAAGAACACTGCAACAACACTTCAATCTAGATGGTGTTTCGTCTTAGAAAATCATAGGTAACGTTCAGAAACACTCGTTACCTAATTTATTCAGTCGGTTGGCATTTATAGCCAAAGTAGACATACTTGTTTTGTTTTTTAGTGCAAAATGGAAAAACTAAGTTGTAGAAAAGTTAAATGTAGTGGTACTTTACGATTTCTGGGTTGAACGCTGCTTGTCTGAGTGACGTTGCGACTTGTGACAAAGGCACCTTTTGATCCAGCATGAATTGGCATCTCCAAACGGACGCTTCAAGTGTACCCTTGCAATATGGTACAAATGGTGTACTTACGTGTACACGTTTAATAATGCGTTCACTGCAAATGTAAACGCTGAAGAAGACGTCTGCTCCAGCAAAGGTTGCTTTGTGAAGTCCACAAGAACCAATACACAGAAATTCGCATGTCCAAATGCACTTAGCCGTCGGCCATCGCAGCAGGAGATGGGGACGTATGCACTTGGGCAAAAGCCCGCAACTTATGTCCGCTTGTTCGTGAAATTACCCTCACCCCGCTGCATGCGGGACGTTACATTTATCGCGGCACAAACAAAAATTTGAATTCATAATGCTTTCGTTATTCACAACCGTCTTTCAGAACATTTCTTCTTCTTCTTTCGCTTATTGTAGGCCAGTGGCCTGTTATAACCACAAAGTGGTTCTATGAGTCCTCTTTGCCCTTAGGCCGGGTAGGTGGCTAGCCTTGCTCGTCGAAATTGAGAAAGAGTTCCCTTATTAGGGGTTAACGACTACCACAGATGTTAGCGTGGTAGCCGGAGAGCGTACGATTTTTCAAATCCGTCTATAGTATCCGCCGGGATTCGAACCAGGGCCGGCCGCCTGAGAGGCGAGCATTATGCTCGCTGGGCCATCCGCTCACATTTGTAATTGTAAAATACAATATTAAATCTAATAATAGTAAAAACCGTGTAGAAATAGAAGTTGGCTTTTAACTTCGAATATAAAGTATACAGTACTTGCGAAGGATCCAAGGCCCGTTTCAGAGTTTTTGTAATTTATGTGAGTGTAATTCCGACTTACTTAAATCCATGAATATAGAGAGATTTCTTTCTTTAGTCCATAAATTGTTAATCAGGCTGAAAACTCGCACAAAACTCGTGTCTAATCGGAATTGAGAAAACAAAGGAGATTATTTTCTTCAAACCTATTTTTCTAAAGAAATAGGCCCACATTTTTTCGTTTGGTAAATTTTTTGGGAGGTCGCCAAATTATGCATTTCCGGTACCGAAGACTTAAATTCCTGGATAACGGGACAAGGCGACGAATTCCGCGACTTTTCCGGAAATCTCGACCATCTGGCAACTTTAGCCTCTACAAAATTGGGACTGGTGGCAACTCTGTTTGAGGTATTATTATAAATTTTAATTACCAAAAACTCGTGGCTTGTTCGGCCTGCAGATTAGATCTTTGAGCTAATGGAATGTTCACAATATTATGCTTTTTACTTCGAGTGCTCTTGATATTTTTCGTAACAATATATTTTTTAAAACTTTATAAAACTGATCATAAAAATGTTGATTCATAAAACAAGTTATGCAAACTATAACGGTTTTTTTTTCGAAAAATAGTTTTCCAAGATTCGTTTTTGCAAAATATCCAAAGGGCCGAGAGTCGTTTTTAGTACACCTCCCCATCATATTATGCCATATGAACAGTTTTAAAATTCGCATTCGTGGAAATTCCCCTAATTGCCTAAATACGTAGGTAAAGCTTCTCTGAATATGTTTTTCCACTTTAGATTAGAATCTAAAGTTATCTCCAGATATTTAATCGTTTCTGGTGTATGCTCTTTTTACGAACAAATAACAACTACATTGACGTCTTGTGCTGTTAAATTTATAAAGTTGTTGGTGACTTTTGTACGAAGCAAAAACTAAAACTTTTGTCTTTATGATATTCCTAGTTACACTTCGTTTAACGAACATATATATTGCAGAAACGTGTTTTACACGTTACAAATTAAAAACTCGGAGAATTCAAAAATTGTTTAATTTCTAACTGAGTTGTCTACAACCGACTTACCTATAGCAATATTGTATTCAAAGTTAGTGCCCATTTGTGGGAGGGGCTTCTACTTTATCTGTTGGTTAATAATGTAGTATAGTAAGTTTTGATCAAGCCATTTTTTATGTTTATAACATCTGAACTAACTTTATCTTGTAAAAATAGCTCAATCTTCAGGGTCATAAATAGCAACCGTGTCGTCAGCATAAGAGAACAAGTTTCCACGAAAACTTCTGGTTAAAAAGTCATCAAAAATAATATAAACATAGATCTGTCTATCTATATATCCGGAACGCTCTGAAGTTAGTTGCAGTCACTTACGCCATCTAGCGTGAGACTAGCAAACTAATTACAGTTTTCTATAAATAATTCTCAGATACAGAAGTACAAATTAAGATAGAATGTATAATTTAATAAAATGTATAGTTGTATTAGAACTGAAGCAGATATAGTTCAGATATAAATTGGTCAGTTGTAACTAATTTTCATTTCGTATGGGCACATGGTGTCCACGAGTTAAGTCTAGTTTATATACAGGGTGTTCGGATAATAGGGAATCATACATTGATGGTGAGTTTTACGCATTAAAATAATAAAAAAACTTCATATGCAGTATTGTCCGAAAATCGTTATTGGGGTAGATACCGACCCTTAAAGTTTAACTTTTTTTTAAAATTTTTATTTATTTTTTATAACTGAAAAAAACAATAATAAGTGCAGGTAAACAACTCGACAACAAACAAACAAAAATTGCATTTTTGTTATCAAGGCTAATCAGATACCTAATAACCCTGAAAAGAAAAGCCTCAAAACTTTAGATAGAATTTCTAACCAAACGGTTTATGTTACGCATACCAAACAAGAGTACATTAATTTTGAATTTTTTTATTCCCTACAAGATGCCGTATCTAGATCGGAGGTATGTCTTCAGATATAAAAGTTATGACTAAAAAGAAAATATGGTTTTAGGTTAACTGCCAGTTCAAAATACATGTTATCGATTATTTTTCTTTTTGTTTGTGAGCATTTCAATAAAGAGCACGTACACCAAGTTTAAAGTAGTTATCTACTCAGTTATAAAAAATAAATAAATTTTTTTTAAAAAAAGTTAAACTTTAAGGGTCGTTATCTACGCCAATAACGATTTTCGGACAATACTGCATATGAAGTTTTTTTTATTATTTTAATGCGTAGAACTCACCATCAATGTATGGTTCCCTATTATCCGAACACCCTGTATAGTAGTACGAATAATACTGGGCCTAATACTGGTCCGTGTCGAACTCCAAATTTAATAATCTGTACATCGCTTAGTGTATACTCAATTTTGACACTTATACGCATACGATTTAGTTTTTCTTACAGTTTACTATGACTAATAGTGTCAAACGCTTTTGCCATGTCGATAAAAAGCGCTAACGCTTTCCTATTGTTATCAAGATGCTGATAAGTTACATTAGTTAACTGGGCTATAGCGTCTTGGGCATTTATGGTAGCCTGATACCAAACTGCTTGACAGAGAGTAAGTTATTGCTATCAACGAAATGTAGAACGACTTCAACATCTTTTCAAAAACTTTCAATATTTTGTAAGAGCGATATAAGTATAGAATTTTCCTGTAATTCTTTATCGCCAGCTCTATATAGAATAGAGGCTTTAAAGTGATCTGGCCAGGCCCGGTGCCCGGTTTTAAATATTTTTTTATGGTACGAACTAAATAACCGCTTTATTTACCTTTATTTAAATGCTACATGTTTTAATTTCTGAAACGTCGGTTGGTTGTAAGAAAATTGTTTTTGTACAACTTGGTTTCGAAGAAAAACTATCAATTTCAGTAGAAATTGCATTTGTCATTTCTTTCAGCAATTCGCAATTCATTCGTAATATCTTTTTTATTAGCAATGTGATTATTATTCACCTTAATAGATTTAACTGCAGCTGATTTTTTTACGTTTAGTGACTGTTTTATCGTGCAGGACCGTGGAGAGCCAACTTGAGCCCCTCAGTATTTTGCCACCTAAAGACATTTTTATTTGCTCTCTTTTCAGGGCTGGTTAGTACAGTGGACATATTCCAGAAATGTCTCAAAAAGTTCATATTCGTTGTTATTATCATTAATTTGAACAAAACGCAATATGAAGATTGTTCCAAGTGAGGAGAATCCGATGTTGTCGAGTATTTTGCAGTTTCTCTACATTAAAATTTTATTTACATCATGTTCTGAACAACATGATAAATAATGAAGTTGCAGTATATTTTCTTTCAATTTGAGTTTCATTTTCATTTTTTATAAGAAACGTACCAATTACAGTTTTATTTATTAATAATATTAGGTATAAATAATTTCTACGAGCTCAGGACGGGGCCCCCTGGGAGCTTCGGGCGCCGATAATTTGTAATTTAATTAGTGATTTTACTTTTATATTTCTTTTTTGCTGTAAGAATTATTTATTTTATTTGTATAAATTTTATATTCTCGCAGTACATCTAAATCATGATATTGTTTATACCTCTGAAAAAACATCTCTTTTTTTATAGACCGTGATATAACGTTTTTATTATTCAAAGCTTCCGTACATGAATCTATAGCATTTCTTAGTTTGTTATCAATAAATTTGGTCGTCTTCAATAAACATATCCAAATTTTCACTCTTAAGAGGGATTAAATTGTTGTAATTTACTTTTTTAGTTTTAATAGTTTTTATTTTTTGTAAAATTTATGAAGAAAGAGTAATTTTTAAAATAATTGAAAAATGATTAGTGATTGTTGACTAAAATAAATGGAGTGATATTTTTGGGATCGATTTTGATTTTTAAAAATACATGATGGAAATAGCTTTTAGATTTATCGTACGTAGCCTCTGGTGTAATATGCAAAAAACACTAATGACGTCATAATCGTCTTACTATAAAACTGTGCTTGTTTGTAACTATTTTTATGTGAATGGATTTCACAATGTTAAGTCATGCAATTCGTATATGTATACATCATGTCAGCTGATAGTTCAAAAATGCCACTTATATGCTCAAGAAAAGTGATAATCAGTGTAATAAAAGATTAAAATATATAGCATTGTACGGCCAGATGCAAGCACATGAAGCACCAGCCTCTACACCGCAAGGTAAAATGAGGGTAATGATAATACATACATACATATACGTACAATGACGTGTGTCCATAGTTCAATTATTTTTCCTATAATGATTTACATTCGGTTATGTTTTGACGTATGTCTACTACTTATGTTATTGTTGAAATACGCGCGAAGAATACTAAATAAGTTCGAATCAACATACCTAATCGTTTCTGAGATAATGATTGGACTAGGTTGATAGTTACCTTACTCCTTACTGCATTCTGAAATGCCATTATAAATTCAGCAGTCGTAGTAAACAGTAATAAAAACCCACCTATTTAAAGTAAAAAAATACTAACAATGCTGCAGTTGTGGAATAATTTAATAATTACAATGCATAACTAAGTGAAACGGAGAGAGATGGGACATAACTCCGTATATCACACGCATCCATCTGAATTCCAAAATAGGTGCTAACACTACAACATTTTACATTCCTGCACGCAACAGTTTTTAAAACCCCCATTTTTCCAAACCCAAATAACCCACTTTCTTCAGGCAAACGCCCCCGAAGCCGCAGGGCCGCGTACCCTAAATTGCCCACGGTCTCGCAGCGCAACCCGGATGCCCCCCGGCCAGAAAGCATCGCTCTTCTGCGGGCCGTAAAAGCGAACAGCCGAACTGCAGCGATTAAAATTTTAGGAAAGGTCGAGAGCCGAGAAATTAATATACGTCGCATTTGCATATATTCAAATAGCAGCGCATAGTTGAGTCACAACTTTTATTTCTTCGCCCACGGACGCGAAATAGGTAATCGTAGTTTTCGCAAATAAAGGTGTTTGCGGCCGCAACGCGCGTTAACGGAGGCCCCCACGGGGGACAATGACCGCGAGTGGGCACCGGCGGAGAAAACGCGAAACATGTAAAAGAGGCGATCGTGGTCGCTGATCTGCATCACCCTCGTGACGTGTTGCCCCCGAGGGTGACGCGTATTTATGCGCCACACCTGAGTAGCGCCGCATAAATTAGGAAAACGAGCCTGGAAATGGATTGTCTTACCGTTTTCATTGTTGTCCTCAATACTCCCACAAACCCGGGGTCTTCATGTTGATAACTGAGTTTATGTTTGTTGTGTCTTGTGCTTTCGTTTGCTCATCATGCATCGTTGGTATTTGATCGTTTCAATGTTCTCTTACTCTTGTTAACCAGTCCGGTAGGACGTAAGTCTGATATGATAAACCTATATCTTCTCTGTTTCGCATATCTTCTTCGATTCCTCACTTCTGCAACACTGAGGAAGAAAGATTAAAACGAAACTTATACTTAAATCTTCGCATTGTTCTTATAGAAATTTGTGCATAAAATGAGTCGCTTTGTAGCCCCTCCGTTGGAACGTTACATTATGGTGAAACGACTTCATTTTATGCCCTGATTGTCTACTTAGCTAACTCAATAGATTTCAACTCTTATATAGCCTCAAGTCGTGGATAGATAGAAACGGTTAATATCTGTTAAAAAGAGGAAGCTGACCTGCACTTGTAATATCTTCGGGCTAAAACTGACTCAAATAATATGCACAGGAAAAACCAATTTGAGCGCACAACTAAACATAGATATATTAATCATTTAAATACACACGTAAAATAAATCATTAATGCGCATTAGTTCGTGGCTCACGCATTTACAAAACAAACAATGGCGGAATAACCGCAATACGTTTACATTTAAATAACTTTACAGAGATGCCAAATTAACTGTCTTTAATACACGAACGTTAAACTGCATCGAAATCCGCCGTCGGGATTTCGTGCATCACTAAATTTACAATGATTAAATCTAATTAACAAGGAAAAACATGCAAACAAACTGGCTAGCTATGTAAATATTAAAATAAACAATTCAGGCAAGGGGGCCAGATGGCTGTTTCATACACTTCTACACAAATAATACTTTGTCTAGTATTATTTCTCGCCTTACCAATCTTACATTATAAGAGCCGATGCCGGCCGTCCGAACGTAAGCAGGCGCGCGCACCTGCCGATCGCGCAGCAACACGCAGCATGAACGCGCACAAGTGGCGACGCGGCAAGCATTTGTATTGTTAACGCTGGCAGGGCCGGACATAGGCTGGCTGCCGCCTTGAGCAAGCATTTTTATTGTTAACCGTTTCTTTACGCTGGCCGGGCCAGACGTAGGCTGGCCACGAGTTCTAGTTTTTCCATTAAAATCCGAACTTTTTGGCTACCTAAAAAGTAACTGAAGAATCGAAACCTTTGCAATAATTTCAGTTTTCTTCGAAAATTGTATTATTTTTCATAATTTTTAAATCTCTGACCAAAATTGAGAGTATTGGTATTAGCTCGTGGCTACTACATGTATTTACAAAACAAACAATAGCGGAATAACTGTATCTGCAATACATTTACATTTAAATAAAGTTACAGAGATATCAAATTAACTGTCTTTGATACACAAACATTAACCGCATCGAAATCCGCCATCGGCATTTCGTGCATAGAAACTCCACTTCGCGTACGTATTGATATGTTTATGAAGTACATTCCTTTACGGTCGCAACATCTTCACCACCGTCTGAAGCAAACGCTTATCGTTCAAACTGCAAACTTGTCCTGTACCAGGGCTGCTGAGTAGCATTCGGACTAAGACTACGTCATCAACCGTGGACGATGCGGTTTGTGGAACTTTGCCACGAATGCGGCAGGGAAATCGCCTAGCTGATTGTTGTGGTCTCCCTGGCGGTTAGTTCACGGAACATTCGGGACGAACTTCTTGGTAGCTTCGCAATTGTGTACTTACCCTGTACATGATTAAATTAAAATGCAAACACAAGCACTATAGGCAGCAAATTTTATTTACTACGAGGCTTGAAAGCCGTTTCTATTTAGCTCGCCGCAGGTAAAATTTACTGGGAGTCACTTACAAATGTGTGACTTTGGGCTCAGCCTGACTACTGCTTCTAAGTTCCCCGTGACGGCCGCCGCTCAATACACACAATAATTGAACGATCCATGCACTAAACTTACAATTCAGGCAAGGGGGCCAGATGCCTGTTTCATACATTATAACAGTAAACTAAAGAAAAGAAAAGCACTTATACACAAATAATACTTTGTCTAATATTATTTCTCGCCTTACCAATTTTTCTATTAAACCCCGAACTTTTTGGCTACCCAAAAAGTAAATGAAGAATTGAAACCTTTGCATAATTTTAGTTTTCTTCGAAAATTGTATAGTTTTTCATAATTTTTAAATCTCTCACCAAAATTGAGAGTATTGGTATTAACTCGTGCATTTACAAAACAAACAATAGCGGAATAACTGTATCTGCAATACATTTAAATAACCTTACAGAGATATCAAATTAAGTGTCTTTGATACACGAACATTAACTGCATTGAAATTCGCCATCGGGATTTCGTGCATAGAAACTCCGCTTTGCGTACGTATTCATTTGTATATGAAGTGTATTCCTTTACGGTTACAATATCTTCACACTACCATCTGAAGCAAACGCTTATCGCTCAAACTGCAAACAGCAATCTGCTGAGTAGCACTTGGATTAGACTACGTCTTCAACCGTGGACGATGCGGTGCGTGGAGCTTCCCCACGAATGCGGTGGGGAATCACCTAGCTGATGACTGTGGTCTCCCTGGTGGTTGAGTTCATGGAATAATCGGGACGAAACTCTTTGGCAGCTTCGCAGTTGTGTACTTACCCTGTACATGATAAAATTAAAATGCAAACAGAAACACTATAGGCAGCAAATTTTATTTACTGCAAAGCTTACAAGCTGCTTCTATTTAGCTCGCCGCAGGCAATATTTGCTGGGAGTCTCTTACAAATGTGCAACTTCGGGCTCAGCCTGACCGCTGCCGCTCAATATACACCATAATTGACCGATCCATCCACTAAACTTACAATGATTAAATCTAATTAACAAGCAAAAGCATGCAAACACAAACTGGTTATCTATGTAAATATTAAAATAAACAATTCAGGCAAGGGAGCCAGATGCCTGTTTCATACATTATAACAATAAAGTAAAGAAAAGGAAAAACACATACACAAATAATACTTTGTCTAGTATTATTTCTCGCCTTACCAATTTTTTATTAAAATTCAAACATTGCAATAATAACTAGTCTTGAGGTCTTGTTTTTCTTTTACTCGGTCTTATCTCAGTTCTCAGTCATTTGTACCTTTATATACCTATTTACTATTTATGCATCCAAGTAATGTATTTGTTTTTTGTTACTAATCAAATACTTTGTTTTATCATCATCATAATAGTACAACAATGTATTTGTCAGTATATTTTATCATGATTAAGTAAGTGATGTGATAAGTCAAGCTCCATTCAATAGCTTCTGTGTTTGTCATACTTTCTGAAATTCTCATAGGTTCAATAAAAAAATCTGAATTTGGATATTAAACTAAACAAAAAAGATTCATAATTTCTTTCAATGTTTTTTCAACACTGAGGAGAGTTTTTTTTATACCTGCAATCACCTATTTCTGTAGTTACGTACTTGTTACGCACGTACTAAAGCACCCATTTACTTCTTAATGCTTATTGAATGTTAATTTTATCGTGGTACTGCTTTCATCTTCTGTCATTATTATGAAAAACAATTATTAACAGTGCAAGAATGTAGAAGAACATTACATGTATGTGAAACTAAGTGAAGAGGATACAATTTTCCCAGTATTTCTTTCAATGTTTTGTTAGGTTTGATGCCTTTGCTATTTGTGTGCTCATTAGTACAGATACTTTGCTATGAGTTATTGGCATTCTCAAACCTTAGGTAGCAGTAAAATAGTTAAGGTAACTTGCTTCATAAAACCGGTTGTTTCAGTGCTATTGTATCAATGTCTGCTCATAGTAGGTTGTCAATTCTGCATCATGACTACACAGTTACATAGTCACGAAAACGAACAAAAAGTTTGTCATTATCTTCATGCGTTATAATGTTATAACACTAAAAATATTGTGTATTATACTAAAAAAATCTCATCTGACATAACTTAGTTACAGTGTACTGATTGATATTGTATGGATATTACACATAACACATATCTATCTATCATATTTACCAATATGTTAATAATACAAGCTAGCGCAAATTGTCGATTTCAAATTTTGTTCTAATTAGCGTCACTGTCATTATTGTTGTGATATTTGAAACTAATACAATTTATTACACAACAGTAACTACTTGCAATAAAAGTAATTTATAACTGAATTTCCCAATAACTTCACCAACTATTAAATAATTGTTGTTTATTAGCAAACCATGATAAAAACAATTGCATTATGTGTTAGTTATGCATAATAGCAAATTGCGATATTTTTTTGTTTTTTAACACGAATTTTTATTGTAAAACGTTTAAATATAGAGCTATAAAATATGCTTTCGTTAGATTAAAATGTTAAGTTTGCTAGATTGAAAAATAACAATAGAGCAAAATATATGTTTATCTTATAATCACAGGTGATATTGGTTACTCAAGTACCTACATTTTTATTGATTTAATTTATATAAAGGGTTTTATAAGTGGAGTTTGTTATGGTATTTGAGGAAAAATACAGAAAATAACCTTTTAGGTTGTGCAACTTTACTGTTTTTGAAATAAAACAATTTTTTCTATCACCTCAACTTAACATTGATTTTAGGTTTTTAAAAAAATTCAGTTTCAAATAATAGAAGATGCTGCTAGCCCGCTGGTCATCTCTAGTTTTTTCAATTTTGAATAGTGATTGTGTAAATAATGCCACAAGTGGATGCAAGGTTTTTCTAAAAGCAATAAAGCTTCTTACAAAACGCATGTTAAATGTGTAAAATTTACAACTTAGCCTTCTTGAACTCGTTAAAATCAGCTTTATTTTTTCATTGCTTGTGGAAGTCTAGCCAAAAGCAAATGACTAATAAACCTTAACGTGGGGGAAAGTACCTTTGTACAATTGATGCCAATATTATAAAAACAAAATGTAAATCTTTTAAATGGATTACAGCGATTCATAGGCGATTGAAGAGTAATTTTTTTAAACTACCATCCATAAACTATACATCTGAAATAGTTGTAGCTATTACGAAAGCCATTAGTTTATCTCTAGTCTGAAGAGCTGTAACAGTAAATGTCAAGTATGTTATTGAAATAGAGATGCACTTGTTAGCTGGCGATATACTAACTAGGGATGGTTGTCAATTCCCGGACCTACTCTTTTGAACCTAGTTCGTTTGCCGGAGTAGGTGCACCTGGTTCGGCGTTCGTTAAAGAGTAGGTCGCCTGATCCGCCGTTCCTTCAATGAATCGAACCTCTGTGCAACTAAGGCAAACCGCACCAGCGCGCGGAGCGGCGGACTTGTAAACGGAATGCCGGACTCTCGCACCTAGGAGTGATCCGTCGTTCCTTCAATTAATCGAACCGTTTTGCACCTAAGCCAAACCGCCCCAGCGCTAAGGAGCGCGGAGCGGCGGAACGGAATGCCGGACTCTCGCTCCTACGAAGCAGATCGGATTGCTCCTCTTTCTCGGACTGCAAAGATGTCGAATTTGAAATCGGAATGGAAATGGATCGACGCGGTTTGCGCTTCGCAATCGTTCGTAACTGACTAGGAACTGCATAATCTACGCAAGGAATTTCAAATTCGGATTCGGAATTGCGGGATCGTAATGGCAATGCCTCGTGTGTTGTGCCAAAATCATAGACCATGTAGACTACTGTAAGGTATAAATAGAAAAAAGGGAAAACATCTCATAATTTTAAATTGTAATAAACATATTTAATTGTAATAGTTTATTGATGCCCTGCTAATGCAATCAAAGAAATCTTTTACAATTGAAATAGACGACCCAGCAAAAACTTCCGACCGGAGCCGTCGAATTCAAATCAAAATCACGTCCCCTACATTAACATAAGAGTCATAACATGCGACTGTAGGTACAGGCCCGTCAGAGATCCGACTCCGACCGCTCCAGCGTCTGGCGTCTGCAATTTCCCGGTGACCGCAAGCGGAACTGAACCTAGTTTCTTGCACCTAGTTCGGAATCGGAGTCGGATAAGGTGCACTTGATCCGTTAGCGGAACAGGTTTTACCATCCCTAATACTAACTAAACATATATATGATCCGATTCATAGCTCTTCCCCATAGGCCATTTGCAAAAGTTGAAAGTGTTTCTGTAACCAAGTTTGAAACAAAATCGATGAGATGTAGGAAAAGTTAATTACAAAAATCACTATGACGCCATAAAGAACAGTTCCATCCATTGACATTTGTGGGTGATTCATTAAATTAGATGGATGTGAGGTTGCCCCTTGGTTAAGGAAATCTGATTTTTAACCTCTCTATTACGGATGGTATTTAGAGAAAGAAGGTCAACCAAAATCTATGTAACGCCAAATTTCCCTTCTTCTCCATACTTTAATACTCATTTTGGACTCTTCTAATACTCATTTTGGACTATTCAGAGAAATAAATTTGAAAAGCTGTGAAATAGAAGTGCTTCTACTTACCTTTTAGTTTTCCCTCTTTGTTATTACTACAACTTCTTTGTAAAAAGGAGGATGATGTTATCTGCAAAATTCGCGGATTTTCAACTCATTAACATTAGTATAAACTAATTATTGATTTTTTTTTATCTAAGTTTGAATGTTAAGGTGGTATTCCAAGATTTTTCCCAACATGATGTTGTTGTTCCAGTTATATTGAGATGCTATATACTACATAGTTAATGTAAATAAATAACTTTAAAGGCAGCATCCTTTTCTTGAACGAGAAGAGACATTATTTATCCCGGCATATTCAAAACGTGCCATCTTATTCGTACTGAAGATATTGTATAAATGCTACATTGTAAACACACATTGTGATGTGCTTATATTCGAGACCTCACATGCTAATTGTCATCCTTTCCAGGTGGAATTTGAAGCAACACTAGAGCATCCCTTCTTTGTCTATGGTCAAGGCTGGGCTTCATGCGCTCCCGACCGCACGCACCAAGTCTACGGTCTGAAGGTGCACCGATTGCAGGTGGGGGACATCCTCATATCGCTGACTCCCCGCGAACCAGCTGCTCTGCCCACATCGACCCGGGGCTCCACCATCATCACCACAGCAACAACAACGGCTGTGACCGCACGACAAGTGTCTGCAACGGGCAACCACCACCCTGCCGAGCAGCCCATACACTCCTACCACGTGGTCAGTTCGGGCCAACACCTGGTCAACCACCACAACCAGCATATGGTCAGTGCAGTGACGAGCCTGCACCCCTCCGTCAGTCAGCAGAGCCATCCGCCACAGTCAGCTTCCCCAGACTGCGGCAATGCGAAGAAGCGGAGGTGGTCGGCTCCAGATCAAATCTGTGATGAAGATGAACAAAATCATAGGAAAGTTAAGACCTAATGTTTAGGGTATGCCGGAAATGCGCAGGTTTATGCAGGCTAGAACTGTGACAGGCCGTAGGCTCTGTGCATTTCATTCTTGTTTCATTATATTTTAGACTTGTAGCTAAAAGGTGTAGTTTATCAAAAAGCAGGGGCCGGTTGCGTTAGGTTAAAAAACGAAGGTTCGACATGCAGCATATTTTTTATGGCATTATGTACGGTGCTAAGTTTTAAGGGATATAAAAGACTGCTGTTTGTGATTGGCTTTAAATAGTGACATTTCGATACTTAAACTTTTAAAGCTAGGTAATTACGGTGGCTAAATTTTAGTTTAAAGGACTTGAGAGTAGCTTCCAGTAATGATAACTTTATTTGGAAAAGAACTGTTGCACAAAGCTTTTGTTTTAATTCAAACATAAAAAATATGACTGTAATTATAGACTGTAAAAATTTTTGGATCTTTGATCAGTCATTGAAACTAGTGGTACCGTTGTTAAGAAGTGCCGTAAACTGAGGTTACTTGATAGGATAATATTAAATCTGCAATAACTTCGATGAGTAAAACTGTGCAATTATGCAGTGTGCTTGTAGTTAGATGGTATTGTATCATCTTTAAAATGATAAAACAAAGTGGATGTCCAAGTGTTTAAATTATTTGAGAGTATTATATTACATATAGTAGAAATATTGAAATTTAAAATTTACAAAATCGAACATAAATATAATTTAGGGATTGCTGCAATACAATCAAATTTAATTCGCATATATCCGTAACTTAAATGAATATAACAGACACAAAATGATAAGGCCCTGAAATACTGAAATGTTGTTGTGCTATTTTATGCCATTGTATAATCGATTCACTCCTTTTTTGCAAATCGGTCATAGAACTGTACTTTGTGATATGTAAACTAATCTTATACAGTCGCAGTCAAAAAAAAACGGGACAGTTTTTTTGACCTAATTCTCAAAATGCGAAAAAAATTGCTGACACCGACAATTCTAATTAAAAAATGTCTACAAAAGTTATTATTCAATTCGGAAAAATGCCAGCATATATTGTAAATACGGATAAAGTGAGAATAATTGCTCATGTTGACAACGGGTATCCCGGTTTTTTTGGCCGTGACTGTAAGGTTACATTGGCAAAACACTTTTAGGTTAGAATGCCTGACAGATACAATTTTGGCACGAAAATTTATTATTTTTGGCATTTTAATCTTTGTTCGAAGAAATTCAACCTCCGAGAATTTCTTAATTAAAAATGAGCAGCCAACAAATACGAAAATATTCCTACTAAATTAGATAATTTATCTAGTAATGTTGTGCTTCTCTTCGACTGACAGTAATATTTTAGAGGTTATGTGAGGTTGTACAACAAAAGGTGCATTCCTTAAGTACATCACGGAGTGGAGCGTGATCGTGAGTTTCAGTCACGTGACTAGTGAACATCGAATATCTGGAAATATTTGCCAAACGCTCAACTGTCACTTGTCACGAAATGCGCAAGTGTCAAATTAAAATGTAAATTCATAGTTTTTAGCCTCTTTTGCATTCATATTCAAAAATTAAATAATGCCACCGTTTATATTTTATTGTTGTTACTTGT
This sequence comes from Agriotes lineatus, assembly GCA_940337035.1. NCBI lineage: Eukaryota > Metazoa > Arthropoda > Insecta > Coleoptera > Elateridae > Agriotes > Agriotes lineatus. The sequence continues at coordinate 587,432 of OW679199.1, read as the reverse complement.
CATGAGGTGCTCTATTGCTGGGTTGAAATACATCCAGCAAATTGAGGTAGAGTTGTCAGAGGTACCTTCCGAACGCAGTTAGAATAGTAATTAATACCAGTTTGCAAAAAACGAGTGAATGGATTATAAATGATGCTACCAAATTTATTAGTGTGTGTGTTCCAATGTTACAAAAAGTATTAAGTAATGAAAAATAAAATTTGGCTATCTAAGAACTTGAAGGTTCAAAACTGTGTAAAAATACAGAGGACACACATGCCCCGTTATTAGAGTTAATTCATTATTTCATGGTAATTTGACATTAATATTGAGGTTAGATATGTTTTGAAGTACGCCCACTGTTTAGAAGTACAATAATCATAGGCAGTTCTGCCGAGTGTTCACAAAACTTACATTATGTACGCTGACTTATTCATAATATTTGCCAAATGTAAAATATAGTAACTAGATATTGAATATAGGTTATTGTACTTTTCATGTTGTAAATGTCAACACAAAACAACAGTTTACTTATCAAAACATTAAAACGTGGTAATGGAAACGTTATTTTTTTAAATTGGGGCATAGCATAAGGTGTAATTAAAACACAAAATCTTATTATCATCAGACATTTTAAATATAAAAGTAACTAGAATATGTTGCCAACCCAATAAAAATTGAGTTCTGAAGGAGTTTTGTGAACCTTTGATCTAGTTAGCGTACTTCATATATTTATACACTATATTGCTAGCGGCTATGAGTGGGGAGGTCACAGCGTAAGTGAGACAGACAACCAACTCTTCGATGTATTTGGTGAGCTGTCCGCATGGTGGGGAAGTGAACCTCACGGTCAAGTTTAAAATTCGCTTCTAAAGGCGGAGTTCGAATTCTCAGGCACGAGACGCGTAGTACTCAGAGTGATACTATGTTGGCGCCGTAATGTTATCACGCGTTCCCAGGCCCTAGTAGCAATATAGTAACTATTAAATATATGGTGTACTTCAAAGCATATCTAACCTCAATATTTGGATGTCAAAGTTTGCAAACATTTCTAATCGTGTCCTAACAATGTAGTTGCTCAAAAATGTTGATAAAATGTCAAAACAACCCGAATTGTGCTGTTAGGTGTGAATTATTGAAATAGAAACTTTTTTTAGACTAATTATAAAATTAAAAAATTTAAGTGACCCCAGTTTGCAGGAGAAATCAAAGAGGTGACTGGTCAAAGCGGCTGTAATCGTTAGTTTTTTCATAGTGACTTTTGATAAACTAACTTTTAGAATAATATGTAACAAAAGTTGACCTGTAGCGAGCTTGACATGTTTGTAAATTGACCGGTTTACACTCGATCGTTGTCGTAAAGCTCTCAGCTGATCTTTATCGGTCTCGTGTTAGGTTACAAATGCAACTGTTGTCGAGCACCTCCTAGTTTATGGAAAAGTGTAGATAATAGATTCTCATGACAATACGAACAATAGGAAGGAGTAGACAACAGCGTGGTATGCGAATTCCAAGCTGCAGGTATACGTAATGTGTTTAACGAACGAATTGAGTATTATGACGAGTGATATATACTACTAAACGCGAACAATTAACTTACAGGAAGTTTTGTTGTTATACGTAGAGGAGTCTGTGGCGTGCACTTGCCCTGCCACTGCCGATCTCAAGGGAGTCGTGTGATAGAACTGCTTTTAATGTTTTTCACAAAGATCTGTATTTTATTAATTTACTGTGTATTTTCATACATTGATACATGCACGAACTGATTTATATATAGCATAGCGTTTGTTACTTATGTAGAAATGTTAGAGTATTGAGCGGCCACCAAAGGCGGCCAGAATATTCTTTATGCTTTTTAATGTTGTATATTTTAATTTCCATGTGAATTCTTGGCTGTGATACAGTAAAGTATGTGGTACGAGCGACGCTTCCCTCCATGTTTCTGTCAAACTTAGTGTGTACGGAACTTTGTACCGAGGACTTGCGGGAGCACCTAAATGTATAAAACAAGCTCGAGTTCACCACATAAGACGAGCTCCGCGGTAGAAGGTTCCGCGACGATGTATGTAACCATTGTATTACCTCAGTGTACGCTAATTAATGCAGATATTGTAGGAAGGGATTGTTGTGTGTAATGAGACAGTAACATGCTGCGTTGTTCATTTATGCAGATTACAGAGGTCTGACAATCGCTGTTTAGCCATAATATTATATTACTTATATACATATTGTTATGTATAGTTGTTTTATACTGACACAAATAACTATTTTCCGTTAAAACAAGAATGAAAATTGTACTATATATCCATTATGTAATACACAGTCCAATATTTGTCAAATGTTCATAAGATAACAAGAGATTGTATAAAATTATTTGATCTACTTCAAAATATACTTTTATGTACTTTAGTTGTGATTTTTTTGCTTTAACCTATCGTTAAACTTCTACTTTTGATGAACTGGGTGGTATTTAACTAACTACAGTAACCCCAGATCGATTGATATTGTAAAATATGCTGGAGAGAGACGAGATGCCGATATACAAACTCTCGTAGGTTTTGTTATCAAATTGTGTGCTTGAAAATAATGAGTAAAATATCAGAAGGTAAGTAATGATAACGGAAAAACTTCAGAGTTTATTAATTTTTGTTAAGTAATTAATGCTTAATTCATAAAACAAACTTTATCAGTTGTTTTTATAAAATTATTTTGATTTTTTACTGAAAAATACTCTTTAATATTGATTGTACAATTACTTTAATAGAAATTACTTTCATTGATAACTGGTTACTATAAAGTTGTAGTTTACATATAAACATAATTATTTGAATAAAATCAACAACGTTAATAGAATTAATTTGCTTAATAATGTTACAAGTAAAGTTTGGAGCGCTGTACTCCCATTAGCAGTTTAACCAAGACTCAAAAGGTCAGTTGTCTAGCTTGGTCTCCAAACTGTTTTGATTTTGTACCCCTAACAAAGAAGAAACTATTGTGTAAGTAAAAAATGCAAGTTAATATCTATTAATCTTTCAATTGATTTTCTTATTTTTCTATCATTTTCCGTGCACCTAAATATAAACCCGCATACACCATTTTGGAAACTGGTGGTCTAGCACACCGTTAATGGAGTACAGAGTGATGTGGGTAGTATCATGCCTTCGACGACTGCCTATTACCACAATTGTGGCTTTGGTATCCAATTTTTAAAGCATCGGCCAGACGTGAGGATTGAACCTAACCACTCGACCACACTGGTGGTCATAATGTTAAAGTAGCTCCAATTCATTAAAGTAAATTTTGTTCAGTAACTTCAAACTTGTGCTACTTACATTTGTAAAGTAATTTTCCAGGTCTGGCCGTAAGAATGTTGAGCAATGATTAAAAGTAAGTACTTATAGCTTGGTGAAGTCCCATCTTGAAGTTGATGTAAAATATTGTGTAATAGAAGTTCTCTCAGGTTACTTCAAAGAAATTGTTTAATTTAAAAAAAAAGTTTTGTGTAGATTCCTTTTCAAGGGAAGGTTTTAGAAGAACAACAAATCAGGAAAAAAAAGCCCACAAGTTTTCTATAGAGTGAAAAGAACGATGGTAATAAAAGCAATAGAAGAACTCCAATACAATCAAGAAATAGTAGCGTTAGTAGACTCTGGGAAGAACAACCAATGAGGTGAAATCAAAAAGCATTGTAAAGGTTGTGTTTCTACAGAATTTCAAAGTAATACCAGGCTAAATTAAACAAGGTGAGGAAATCCAGAATTAATACAGATGTAAAAGTGGTTAATGGTTCATATCAAATTCTGGCATGCACGGACGATGTGGTAATAAGGTCATGAACAAAAGAACCATGAAAAGGAATAATAAAGAGTTTTGAAAAAGAAGTGCAGGAAGCGGGATTGAAAATAAATACAAAGAGATTACACTATAGGATTATGGGAAACATGAAACAAAACGAAAGCCAATAACAAAGTGTAACAACAAAAGAAAATAGAACCTTCAAGATGATAAACAGTCTGACATACTTAGGCGTGGAAAGAAAACAAGAAAAAGAAATACAAAAAAGAATTTTAAATGCTTCAAGGTGTGCAGCTTTCTTAAACTGTTTTATAAATAAAAAGAGCGAAAAAAATTCGATTGTATAAGACAGTCATTAAACCCATCCTAACGTATGCGAGTAAATCATGAGTTTATTTATATTTTTTTATTTGCACACCCAACTGCAATACATAGGAGATACAATAGCGAATACATAGGAAATACTTAAAATACTTTAAAATTACAGTACAATAAAGCTATTGTATCATTTGTACGCAATTTTCATAACAGTGTACAGAGTAGAGCACCTAAGTGATTTAACACTTGTGTTGTGCTGTGAATATTGCCAACAGAACATCTACTTACCTTATTAATAGAAAAATGAATAATGAACAGTAATAAGCAAATTAACAAAAGATAAAAGTTTCAATTTGCTAAAATTTTAATGAAATCTTGGTAATTTTGAAAGATAAATCTTTTGAACATGGTTGAAAATGTTTTAAGTAGATAGTTTATCAAATTATCTAGATTACTCAATAATGTCTCAAAGTTTCATGGAAGGTTTCCACACGCATAATTTTAAGAACTCATTTGTGGGTTTTTTAAAACATTTAAACTCGTCGGATTAATCGATAGATGTGCACATCGCTGTCAGTAAAAAAATCCTTAATCCAAGGTCACCGATAATCCAAGCGTGAGTGCGCCTTTTACAATAAATTTGAACATGTAATGTTATGACAGTAATTAAGAATTTTAAGGAAATATTAACATCGCGCGTAACTTTTCACGAATTAGCGTCGCAAAGAAATAAAGTTCACCACACTAACCTCTGGCGCTTGGTGAATAATCGAAAAGCGGCGTGAGCTGCGAGCTGCCATTCACGCGAATTCCGACGTCGACGGCTAGCTACACTTGGCGCCTTCAATTAAGCTGCCGGAATTGGAATGTGGAGAACAGCTTGCTTCCATTCGCCCACCGCAGGAGCACAGGTGAATAGTGGCGAGATAATCCCTCGTAGGGTAATCGTCGAGAAAAATAACGCCTATTCCAAAGGCTACTATAAGAAAGCTAACAGCGACTAATTAATATGGGAATTATAAAACTTGAAAGTCCATCATACCTGATTTATTCTCAGCTCTCAAAATATACTGCTTAATTAAGCACACGATTTCTCGTTCAGCCAGCCGCTAGGCCGAGTTGTCAAAAGAAGAATGCGCTTAGGCCAAATTGCAAGACGCTGGGAAAGGGAAGATGACAAAAACGCTGGGATTCAGGCAGGTATACAAATGGACGAAACTGGAAAATTAACAATTCAAAATGCGAACTGATTACTACTTGAATTAAATATACAGGTTAAACATGGAGAAAACAATTAAGAGGCGCGAAAAATGGTTTCAATATATACATCAACTGTGAAAATATAGTGATCTAATAATGCAGACATCTCTGTATAAATTAGGTTCGTATGATACAGTCTTTGTTTCTTGAATATGATTTTTAGTATACAATTCTGGGTTACATTTAATTTCTGTAATGAGTTTTTATACATTCCTCCCCATGCTATGATACCATAACGAAAAAGGGATTCAGCAAGAGACTTGCAAATTAATAACAATAATTTTGTCGAAAGAAACTCCCGTAGCTGATAAAATTTGTAAATTAGCTTCCTCACCTTATTTGTCAGATAATCAATATGGTTACTCCATTTCAGATTTTTATCAATGACTATACCCAAGTATTTAACTTCATTTATCTCTTTAATTTCATCTTCCATGCCTGCGATTTTTATGATGGGGTCTATTAGTTTCTGTTAAAGTAACGGCCAGGCAGTGGGTTTTATTACAGTTTAATGATAAATGATACAAGTTTAGCCAATTTTTAATATTTTGCATACCATACCAGACTGAACAGCCACTTTAGATTCTTCCCGAGAATTCTTACAAAAAATGATGACTTTGTCATCGGAATAGCAAATAATTTTTGTATCTGCCCACAAGGACAAAAAAGAGTTAATATAGGTAAGAAAGAGTATTGAACCCATAACGGTCCCCTGAGGTACACCCACTCTAACAATCAAGGGTTCACTAATAGTATCATTGACTTTGACATGTGTTACCGTCAATTTTCGCTTTACTGTATTCTCGATATTATGTTACCATCAATTTTTCGCTTTACTGTATGTTCGATATTTTTCGAATTGCGTCCGGATTTGCGCATTTTTGATACGCCGCCGTTGCACATTGTTGAACGTTCGCGACGGGAAAATTTGGCATCTTGTCCCGGCGTTCGATCGAATAAGGTCGTTGGAAGTTTCTGGTGCTGTTCGAGGTCGCAGTTTTGGAGAAGGTGCTTATTGATGTTTAGGCACTTCTCACCCTTTGGTTAGGGGATTTGTACGAGTCTCGACATTCCTCTGAATATAAATCTGGAGATACTGCCTGGTGCAGACTTTTTTTTGACGCCAAAACTTCCCGAGCAAAACATTTGGGGAATTTAATGTGAGTATGACCGTTTTCAGCGCCTTTTCGATTTCCCGCTAACGTTTATTTCAATAATTTAGTCCCCACCACGTATTGGGTACAAATAAAAACTCCGAGAATCCCGACTTGCGGCTCGATGCGATCTGTGATAGCGTTATCCCGGGGCGCTTAATTGACGAGCTACTGTCCTCTTTGGGGAGCCATCAAACCCCCGGAAGCCCGTTCCTGCGATGTTATCAACGCTAAGAGGGCCTCGCATCAGCTGAAGGTAACCTTGCTGCTCTATTAATTGTGCTTGCGGTAGCCAGCGAGTAAGCGTGGCTGTACGTGCTTATGTGTCTCAATCGATGGACTGCCGAAAGTAATCAAAATTAAGATTAGCACGATATACCAGCGCAAAATATTTATATCATGGTCTGGACGCATCACTTTAATTACATATTTTAATCTGTAAAGTACGAGGCTTCCCCTCGCCGTAGCTTTCACTTTAGCTACGAATTGTGATATTAATTGTTACATGTACCACGCTATAGAAATTCCTGGGGCGGTTGCCCGCTTGTAATTTACAATTTTATATTAACGGCACTCCTCGGGAGCTTCCAGGAATTTCCTCTATTTTGATGATTTGGTGTTTTAATTGGCCACCCCATTTTGTAAACAAGGATCCTTGGGGAATTTATATGCTTTTATATCGGCCCTAAACTTTTACTTATATGTATTTTATGTGTGTGCCCGGCTTTACGAGTGAATAAAACGAATTTGTCTCCCCTGCACTTCATTGTTTGACTTCAGTTTTGCGCCGTCTTACTTAATCCACAGTGTTCCAATTTAGCTGTAGCGTAATCTATCAATCGCTGAATTAGGGGGTTATCTCTGTGTTATCCTTTTTTGTTATTCAATAAATTGGTGGCGCCACTCCCCCCATCTAATGAACCCACGGCCGTCTTCGGCTGCAGCTGATCGGCGACCCCTAATTAGCGATTGGTAGTGACTCGCCTAGGCATTAGCTGAGTGAGGCAATTTGGTGCTTTGAATGCTGCTCCGATTCGTTGAGCAATTAACGTAAGTATTATTCTACCACCTCCTTTTTTGTGCTTATCAGGGATAACACATGTTTCACTCTATCCAACAAGTAACTGCAAAAAACATCTAACACTACACCACGAACGCCATAACGTTCCAAAACATCAAGGAGCGTTTCATGGTTAACAGTGTCAAATGCCTTCGCCAAGTCCAAGAAAACAGCAATGCACTTTTTATTGACATCTAAACCCTTCATAATGTCCCCGACAACAGCACACATAGCATCACTTGTTGTCCTTCCGGCACGGAATCCAAATTGGTGCTCACGTAAAATATTGTTTTGGTTAGAGAATTTAATGAGCCGGGTCTTTAGACATTTTTCAAAAATTGTTAATAACGCTAATGGGTATAAAATTGCATATTTTAGTTTTAACGCCAGCTTTATGTATAGGAGTAATTATGGAAGTTTTAAATTGTGAGGGAACTCCACTTTTTCGAAATATTGAATTTATTATATGTTCAAGGGGCTGCAGTATAAGCAAATGACTTGAGTTGTTATTTTATCATTCCGGGTGAGCTATTATTTTTTAAACTAAAAATGTGCTCTATTAATTAATTTTCTTCTACAGGAGTAAGAAACATAGAATTAGGGTTTATGTTTACATTTTCTGCAAAATTTATATTTTTGCTAAACCAACATTGATAAAAGAATGGATTTTATGAAAATTGCATATTCTATACTTTATGCATATCTTAAGATTCGATTAAAAATTTGCACGAATTTAAACTTTTACAGTTAATTGAAACTAATTAAGTAATGCATATTTTGCATATTTAAGCATTTCTTGCATATTTTAGCAGTTGACTGCGTTATTTCATAGGATTGCTTTTTTATACTTATTCGGAATGTAAAAAAATAAGGTGAAACTGGTATTTGCTGACGATCTTCGAAGAAAACAGGTAAATAATAATTTTCTTATAACAAGTAACCAAAATGTGTCTAATATAAATATGAATTGCATATATACGTTTTTGCTTTTTGCTTTTGACACGGGTTAAGATAATGCTAGTTGAAACACAAGAAATTACTCTTTTCCAATCTTTGGCATTAACAGTTTTGGGAATTCATGTAAAAGCGTAAAGAAGTAAGTGCTTAAATGTTAAAATATTTTTATTCAGCAATGAAGAAAAGCTCTGGAGACTCGTACTATCATAAATAACATAATCCACGTTTTGAATGGTAAATTTGTTGAAGATCTTGGTATAGCTCCTAATGTTATTGAAAGATTTATAAATGCTCCTGTAAATCTGTAAACGATGAAAGTTCATTTTCAATATTTTAAGTGAATGTTTTCAGACAGAAGACAAGTTTCTATTTAAAAATTTTGATAAACATTTACTTGTAAGATGTTTTTATGATGATGATTAATTTACAAATTTTGTTTGCGGTGCCTATGTTTTTTATTAAAATAATTAGTTAATTGTGATTTAAATCATTGTCAAAGTTATTATAATGAGTAAAACAAAACATTAAATATGTATTCTCTCTTTTTAAAATGTTATTATAGGTTTATGTTTAAACGACCATTAATTGCATTAATGGCATATGCATTTCCATATTTCTAAAATTTTCTGCATATATTTTGCATATCTTTGCAAATTAGGGTGCATATATATGCGCATATTTTGGTAATGGTGGGCTGAATATATTCCGTTCTCTATTGATAAAATAACTGTTACAGTGATTTGCCATTTGTTTATTGTCTTTAAATACAACAGGGGTCCCGAGTGGTGTAGCTTGAACAAGCGTCCACGTTCGATCAGCAGAGTTAAGCAACGCTGTCTCTGGTCAGAACTTGGATGGGAGTTCCACGACTGCATTTCTCGGCGCCTAGTGGTACGGCTATCACTGAAAAAAGTTGGTCCCGGCGGTCATACAACATCATGGCAGTCGTTAGTGGGGTTGGTAGTCCTCATAACTGCACAATGACGCCTGTAATTGGCCTAACGGCTGTTGGCTGAGTGCAAATTAAATAATTAAATAAATAAATAAATAAATAAATACAACATTTTCATCATTAACTATTTTAAAAGCTCTATTTTATTTTTGTTTACTTCAATCAGTCTAAAATAATAATAATTTTTTAATTTTTTTAATAGTTTATTCAATTCATTTCTGTAGGATTTGTATTCTGGTTCTAATTGTGGTGTAAAGTGTTGATCTAATCTTTTTTTTAACTTGACATTATTTTTTACTTTCTTTTACAAATTCAAAATTGAGTTTTCAACAGATGTTCACGTTTTAAAGTCCCTTGAACCCAAAAAACATGTTTTTGTTCATTGATCTGTCTGTCAGTCTGTGTGTGTGTCTGGCTGTCTGTGCGTGTGTCTCTGTCTGTGTGTGAACAAAATATGTCAAAGACGAAAAGTGGTATGACGTTGAAATTTCATATATAAGTTTTGTGTGCTATCTAGATGCGACAGCAAGCTTTTGAAATAAATCACATAACCGGAAGTAGATGTTTACTCTTGTGATTTTTCAAAATTTTTTTCGATTTGTTCAAAAACGGCTCTAACAATTTTTTTCAAACTTCTTATTACATTTTTAATGTGTATTGACGTGAGCTAAGTGATTTTCCAGTTGAATACCTCTAAAATGGGTTTCTTTTGTTTTTTTGCCTATTTTTCTATTAACTCCTATTTTAAATAGAACACCCAGTATATTATTACATTTTTGAATTCAGCTTAACATTTTAGAGAAAATTTGTCTCTTCAACTAACGCTCTATTTTGTATGGTTTCTGTAGTATTTGTAATTTTTTGACAAATGCATAAAAATTAAAAATACAATTTTTGGCTAATTATAAGATCACTGTAAAAGGCAGTTGTGTGAGTGTATCACACCAGATTTTTCTAATTATAATAGTTACGAAAATATGGACCGCCTGCATAATTTTTTCTAGGAATTTTACCATTGGTGCGGTGGACGCCACTGGTACTGGTAGATTTATTAAAGAAGTTTTTGGAGGGAACGCAGCTCTGCCAGTTAGGTATAAACACGGTTTAAACAACTTTTTATTGCCATAGATAACAAGACTGGGATTTACCTACTTGCCTATCTATTAACAATGATACGATATCGTACTATCAAAGAGCATGTACTATCTTAAAACAGATAAATTATTTTAAACTGAATATTTTTCCTTTTAATACAAGCTTCTTCCAAAACACACATTTTTTACTTCGTTTTTTTAAATTAGGGGAATCCCAATTTCTACTTGTTAACCTTCAAGCGAATCACATTTACATGCGTTTTTATTTCATTTTCAGTAAACGCGTTAAAAAGCTATGATTCATACTTATTGGAAAACATAACCTTAGTTTAAGTTAGCTAAACTAGTAACATCTACAAACAGCAGTATTTAAATACTCAAGATGCACCGATTATTGCAATGACAACAAACTAAAATATAGGTAAGTAGTACTTATTTTCTAATTCAAATATTTAATAATATTCCCTTAGGTTTCTCTCGTCATTTCGAATAATGAACGAAACCGAAATCCTCAAACTCCATGGCTATGTGTTATCACTATCCGACTGTGATACTTCGGACAGCGAAGACGACCCTTTTATAACCTACAGAGGGAAGGAAGTGGCACATGCGATTAATAATTCAGGTCGTAGTAGCAGCCTAAGTGACTTCGATGATGAGTATTACGCAGTGCGACCACCACCGATAAGGATCGATGACTACAAGCACCTTATAGTGAAGATTAAAGCTGTAAATGATCAAAAGGATGGTGCATTCAGTAAACATAATAAAAGTTTGTATTCACAAGCTGTGCGAGCAACTGAAAGAAAAGAAAAATCAAGCGTGACCACTGCAGTTAGAAACCCTTGGAAAAAGTTGACGAATTTAAGTACACATGATGTAGAAAGCTTTAGGATTAGTTTGACAGAATTTCCACCACTTCCACAGCATAATGTGCAGAGACGAAATGCTGCTCGGGATCAAAATTTGGACAGTGAAACTGTAAATGAAATTAGTTATTCAGCGATAGTGGAAGATTTTAGTAATGTCGTAGAGCAAAGTGTTGAGGACTTGGTGCATGTTATGACAAATTGTAATGGTGATGCCAAAAACATTCCGATAGCTGATCTTAATACTCATAACAAAACTAACACGTGCCAAGAAAAATTTTTAAGCAATGCCCTAAATTTAAATATACAAAAAGGTACTCAACAGCTGCAGGCTGTTCCAGCATTGCTTCCTGACTTAAGTAACATTAAATCAATTCAACATATACCTATGGCAGAATCAAAAATATTCAATAAAACTTCAGAAACTAGTAATAACTTGTTGGATTTAAAACCACAAGTAAAATTACAAATAAATTATAATCGTACGATATCCATGTCTAAGAATAAAGAAAATGTGCAGACTTGTTTAGCATCGGAAAATAATTTTAGTAACAATCTTGTATCCACTCAAGAAACTGAGGATGTACCGCTTATTAAAATAGACAGCACTGGAACTAATAGCACAGCAGGAAATTTACAAAATGATTGTACAGTAGAAGAAAATTATAATCATAATTATGAACCAGAAATTAACACAATTTTTAATATAAAAAACTACAAAATTAGCCAAATAACACGCTCTAGTGATCGTTTAAACCGAAGGACAGATTTAAATACGAATAACACCAATCTTGCTTTTGAAACTCGGACTAAGAAAAAATCACAGGATGTAACCAATAAATTGACTGAAAGACTTAGTAAACGCAAAAATTCCAAATCTCAAGATTCAGAGAGAGATAACTGTAAAATAAATAAAGACAAAGTGAATCATAAAGCCAATTATCATGAAAACAACAAACCAAATGCCAAAAATTTATCATGGAGAGGATGCCTTCCTAATAATAAAATTTTGGTCAATCGCTCTGCAGAACTTACTTTCAAGAAAGTGTATTCGGCTCGTGACAATAGGGCAGCTCTTACTCGTAAACGCATCGCTGCTGGAAGAAGATGCAAACGCATTGTGCCGCCCAGTTTTGATATGTATGATTTTTTTGTTAGTCTAATTGTTTTACTGTTTCTGTACTTACTTTATAGAATATTTTCCTATATTTTTTTATGAAACTTGCTTTGCAAAATAAAGTGCTAAACACAATTTATTATTATTTATACATAAGTGTTATTACTTTTGATCTATTTACTTCTAGCGATCTGTAAGAAATCAGATTAGATTATTTTAAGTCGTCCATGAAAAATTTCTCCCCATTATTAAGTTTTATCAGAAACTAGTGTTTTTAAATCTTATCAAACATATCTGCTGATATAGAGCTAAAAGCATAGTAAGTACTTAAGAAAATACCCTATTTTGTGCATCATGATCATGAGGAATATGCAAGCTTTGAGAATTCACGTTTTTTTTTTTAGTTCTGATTCCAGCGACAGTGACGATGGAAAAAGTGAGTTTGATGACAAATATTTTGCTCTGAAACCACCTTCGGTGCCATTGCAGAGTTTACAAAACCGAATTGTTAAGATTAGAGCTTTAGATAATGACTTCACTCTTGCATCTGGACTTAAAATTTGCTCCATATATAATAACTTCAATGAGTTTAAAAGTGACAGCTCAAGTAGTTTAAATACAACACAATCAATAAATTCAGAATTTGTACAGCCTAAAATAAAAAACAAGAAAGTAACTAAGAAAGAACAAAGGCGCAGAAGAAGAAAGAATAAGAAAAGGTCAGAGTATAAGAAACATATGAAAGAAGTTGACATGAAAATTAAAATGTGTGACGAACAAAATAGTAGTAGTGAAGTAATTCATTCCTTGAAAGAATTGTTTAATGAGTGTGCGCAAGTAAGAAATTTAGATGATCTTCAACAGGAAGAGACATTGGAAGTATCAGAAATCAATAGGGGATGTAAACGAGATGAAAAAAATAAAGAAATAAACCCAGAAAATCTAAATTGGAACAGAATTACAAAGTGGCCATCGGTTTCTATGATAGAAAATTCCAGTATGTCTGTAGAGCTACAAAATTTAGATAATTATCAACAGGAACTAACGCTCACATCATCAGATATTTATAGTGGGTATAAGCAAGACAAAGATAATAAGAAAACTGACATGGAATTATTAGTCTTGAATGTACAAAATAATAGTGAAGTAATTACAAACCAACATTCTGTTTCTATGTTAGAAAATTACAATATGCCTGCACAAGTTGACATTTCTAATCATCCTCGAAAGGGCAAAACACTCAAAGCGTCTCCAGGGAATAGAGGATATAAGCATGGACGTAATGATAAAATTGGTATGCAAAGTCAAATCTGGGATGGACAAAATACCAGCGATGTGATTACAGTACAAAATTCTAGCTTTTCTGAGCAAGTAAGCAATTCAAATTGTTCTCAACAGGACGAGCCATTAGAATCGGCTGAAGTAAATAGTGCGTGTAAACAAGGCAAGAAAAATGAGAATTCTCTCTGGGAAGGACAAACCAATAATGAAATTATTACAAATCAGCCATCCGTTTCTGGGGAGGAATATTTTGATGTACGTCTACAAGAATGCGATTTAAATCATCATCATGAAGAACCAGTGGATACCCAAGCCAGCATGTTTGGAGTCAATTGTGTAAATTTAATAACGCAGTGCTTATCACGTATTTGTTGTAAAAATGGTTATAAAACATTTTAGTACCATGTTAAAGGTAGAACAGGAGCTGTTTGCCACTAAATCTCTTCTTGGAATTTGCTTTATGTGAATTGTGGATATATAGTTTCCACTATAGCTATTTTCTGCATATATGCATCTGTACTGAGCGAGTCAAATACGGCTGCATTATAGGAATTTTGAAGAAGAGTAAGAGATACAAAGTCACTTAAATGAGGGCAAGGTTGCACATTTAAGAGAACAATAGTATTGCGAAAAATACTCAAAGGATTCTTTCGGTTTTTTTCTGTCATCATTTGCCCTCGTCATTTTTTTTAAACATGAACCTTTTCAGTTTATTTTATTCTTGTACTTGCAGTCGAATTTGACTCATCCTGTATAGAGATTTATGAATAATTTTCATATAAACAAGACAGTTTTTCATATAGGTAACGCAAATACGCTGTAAATAAAATGTGAATTTGACTTGGAGTGACCGCTGTAAGCATGAAAGGTTATGTAACTAATACAATTTATAACTGCATTAATTCTAGTGAATAAAAAATACTTTCAAAGCCAAACTTTAAAGGTAACTTTTATTAAACTGTTTTTACATTATTATAAGCGACACCTGAGCTTAGGAGTAGGTACTTGGGAAAGTAAATCTTTATATTTTTTACAATAAAATTAAGTAAATGCAGCTTTATAGCAAAACAATTTTTTTTATAACTGTGTAATTCGTTATTGTACAAAATATCCGTCCAAAGATAAAGTGAATGCCATCTGGATCTGGATTATATGTGGAGGGTGAGTTACCTCTCACCGCCTCTCACGCACTTAGACCATATTAAATGGGCCCATTGTGTTATCTCCCAGCAGCTCTCCAAGTTGGGTATCACTAAAGCCATCTAATCGTTTGAATGTACTTAAAGATTACCGCAACTGGAGTGTTTCTGATTCTGACCATATCGGCCCAGAAGCCCCTCAACATGGATCCTCTGACTCTTGGGAGAACTGGGCAGTAGCACAGAACGTGTTCTGCTGTCTCGTCATCCTTGTTGTATCTGCTACAGTTAGGACTGTCCATCAGTCCTATTCTGTGGTTTAGAGTGCAGTGTCCAGATAGGATACCCACGACTAGTCGAAGGTTCCTTTGGGACAGTTGCAAGCAATATTTGGCTGCCTGTGGTGAGGGCGCTGTAATAGCAGCCGTTGCTTGACGACAGCTTTGCATGATAACCCATCGTCGTGTGAAGCTGTTTAAGGTTTGTTAATATAGTCCGGTCCTGGATACAAGCGTAGTAAACACAGCTGATTTTGCGAGTTCAAATATACGTAAGTGATTTTACAAAAATAAATCCAGAATCTTAAAGTAAAACACCCTGCAATTAGTGTAAAAAGATAGCAGCAAGGAGGAAACATTGAAGTAAGGTAGGAAAAGACAGTTTTAAGGTCATTTATAACGAAATTCAAAAGACTGCAAGAAGCAGGCGACGACCTCCGCGGAGCTGATCCGGGTTAGCCGCTTATCGTGTCGTACAAATTTCACGCAGAGAAAACAGGCCCGGCCTGAGGTTTATTCTCATTTTTAACTGTCACAGTTAAATTATTAAATTTACTTGTAGAAATGGAGGAAAATAGTGTAGAACCACAGAGTATGATGAAACTTTTACAGGAAATAACCAGGAAATTAGAAAATATAGAAGACGGTAACAGGACAATGGAAAAGAAGTTCGATAAATTTCAGGAGGAAATTAATAAATTAAAAAATAACGCAAAATTGAGTACAGAAACACCTCACTGAAACAGGAACTCCTATTGCAAGAAAGAAGAATCGAAATGTTAGAGAGAGAAATTAGGAAAAATAAAATAATCATACACGGAGTGGAGCAGCATACAGAGGAGAAAGATTACCATTTAAACGAGAAAGTAAGACTAATTCTATGTGATATGGACATAGTTATAAATATAGAAGAGGAAATAACAGAGATAAATAACTGCACAGCGACGCCTATAATTGGCCTAACGGCTGTTGGCTGAGTGCAAATTAAATAAATAAATAAATAAATAAGAAGATTAGGAAGTGAACAGAAGGGAGGAAGAAGACCAATAAGTATAGAGTTAAGAAGCTGGAATAAAAAGATAGAGATTCTAAAATCAACAAAAAACTAAAGGGCGCCAAAATCTACTTCGACGAAGACTACTTAAAAGAAATTCAGGAACAACGGAGGGAATTAATAGCATATGTATATGAAACAATATAGGTAAAATTGTCATCATGTCATCCTAAGATATAATAGACATAACAAATGGAGAGGTAGTTTCACTGGAAAGACTAAAGCAACAGGATAAACAGGATAGAAAAAGCGCATATGAGAAGGAAGCAGAGGATGGAGAAGAGAAGATAAGAATTAGCCAAAAGAGAATGGAAGATGACTTAAGTGTGGACGATCCGAAAAGTACCTCAGAAAAAAAGATCTCAAATAAAGGAAGAACTACGAGCCAGAGATCTCCAGAAAGCAACGATGAGGTGGAACTACAAGAAAAACTACTCAAGATAACGAAGACAAGTATATTTTCAAAAAATTAGCAAACGTAGTTACAAAGCAATCTCTGATGACGACCGAAGGAGAAATGGCTATGAAAAAGGTTAAAGATTTAGATAAGAAGAAAAAATACAATTATACAGAAGCAATATATAAATAAAAACAATGCAGAATACAAGATATCAAAGAATTATGATACAATAGCAAAAGAAACAGAAACAGAAAGAAAACACGAAAGAAGAGTACCAGCAGTAAAGAAAGACGTTAATAAAGTAAACATAGGGACATGGAATATAACTTCATTCAACGGAAAGGAGATAAAAATAACGGAAGAAATGAGCAATTGCAAATTAGATATTTTAGGAATAAGTGAAATGAAGAAACAAGGAAAAGGAAATATAAAGTTAACAAATGTTTACCTATACGTTATATTACTCAGGAACAGATCCGGGACAAAGAAGTAAAGAAGGAGTGGGAATTATTATTGCCGATCGATTAAGTAGAAGAGTACCTAATAAAAGCAGAATCAATTAATTCAAGAATAATAACAATAGGCAGTTTGGGACAATTATACAGAACAGAAATAGGAGAAAAATGTCCGAATTCTGTATAGCAAATGACCTAATAGTCGGTAATACTTTTTGGTACCAACCACTAGAGGAAAACTACACTTATGCATCAGACGAACGAGGGGCAAGAAACCTCATAGATTACGTGGTATACACGAGGGAACTATAACAAAAAATAGATGAACTGAAAACAATAGGAGAAGCAGAACTTTCTACCCAACACAGATTAGTAAGAGCATTAATAAACGACATAAATATTACAGAAGAAGAGAAAAAAGAATACGAGAGAATACCAGTATATAAAGTAAAAGATACTGATAGAGTAGAAAAGTACAAGAATAACACAGATGCTGAACTCGAAAAATTTGAACTAAAAAGAAAGGAAGGGACAGTGGAAGAAGTATGGAAAAAATTCAAAGAAACACTGATAAAGAACGCCAGACAGATCTGTGGAATAAAGAAATTTAAACTAGACACCGAGAGAACCAGATGGTGGAACGAAGAGGTAAAGAGAGCAATTAGAGAGAAGAAAAAAACATGGAAAAAATATATGTAGGTACACCAAAAATCATGAAGACGAAGAATATATAAGAAAAAGAAACAAAGCCAAAATAGACATAAGAAAAGCAAAGACTCAATGGGAAGAGTTCGGACGGGAACTAGATGAACTTTATACTAAAAACAACAAACATTTTTGAGGAATAAAGGTAAGAGGAAACAAAAGAATAGAAGTAAGAGGAATAAGAAACAAAAACAATGAATTCAAAACGGAAACAACAGAAATCCTACAAGTATGGAAGGAATGCTACAAGAAAAAATTTGAAGAAAACCGAAAGCAACAGATGAAGATGAATACGAAGATACAGATAAAGAACAACAAGAAAACGCAATAGATATCGAAATGAAGGATGTAGAAGAGGCAATTGGCACACTTAAACTAGGCAAGACAGGGGGAGCAGATGGTGTCGAGACAGAGATGATAAAATTCATGGGCCCTAAAGGGAAGATATGGATAATGGATACATGAAATATTTAAGAGAGCATGGAAAGAAGAAAGGATACCAGAGGATTGGGAAAACAACATAATTACACCATTCTACAAAAAAGGAGAAACAGGAAAATGTGAAAACTACAGAGCAGCCTACCTTTCCTCTACAGTATTTAAAATGTATACAAAGAAACTTATACACTACACAGGACATAAGCTAGGTGATGAACAAGCAGCGTACAGACAAGGAAAACAAACAACAGATGACATACACGTAATAATAAATATAACGGAAAAGAGCAATAGAAAGAGGAGGAGAGCTGTTTGTTATACTCAAAGATTTAAAAGTAGCGTTTGACAATATAAATAGAAGTCACATATGAAGGTATTTGTTGGAATTACAAGCACCAAGAAAACTTATCAGAATTATTAAGAACATGTACCAGAATGTCAAAGGGAGAGTACATATGAACGGAGAAGCTTCTGGCACGTTCTTTATGACAAAAGGAATAAAACAGAGAGACAACCTTAGTCCACTTCTATTATAACAGTGATGGACAAAATTTTATTAAATACAAGAACAAAAACACAACATCTACAATCACAAATAGGACATTACCAACTAAGGCCAATCAAAGTACACAATCTAATGTAGACAGATGATATAATACTTATAAGTTATAACAGACACTCACAATAAAATGAAGGACTAGTTAAAATATGGAGTGAAAAAAAAGATAACATGGGAATGGAGGTAAACACTAACAAAACAAAATGATGATTATAAATAACAAAAAAACGGAGATGGTAAGAAATATAGAAATAAAAGGGAATATAATAGAAGTAGTTACAGCAGTAGAATATCTTGGCTCAGTAATAACAGATGATGAATAGAAGTCGACATAGCACATAGAATGAAAAAGACGAGGAACATTATACTATGCAATAAACAAACTAATATTACAAAAACAAGAAATAGACAAGCAAGTGAAATTGAAAGTATATAACATAATAGCGAGACCAACATTAACATACGGTAGTGAGACATGGACCATGAACAAAAAGCATGAAAGCAAGATCAATGCAGTTGAAATGCAGTTCCTAAGAAAAAACGAGGGGAAGACCAATTGGGATAGAGAGACAAACGAAAGAATTAGACATTCTCTAAGACAAGAAGGAATAATGGACTTTACAAAAAGGAAGCAACGAAGATGGTATGGCCATATAATTAGAAAAGACGAACAATCGCTACTAAAAAAGATCACAGCGTCAACAGGAGGACGAAAGAGGAAAAGGGGTAGACCCAGAAAGCGGTGGACACAAAGAATCGAAGGAATTGGCATCAAAAGGAGCAAAACATTGGCAGATATGGAAAGAATGGCAAAGAACCGGAAGGAGTGGAAGGACTGGACCTCATATCCGACACCCTGAAACGGTATAATGAAAAGAAGAAGAAGAATAATATAGCATAGAGCCTAATGTTGTCAGGAATAAAGGGATCACGGGTTCTGGCCTTCAGGGAAGTTGTTCGGAAGCCAGTCTCGCAGTCTCATCGGCCTCCTCATTGTAGTAGTTGCCTTCATGTTCTTTCATCCATACAAGGGAAAGACATTATTTTTTGAGATATCTCCGAGAGCTTCACGGCATTGCAGTAACACACCTGAGTTAATTTTGCAACTGTCCAGGATTAGTAAAGCGGCTCTACTGTCACTGAAGATACCAATACAGTGATTCTCGATTCTTCTTTCAAGTATTGCTTTTGCACCATGCATTATTCCAATTACCTCCGTTTGGAAGACAGTTGCCATTTCCCTAGTGGTATGCCTTGGCGGACGTTCAGATTGTTAAAGAAAACTCCGGCACTCGTTCCATGCTTTGTTTCAGATTAGTCAGTATAAAATTCAAGCTGCACGTGTTCTTTGGACCGTTAGCTAACATGAGGCGTGTTCTCCACGTACTGCTACGAACGCTCTCTACGCCTTTTTATGCCCACGTGCACCACATTTGAGTTCGCCGCAGGCAGCGATGCTCTGCGACCATCCCCTCTGAGTTGGACGTAAATTTTTTCCGCCGAACGTAAGCTGAAAACGGTCGGTCTAGGAGGGATTGCATTCCCGCATTTTCAATACAACGGTCCGTGGCAGGGATCCGAAATTCGCCGGCGATGACTTCGATGAGCGTCCCATTTACGCAGCGTGTTGCGCTGGATTAGACCAGTTAATTACATAAGCTATGACTACCAGTGCATTTCTCCTTCTAGCTTACATAACAGCGGAATTTTTCTATATGTATTAGGCATATTTTTCCTGCGTTACACTGCGACGTATAAGATTAAAGTTTAGCTTTCGTTTGAGCAGCGAAAGCTGCCTTCAATAAGGATTTCTGCTGGTAATGGTTTACCACGTGTGCTAGGACCTGCAATCAGATAATGTGTGCATCTGGCTAGATCACGTTGTTAACCTTTTAAAGTCAGTTGTTTATTTGTGCATTTTCTTCAAATGTAGCTTGCAATCTGATCATATCCTACGTAGCTTGTTTGCTTGATTAATGCATCTTGCTGGGCGTTTGCATTGCGACCAAGTTGATATATTTTTTTGTTGTTGATACAATATAACCTTTTAGTATTTCTGCTCTGGCTTTCTTAAATTTAAGCCCGTTTTATTTCCTGTGAGTTCATAACGCTAGGCTTAACTGTGGAATTGTTCTGGAATTAATTGTTTTTATAGTTGACAATAATTAAAACCTCTTTTATCCCTACTACTGATATTTTGGGCTTTATTGATCCCCAACGAACCTGCTGTTTTGAGTTTGAGATTGTTAAGCGAAAAGCCACAAAAAAGGTAAGTGCGTTTTCGTCTGTTAACTAGATCTGTCGAGAACGAGTGACGCTCGCCTGTGTTTCCAAATTATTATATGTATTTTTTAACCTCAACAACCGCCGCCTAGTCCTTATCCACGTCATTATCTGCCTAGGGTTTGAGCTAGCCAAGATGGTGGTCACCTTTCGTTTAAGGGGATCACAGTACATCCATAAACACAAAATTCCGGGTTTTGCCCAAATCAACGCCTGGAGTTAGGAATCTTGATTCAGGGCGAATTATAGAACCCTTAGTATCTCCTGTGGTTGTTAGAACATTATTTTTTAGCATAGATGTATCTTTTTCAAATGTTTAGAAAGCGTTTTAAGTGATTTTTTTAAATTTTACCTCTAAATGGGGAAAGTAAAAAGGGGTACGAGGTCTCAAAACTCGGAAATGTTAGAAATGTAAACATTTGGAAGTTTCACCTACTTACTGCTTAGACAACCACTGAGACGTAGTCTTCCGAAATATCAACCCCAACGAGTATAAAGGGGGTAGACATAGCTTTTTATTGACAGTGGCTTTATCCTGACCGACCACCTAGGAAGTTGAAATTTGGTCAATGAGTTCTTTTTACAAATTGAATCAGACTATTTTCTGGCTTTTCGGAAGTCACTCCCGAAAGGGGTTAAATTGGGTGGATGTGATTTTCTTACATCGCCACAAAGTGGAAATTACTGCAGGCTGGCAGTTGAAATTTCTCAAATTAATTCTTCTTACAAATGGACTCCAACTATTTTTTGAGTTTTTGGGAATGCACTCCTCAAAGGGGTTAACTGAAGTGGATATGCTTTTATAAAGATCGTCATAATGCATGCAGGAAATTCGACAAATCCGTTCCTTTTATAAATCGGGCCAAACCATTTCAGGATTTTTTGGAATTCACTTTCTAAAGGGATTCAATTATGAGGTAGATCTGTTTTTTAAAGATTGCTACAAAGTGGTAACTAATGTAGGTAAGAAGTTCAAAATTCAGCATGTTAGTTCCTATTATAAATGAGGTCAAACCATTCCCAAGATTTTTCAGAATGCACACTCCAAAGTAAATGGGGTAGATATTTTTTCTCTAAAGATCACCATAGCACGGTAAGTAGGTACTGTAGGTACGAAGAATCCCCCTCCAAAAATGTATTTTTTGCAATTGCAATTCTTTGGAAATGTTTTAGTTTGAGATGGATCGTTCTGCAGCTTGATTTGTGATATTTTAACACAGCCTTTTTAAATTCGAATTTTGGTATGATGAAGAATTTCTTGGTGAAGGGTGTGTCGATTCCACATGAAGTACTATGGATGCCTACCATGCTTGGCATATATATAATACGGCATGGGATTAGAGCACATGTTATGGACTATGCAGTCTGTCTTGGACGGGAAGAAGTTTTAGGTTGCAACTTTCGACCAGCATGTGGATAACGACCCCATCAGCGAGGCGTACTGGGCCGATATGTCTCGGGGGATGGAGTCAACAAAGTTTGGTCATTTTGTTCACATTTTTTAATATCATTAATCTGATTTTCACTTTCTGAATACCCAAGCCCCTGATCGCCATTTACTAGAATCACTTTTTGTCACATACATCAACAAAATTGTGTTAAGTACGGGTACTCCACTAGTTTATCATAAAAGTGCTTTGTTATTACTTCTGATATATTTACTTATAGCATCTGTGTAAGAAAGTAGATTAGATTATTAAATTTTATCAGAAACCAATTTTTAAAATCTTATCAAACATATTATCTGCTATAGTGCTAAAAGCATAATTAGTAAGAACATCTCCTATTTTGTACATCATGGTCATGACAAATGTACAAGCTTTGAAAATTCACGGTTTTGTGTTTAGTTCTGATGCTGCAGATTTCAGCAGCAGTGACAATGGAAAAAGTGAGTTTGATGATGAATATTTTGCTTTGAAACCACCTTCGGTGCCACTGCAGAGTTTACAAAGCCGAATTGTAAAGATTAGAGCTTTAGATACTGACTTCACCCTTGTGTATAGATCTAGACGTAAAATTAGCTCCACAGAAAATAACTTTAAAAGTGATAGATCAAGTAGTTTCAATAGAAGACAAACACAAAAATCAGAATTAGTACAGCCTGAAATAGAACAGACGAAAGCCACAAATAACAATTTCAGACGAAGGCGCAAAAGGAAAAGGAATAAGAAAACGTCACAACCTGTTTCACTAAGCAGTAATGGTATCAATGGTAAAGAGAATGGAGGGCATAAGAAAGATAATAACATTAATAAGTTCAGAAGTAATAACTCAAGTAGTTTAAACAGAACACAATCAATACATTCAGAATTACAACCTAAAATAGAAGAAAGACCTTACCTTGCAACAGATAAAAAATCAAAACGAAGACGCAGAAGGAAGAACAAGAAAACGTTACAACCTGTTTCACAACCCAATAATGGTATCCATGAAGAAGAGAATGTGGGATATAAGAAAGAAGAAAAACAAGTTGGCATGAAAATTAAAATTTGTGATGAACAAAATAGTAGTGAAATAATTCATTCCGTGAAAGAAAGGTATAATGCATCTGCACAAATAAGAAATATAGATTATCTTCAACAGGAAGAAGCATTGGAAGTACCAGAATACAGTAGGGATTGTAAACAAGGTGAAAACACTAGGAAAATTAACTCACAAATTCAAAGTTTGAAAATGCTTACAAAGCAGCCATCTGTTTCTATGGTAGAAAATTCCAATATGCCTATAAAGCTACAAAATTTGCATAATTTTCAACAAAAACCAACGCTCACATTATCAGATATTTATAGTGAGTATACGCAGGATGAAGAGAACAAGAAAACTGACATGGAAGTATTAATCTTGAATGTACAAAATAATAGTGAAGTAATTAGAAACCACCCGTCTGTTTCTATGTTAGAAATTGCCACTATGCCCGCACAAATTGGAATGTCTAATTATTATCCTCGAAAGGAGAAGACACTCAATGCATCTTCAGGGAATAGAAGATATAAGCAAGGGAAAAATGATGAAATTGACATGCAAAATCAAATCTGGGATGGACAAAATAGCAGCGATGTGATTACATTTCAACAGCGTGTGTCTGTAACAAAAAATTATAATCTCTATGGACAAGTACGCAATTCGAATCATCCTCAACAGGAAGAGCTACTAAAATCGACAGAACAAGGTGAAAAAAATAAAGAAATTCATTCAGAAATTCTAAGTTCCAGTATGCCTATATAGAGCTAAAAAATTTAGATAATTCTCAAGAGAAACCAAATCTCAGTTCATCAGATATTTATAGTGGGTATAAGCAAGATGAAAAGAACGAGGAAACTGACATAGAATTATTAATCTTGAATGTACAAAATAATAATGAAGTAATTACAAACCACCCTTCTGTTTCTATGTTAGAAAATTCCAATATGCCGGCACATGTTGAAATTTCTAATCATCGGCGAAATAAGAAGACATTCAAAGCATCTACAGGAAATAGAGGATGCAAGAAAGATAATAATGATGAAATTGACATGCAAGCCGTGATGCAAAGTCAAATTTGGGATGAACAAAACAGGAGCGACGTGATTACAGTTCAACAGTGTGTTTCTATACTAAATATTTCTACCCTCCCTGAACAAGTAAGCAATTCAAATCATCCTCAACAGGAAGAGCAACTAAATTCGATAGAAGTAAATAGTGGGTGTAAACAAGGTGAGAAAAATAAGCAAAGTGCAGTCTGGGGTGAACAAACTAATAATGAAGTTATTATAAATCAACCATCCGTTTCTAAGGTAGACCATTTTGATGTATCTGTACAAGACCTGGATTTAAATCATCTTCATCATGATGAACCAGTGGATACCCAAGCTACTAAGTTTAAAGTCAATTGTGTAGATTTAATTACGCAGTGTTTATCACGTATTTGTTGTAGACATAGTTATAAATAAACATTTTAATATATTAATATATAATATATATATATTAAAGGTAGAACAGAAGATATTAATTTGTCACTAAATCGCCGTTTAGATTTTTAAAAATCTGTCGTGAATGTATAGTTTCTATTATATCCATTTTCAGATTAAATGTAGCTAGCGTGAGTCAAATAGGGGTGCGAGTATAGGAATTTCGGAAAATTGTAAGAGATTCAAAGTTAAACAATAATAATAATAAGAAGAAGAAGAGCTTTATTATCACTACTTGTGCTTCTAAATAAAATTTTTATAATATTAAACTTAAACATTTTTATTCACCGTAAATAAAATGTAGTATCTTTGATAAACAGATAGGTAGTGTGAATACTGATAACCTTTTTTGTACATTTATTCGACAAGAGATAATAAAGTTATATATTACCCACTGAATTGAGAAAATGGTGCATTGAAAATGATTAGGGAATATAGACCACTAAAACTGAAAAACAGTTTGTGTGTGGTTTTTGCAATAATATTGTGGCGGGGGTAGATAATGAATGAAATAAAATGCAGGTTATTTAAATTTCGCAATGATGAATTATTATTGCTCCTGTCATCAGGTGTGAACATAAATAAAATTTAAATCTTCGTTTGTCAAATTTTTAAGCCAAACTTTAGCATGTTTTTGAAGTTATTACTTGTAATTGATAGATATTGATTGAATTTCTTATATATTTTGGGAGCATAGTAAAGGAATGAGGGCTGACCAAATGTCTTATTCATTCTAGTTAGTTGGGCCATTACTTATTTATTACAACGTGTGTTGGGTGAATGATTGATAAAAGAATACATTGTTGATTTTTATATGCGTATTTAATAACAGCTAACAAATAAAGCGTAGAAATAGGCAATAATTTAAGTTCAGCCATTATTAAATTTGTCGGGTATCTCATAGATTTCTTCACCATTATTTTAAACAAATTTTTTTGAATTGTACGTATGAAGGCTTTTTGTATACATTCTGGAAGTACCTCCCCACCCGATTATACCATAATTAAGAAGAGATTCTACCAAAGCATAGCACAAAATATATAGAGGTACAATTTCACGTAGTTTTTGAAATATGTAAAAACATTTTCGTGCTTCCTAGATTGTTAATGTGAACATCCCATTCTTAAATATTTGACAGTGCTAGAAGACTGGACACTTTCACAGTTACAGTTTACATGTTTACACTTTGGTAAATTTTTAGCTTAGTGATATTATTCTGGTTTTATTTATGCTGAATGTTAAGAAGGTAGTTTTTTCATAGTTTAGTGTTAAAATATTATCATCCAGCCAGGTTTTGATACTTATCAAATCCTGTTCAGCCACTTCCTTTACTTGGGACCAGTAAGATCCCCCAAGGAACAATACCGTGCCATCAGCGTATGATATAAGTTTACCATTTAACTTGAAATTTAATACGTCATTGATGTAAATTAAAAAAGTAAAGGGCCAAGTACTGTTTCTTGAGGTACACCATATTTAACTACTGTTACTTTTTATGTTATTGATTACTACAGATTGTATTCTGTCTAAAATATAACTTTGAAACAAATTATGGGCCTGACCCCTGATACCAATGATCTCAAGTTTCTTTAGTAATAAATTATGGTTTACAGTGTCGAAGGCTTTTTTTAAGTCTAAGAATATGGCTTATCAAGAGCCGAATAAATATAATTAGTTAAAAGTGCTATTGCGTCATTAGTGCTTTTGTTCTCAGTAAAGTCAAACTGTTTCATAGATAAAATATTATTAACTTGAAGAAAAGATAAAAATCTATCTTTAATTAATCTTTCAAATATTTTGGAAAAGTTACATATCAATGAAATAGGACGATAATTATTTACGTCATCAAATGAACCACTTTTTGGAATAGGTGTTATTATGGATTTTTTTAAACAATTTGGAAAATAACTTTGTGAAAAGCACTCATTGTATAGTTGGCAAAGGGGAAAGGATCACATATAAGAGCATTAATTCTTTCCGGAAATTTTTGTGAGTGCGTTCCAACATCTTATTAATTTGCCCGAGCGGGACGCGAATGCAGATTCGGTAAGAAAATCGTAACAACACAAACCCTCACAGTTAGGTTGGTGTAACTACAAAAAATTTCCAAGAAATTTTGTTGTTGTCTTAGTTACGGCTTGTGAACTAATTTTTCTATTGGTCATTAATGCGTGTCGTACGATTTTCAGTAATAGGACGAGAGGTCAAAATATTGCCGACAATAATTTTAGAATTGAACTTTTTTAGGTGGTGTTTTTTTTCTTTTCAACTATTATTGTGTTAACAAGTTTATCAAATGTCGTTATTTATAATAGAATTCCGTTTAATTGTTTTTATATTTTTATTTATCATGTTGTAATTGACTTTTCTATATACACGCTTAATTATACAGTGTGTTATCGAAATTTATCTGATAAAAAACTGGACAATGATCAGTTATTTTAGAAAGAAAAACAGCTGAAAGCAACGAACTTTTTAAAATTTTTCTTCAAATAAAAATATGATCTAAATATGTTTTACTAAAGTTTGTAATACTTGTTGGTTTATTTATGTATGATACAAAACCTTCTTGACTCATTAAATTCAAATAACTTTGGGCATGTGCACAACTTTCCAATATATTAATATTTATGTCGGCTATTATGATGTCATTAGGGGTTTTGCAATGTTTAGTAATAGATTGTTGAAGCTGCTCTATTAAAATGTCGGTATTATAGACAGGCAGAGCCGAACTGGGGAGCCGGGCGATCGGGCGCTAGCCCGATGGGCCGCTGGTCGTGGGGGCCGGTGGTCTGCTGGTTAACCACGACCACGTTTTAACAAGTTACTATTTCTTGAAGAATAAGACAATTGTTTTCGCAATGTTCAGAAGAATTCGTATGCATACCTCTCTCAAAGTATCTGCAAATATCAGGTATGGATTTCTTTGTAGAATACCGCATGGTCAAGGACACTTTACTATCCCTGAAGACATTTTCCTAGAATTTCATAAAATTGCGGAAGAGACTGAAAAGTTTATAAATAAAGTAAATGAGCAATTCTTTGAAAATGAAATTCCGCCTGATGTTAAGAAAGAATACGAAAGAAAAAGATTTCACGACGAAAGTTGCGATGACAAAGCTCCACAAAATCCACCTATAAATGACAAATTTAGAATATAAATACTTAATGTGACTATGGACAAACTTGTCAGTATCTTAGGGTCGAAATTGGCATGTCACAAGAAGTTGTCCCAGGTCTTTGAATGCTTTCACCCGTCGAGTTTCTCATTCCGTCTAAACTTGTTGACATATTTTCCACAAAAAGCTCACGAAGTTTTATCCTGAATTGGCACAAGATAATCTAGAAATGGAACTCATAATTTTGGTTCCTAGTGGAATAAGTTGATAGCAGAACTAAAATTGAACAGATGAGAGCTGAGATGGGAGCTGAGATGAGAGCTGCGATGAGAGCTGCGATGAGAACTGAGATGAGAGCTGAGATGAGAGCTGAGATGAGAGCTGAGATGAGAGCTGAGATGAGAGCTCAGCTGAGAGCTGCGATAAGAGCTGAGATGAGAGCTGAGATGAGAGCAGCGATGAAAGCTGAGATGAGAGCTGAGATGAGAGCTGAGATGAGAGCTGATATGAGAGCTAAGATGAGAGCTAAGATTAGAGCTGAGATGAGAGCTGAGATGACAGCTGAGATGAGAGCTGAGATGAGAGCTGAGATTAGAGCTGAGATGAGAGCTGCGATGAGAGCTGCGAAGAGAGCTGCGATGAGAGCTGCGAGGAGAGCTGCGATGAGAGCTGTTATGAGAGCTGAGATGAGAGCTGAGATGACAGCTGCGATGAGAGCTGCGATGAGAGATGAGATAAGAGCTTCGATGAGAGCAGAGATGAGAGCTGCGATGAGAGCTGCGATGAGAACTGAGATGAGAGCTGAGATGAGAGCTGAGATGAGAGCTGAGATGAGAGCTGAGATGAGAGCTCAGCTGAGAGCTGCGATAAGAGCTGAGATGAGAGCTGAGATGAGAGCAACGATGAAAGCTGAGATGAGAGCTGAGATGAGAGCTGAGATGAGAGCTGATATGAGAGCTAAGATGAGAGCTAAGATTAGAGCTGAGATGAGAGCTGAGATGACAGCTGAGATGAGAGCTGAGATGAGAGCTGAAATTAGAGCTGAGATGAGAGCTGCGATGAGAGCTGCGAAGAGAGCTGCGATGAGAGCTGCGAGGAGAGCTGCGATGAGAGCTGTTATGAGAGCTGAGATGAGAGCTGAGATGACAGCTGCGATGAGAGCTGCGATGAGAGATGAGATAAGAGCTTCGATGAGAACTGAGATGAGAGCTGAGATGAGAGCTGAGATGAGAGCTGAGATGAGAGCTCAGCTGAGAGCTGCGATTAGAGCTGAGATGAGAGCTGAGATGAGAGCAGCGATGAAAGCTGAGATGAGAGCTGAGATGAGAGCTGAGATGAGAGCTGATATGAGAGCTGAGATGACAGCTGAGATGAGAGCTGAGATTAGAGCTGAAATGAGAGCTGCGATGAGAGCTGCGAAGAGAGCTGCGATGAGAGCTGCGAGGAGAGCTGCAATGAGAGCTGTTATGAGAGCTGAGATGAGAGCTGAGAAGACAGCTGAGATGACAGCTGCGATGAGAGCTGCGATGAGAGATGAGATAACAGCTTCGATGAGAGCAGAGATGAGAGCTGCAATGAGAGCTGAGATGAGAGGTGCGATGAGAGCAGAGATGAGAGCTGATATGAGAGCTGAGATGAGAGCTGCGATGAGAGCAGAGATGAGAGCTGAGATGAGAGCTGCGATGAGAGCTGCGGTGAGAGCTGAGATGAGAGCTGAGATGAGAGCTGAGATGACAGCTGAGATGAGAGCTGAGATAAGAGCTGAGATTAGAGCTGAGATGAGAGCTGCGATGAGAGCTGCGAAGAGAGCTGCGATGAGAGTTGCGAGGAGAGCTGCAATGAGAGCTGGTATGAGAGCTGAGATGAGAGCTGAGAAGACTGCTGAGATGACAGCTGCGAGGAGAGCTGCAATGAGAGCTGTTATGAGAGCTGAGATGAGAGCTGAGAAGAGAGCAGCGATGAAAGCTGAGATGAGAGCTGAGATGAGAGCTGAGATGCGAGCTGATATGAGAGCTGAGATGACAGCTGAGATGAGAGCTGAGATGAGAGCTGAGATTAGAACTGAAATGAGAGCTGCGATGAGAGCTGCGAAGAGAGCTGCGATGAGAGCTGCGAGGAGAGCTGCAATGAGAGCTGTTATGAGAGCTGAGATGAGAGCTGAGAAGACAGCTGAGATGACAGCTGCGATGAGAGCTGCGATGAGAGATGAGATAACAGCTTCGATGAGAGCAGAGATGAGAGCTGCAATGAGAGCTGAGATGAGAGGTGCGATGAGAGCAGAGATGAGAGCTGATATGAGAGCTGAGATGAGAGCTGCGATGAGAGCAGAGATGAGAGCTGAGATGAGAGCTGCGATGAGAGCTGCGGTGAGAGCTGACATGAGAGCTGAGATGAGAGCTGAGATGAGAGCTGATATGAGAGCTAAGATGAGAGCTAAGATGAGAGCTGAGATGAGAGCTGAGATGACAGCTGAGATGAGAGCTGAGATGAGAGCTGAGATTAGAGCTGAGATGAGAGCTGCGATGAGAGCTGCAAAGAGAGCTGCGATGAGAGTTGCGAGGAGAGCTGCAATGAGAGCTGTTATGAGAGCTGAGATGAGAGCTGAGAAGACTGCTGAGATGACAGCTGCGAGGAGAGCTGCAATGAGAGCTGTTATGAGAGCTGAGATGAGAGCTGAGAAGACTGCTGAGATGACAGCTGCGATGAAAGCTGCAATGAGAGCTGAGATGAGAGGTGCGATAAGAGCAGAGATGAGAGCTGAGATGAGAGCTGAGATGAGAGCTGCGATGAGAGCAGAGATGAGAGCTGAGATGAGAGCTGCGATGAGAGCTGCGGTGAGAGCTGAGATGAGAGCTACGATGAAATCAGAGATGAGAGCTGAGATGAGAGCTGCGATGAGAGCTGAGATGAAAGCGGCGATGAGAGCAGAGATGAGACCTGAGATGAGAGCTACGATGAGAGCTGCGGTGAGAGCTGAGATGAGAGCTACGATGAAATCAGAGTTGAGAGCTGAGATGAGAGCTGCGACGAGAGCTGAGCTAAAAGCGGCGATGAGAGCAAAGATGAGAGCTGCGATGAGAGCTGAGATTAGAGGTGAGGTGAGAGCTGAGATAAGAGCTAAAATGAGAGCTAAAATGAGAGTTGAGATGAGAACTGCTATGAAAGCTGAGATGAGAGTTGCGATGAAATCTGAGATGAGAGCTGATATGAGAGCTGAGATAAGAGCTGAGATAAGAGCTAAAATGAGAGCTAAGATGAGAGTTGAGATGAGTGCTGAAATAAGAGCTGCGATGAGAGCTGGCATGAGAGCTGCGATGAGAGCTGAGATAAGAGCTGAGATGAGAGCTGCGATGAGAGCAGAGATGAGAGCTGAGATGAGAGCTGAGATGAGAGCTGCGATGAGAGCTGCGGTGAGAGCTGAGATGAGAGCTACGATGAAATCAGAGATGAGAGCTGAGATGAGAGCTGCGATGAGAGCTGCGATGAGAGCTGCGATGAGAGCTGCGATGAGAGCTGAGATGAGAGCTGAGATGGGAGCTGCGATGAGAGCTGAGATGAGAACTGAGATGAGAGCTGAGATAAGAGCTGAGATAAGAGCTAAAATGAGAGCTAAGATGAGAGTTGAGATGAGTGCTGCGATGAGAGCTGCGATGAGAGCTGCGATGAGAGCTGCGATGAGAGCTGAGATGAGAGCTGAGATGGGAGCTGCGATGAGAGCTGAGATGAGAACTGATATGAGAGCTGAGATAAGAGCTGAGATAAGAGCTAAAATGAGAGCTAAGATGAGAGTTGAGATGAGTGCTGAAATAAGAGCTGCGATGAGAGCTGGCATGAGAGCTGCGATGAGAGCTGAGATAAGAGCTGAGATGAGAGCTGCGATGAGAGCAGAGATGAGAGCTGAGATGAGAGCTGAGATGAGAGCTGCGATGAGAGCTGCGGTGAGAGCTGAGATGAGAGCTACGATGAAATCAGAGATGAGAGCTGAGATGAGAGCTGCGATGAGAGCTGCGATGAGAGCTGCGATGAGAGCTGCGATGAGAGCTGAGATGAGAGCTGAGATGGGAGCTGCCATGAGAGCTGAGATGAGAGCTGCGATGAGAGCTGAGATGAGAGCTGAGATGAGAGCTCCGATGAGAGCTGCGATGAGAGCTGAGATGAGAGCTCCGATGAGAGCTGCGATGAGAGCTGCGATGAGAGCTGCGATGAGAGCTGCGATGAGAGCTGAGATGAGAGCTGAGATGGGAGCTGCGATGAGAGCTGAGATGAGAACTGAGATGAGAGCTGCAATGAGAGCAGAGATAAGAGCTGAGATGAGAGCTGTGATGAGAGCTGAGATGAGAGATGAGATTAGAGCTGAGGTGAGAGCAGAGATGAGAGCTGCGATGAGAGATGAGATTAGAGCTGAGGTGAGAGCTGAGATGAGAGCTGCGATGAGAGCTAAGATAAGAGCTGAGATGATAGCTGAGATGAGAGCTGAGTTGAGAGCTAAAATGAGAGCTAAGATGAGAGCTGAGATAAGAGCAGAGATGAGAGCCGAGATGAGAGCTGCTATGAGAGCTGAGATGAGAGCTGAGATGAGAGCTAAAATGAGAGCTAAGGTGAGAGCTGAGATGAGAGCTGCGATGAGAGCTGAGATGAGAGCTGCAATGAGAGCTGAGATAAGAGCTGCGATGAGAGCTGAGATAAGAGTTGAGATGAGAGCTGAGATGAGAGCTGCGATGAGATCTGGGATGACAGCTGCGATGAGAGCTGAGATGAAAGCTGAGATGAGAGCTGAGATGAGAGCTGAGATGAGAGCTGCGATGAGATGTGAGATGAGAGCTGCGATGAGAGCTGAGATGAGAGCTGCGATGAGAGCTGAGATGAGAGCTGCGATGAGAGCCGAGATAAGAGCTGAGATGAGAGCTGCGATGAAAGCTGCGATGAGAACTGAGATGAGAGCTGAGATGAGAGCTGAGGTGAGAGATGAGATGAGATGAGATGATAGCTGAGATGAGAGCTGAGATGAGAACTGAGATGAGAGCTGAGATGAGAGCTGCGATGAGAGCTGAGATGAGAGCTGCGTTGAGAGCTGAGATGAGAGCTGATGAGAGCTGAGATGAGAACTGAGATGAGAGCTGAGATGAGAGCTGAGATGAGAGCTGGAATGACAGCTGTGATGAGAGCTGAGAGGAGAGCTGAGATGAGAGCTGAGATGAGAGCTGCGATGAGAGCTGAAATGAGAGCTGCGATGAGAGCCGAGATAAGAGCTGAGATGAGAGCTGCGATGAGAGCTGCGATGAGAGCTGCGATGAGAACTGAGATGAGAGCAGAGATGAGAGCTGAGGTGAGAGATGAGATGAGATGAGATGATAGCTGAGATGAGAGCTGAGATGAGAACTGAGATGAGAGCTGAGATGAGAGCTGCGATGAGAGCTGAGATGAGAGCTGCGTTGAGAGCAGATATGAGAGCTGCGATGAGAGCTGAGATGAGAGCTGAGATGAGAGCTGAGATGAGAACTGAGATGACAGCTGCGATAAGAGCTGAGATGAGAGCTGAAATGAGAGCTGAGATGAGAGCTGCGATGAGAGCTGAGATGAGAGCTGCGATGAGAGCAGAGATGAGAGCTGCGATGAGAGATGAGATTAGAGCTGAGGTGAGAGCTGAGATGAGAGCTGCGATGAGAGCTAAGATGAGAGCTGAGATGATAGCTGCGATGAGAGCTGAGCTGAAAGCTGCGATCAGAGCTGAGATGAGAGCAGAGGTGAGAGCTGAGATGAGAGCTGACATGAGAGCTGAGGTGAGAGCTGAGCTGAAAAGACAGCTGCGATGAGAGCTGAGATGAGAGCTGCGATGAGAGCTGAGATGAGAGCTGCGATGAGAGCTGCGATAAAAGCTGCGATGAGAGCTGCGATCAGAGCTGAGATGAGAGCTGAGATGGGAGCTGCGATGAGAGCTGAGAGGAGAGCTGAGATGAGAACTGAGATGAGAGCTGCAATGAGAGCAGAGATAAGAGCTGAGATGAGAGCTGCGATAAGAGCTGAGATGAGATCTGAGATGAGAGCTGAGATGAGAGCTGAGATGAGAACTAAAATGAGAGCTAAGGTGAGAGCTGAGATGAGAGCTGAGATGAGAGCTGCGATGAGAGCTGCGACAAGAGCTGAGATGAGAGCTGAGATAAGAGCTGAAATGAGAGCTGAGATAAGAGCTGCGATGAGAGCTGCGATGATAGCTAAGATGAGAGCTGAAATGAGAGCTGAGATGAGAGCTGAGATGAGAGCTGCGATGAGAACTGAGATGAGAGCTGAGATGAGAGCTGAGATAAGAGCTGCGATGAGAGCTGAGATAAGAGCTGCGATGATAGCTGTGATGAGAGCAGAGATGAGAGCTGAGATGAGAGCTGCGATGAGAGCTGCGGTGAGAGCTGAGATGAGAGCTACGATGAAATCAGAGATGAGAGCTGAGATGAGAGCTGCGATGAGAGCTGCGATGAGAGCTGCCATGAGAGCTGAGATTAGAGCTGCGATGAGAGCTGCGATGAGAGCAGAGATGAGAGCTGAGATGAGAGCTGCGATGAGAGCTGCGGTGAGAGTTGAGATGAGAGCTACGATGAAATCAGAGGTGAGAGCTGAGATGAGAGCTGCGATGAGAGCTGCGATGAGAGCTGCCATGAGAGCTGAGATGAGAGCTGCGATGAGAGCTGAGATGAGAGCTGAGATGAGAGCTCCGATGAGAGCTGCGATGAGAGCTGAGATGAGAGCTCCGATGAGAGCTGCGATGAGAGCTGCGATGAGAGCTGCGATGAGAGCTGAGATGAGAGCTGAGATGGGAGCTGCGATGAGAGCTGAGATAAGAGCTGAGATGAGAGCTGCGATGAGAGCTGAGATGAGAGATGAGATTAGAGCTGAGGTGAGAGCAGAGATGAGAGCTGCGATGAGAGATGAGATTAGAGCTGAGGTGAGAGCTGAGATGAGAGCTGCGATGAGAGCTAAGATGAGAGCTGAGATGATAGCTGAGATGAGAGCTAAGTTGAGAGCTAAAATGAGAGCTAAGATGAGAGCTGAGATGAGAGCAGAGATGAGAGCCGAGATGAGAGCTGCTATGAGAGCTGAGATGAGAGCTGAGATGAGAGCTAAAATGAGAGCTAAAGTGGGAACTGAGATGAGAGCTGCGATGAGAGCTGAGATGAAAGCTGAAATGAGAGCAGAGATAAGAGCTGAGATGAGAGCTGCGATGAGAGCTGAGATGAGAGATGAGATTAGAGCTGAGGTGAGAGCAGAGATGAGAGCTGCGATGAGAGATGAGATTAGAGCTGAGGTGAGAGCTGAGATGAGAGCTGCGATGAGAGCTAAGATGAGAGCTGAGATTATAGCTGAGATGAGAGCTGAGTTGAGAGCTAAAATGAGAGCTAAGATGAGAGCTGAGATGAGAGCAGAGATGAGAGCCGAGATGAGAGCTGCTATGAGAGCTGAGATGAGAGCTGAGATGAGAGCTGCGATGAGAGCTAAGATGAGAGCTGAGATGATAGCTGAGATGAGAGCTGAGTTGAGAGCTAAAATGAGAGCTAAGATGAGAGCTGAGATGAGAGCAGAGATGAGAGCCGAGATGAGAGCTGCTATGAGAGCTGAGATGAGAGCTGAGATGAGAGCTAAAATGAGAGCTAAGGTGAGAACTGAGATGAGAGCTGCGATGAGAGCTGAGATGAGAGCTGCAATGAGAGCTGAGATAAGAGCTGCGATGAGAGCTGAGATAAGAGTTGAGATGAGAGCTGAGATGAGAGCTACGATGAGATCTGGGATGACAGCTGCGATGAGAGCTGAGATGAAAGCTGAGATCAGAGCTGAGATGAGAGCTGAGATGAGAGCTGCGATGAGATGTGAGATGAGAGCTGCGATGAGAGCCGAAATAAGAGCTGAGATGAGAGCTGCGATGAAAGCTGCGATGAGAACTGAGATGAGAGCTGAGATGAGAGCTGAGGTGAAAGATGAGATGAGATGAGATGATAGCTGAGATGAGAGCTGAGATGAGAACTGAGATGAGAGCTGAGATGAGAGCTGCGATGAGAGCTGAGATGAGAGCTGCGATGAGAGCAGAGATGAGAGCTGCGATGAGAGCTGAGATGAGAGCTGATGAGAGCTGAGATGAGAACTGAGATGAGAGCTGAGATGAGAGCTGAGATGAGAGCTGGAATGACAGCTGTGATGAGAGCTGAGAGGAGAGCTGAGATGAGAGCTGAGATGAGAGCTGCGATGAGAGCTGAGATGAGAGCTGCGATGAGAGCCGAGATAAGAGCTGAGATGAGAGCTGCGATGAGAGCTGCGATGAGAGCTGCGATGAGAACTGAGATGAGAGCAGAGATGAGAGCTGAGGTGAGAGATGAGGTGAGATGAGATGATAGCTGAGATGAGAGCTGAGATGAGAGCTGCGATGAGAGCCGAGATAAGAGCTGAGATGAGAGCTGCGATGAGAGCTGCGATGAGAGCTGCGATGAGAACTGAGATGAGAGCAGAGATGAGAGCTGAGGTGAGAGATGAGATGAGATGAGATGATAGCTGAGATGAGAGCTGAGATGAGAGCTGCGTTGAGAGCAGAGATGAGAGCTGCAATGAGAGCTGAGATGAGAGCTGAGATAAGAGCTGAGATGAGAACTGAGATGACAGCTGCGATAAGAGCTGAGATGAGAGCTGAGATGAGAGCTGAGATGAGAGCTGCGATGAGAGCTGAGATGAGAGCTGCGATGAGAGCCGAGATAAGAGCTGAGATGAGAGCTGCGATGAGAGCTGCGATGAGAGCTGCGATGAGAACTGAGATGAGAGCAGAGATGAGAGCTGAGGTGAGAGATGAGATGAGATGAGATGATAGCTGAGATGAGAGCTGAGATGAGAGCTGAGATGAGAGCTGAGATGAGAACTGAGATGACAGCTGCGATAAGAGCTGAGATGAGAGCTGAGATGAGAGCTGCGATGAGAGATGAGATTAGAGCTGAGGTGAGAGCTGAGATGAGAGCTGCGATGAGAGCTGAGATGAGAGCTGCGATGAGAGCTGCGATAAAAGCTGCGATGAGAGCTGCGATCAGAGCTGAGATGAGAGCTGAGATGGGAGCTGCGATGAGAGCTGAGAGGAGAGCTGAGATGAGAACTGAGATGAGAGCTGCAATGAGAGCAGAGATAAGAGCTGAGATGAGAGCTGCGATAAGAGCTGAGATGAGATCTGAGATGAGAGCTGAGATGAGAGCTGAGATGAGAACTAAAATGAGAGCTAAGGTGAGAGCTGAGATGAGAGCTGAGATGAGAGCTGCGATGAGAGCTGCGACAAGAGCTGAGATGAGAGCTGAGATAAGAGCTGAAATGAGAGCTGAGATAAGAGCTGCGATGAGAGCTGCGATGATAGCTAAGATGAGAGCTGAAATGAGAGCTGAGATGAGAGCTGAGATGAGAGCTGCGATGAGAACTGAGATGAGAGCTGAGATGAGAGCTGAGATAAGAGCTGCGATGAGAGCTGAGATAAGAGCTGCGATGATAGCTGTGATGAGAGCAGAGATGAGAGCTGAGATGAGAGCTGCGATGAGAGCTGCGGTGAGAGCTGAGATGAGAGCTACGATGAAATCAGAGATGAGAGCTGAGATGAGAGCTGCGATGAGAGCTGCGATGAGAGCTGCCATGAGAGCTGAGATTAGAGCTGCGATGAGAGCTGCGATGAGAGCAGAGATGAGAGCTGAGATGAGAGCTGCGATGAGAGCTGCGGTGAGAGTTGAGATGAGAGCTACGATGAAATCAGAGGTGAGAGCTGAGATGAGAGCTGCGATGAGAGCTGCGATGAGAGCTGCCATGAGAGCTGAGATGAGAGCTGCGATGAGAGCTGAGATGAGAGCTGAGATGAGAGCTCCGATGAGAGCTGCGATGAGAGCTGAGATGAGAGCTCCGATGAGAGCTGCGATGAGAGCTGCGATGAGAGCTGCGATGAGAGCTGAGATGAGAGCTGAGATGGGAGCTGCGATGAGAGCTGAGATAAGAGCTGAGATGAGAGCTGCGATGAGAGCTGAGATGAGAGATGAGATTAGAGCTGAGGTGAGAGCAGAGATGAGAGCTGCGATGAGAGATGAGATTAGAGCTGAGGTGAGAGCTGAGATGAGAGCTGCGATGAGAGCTAAGATGAGAGCTGAGATGATAGCTGAGATGAGAGCTGAGTTGAGAGCTAAAATGAGAGCTAAGATGAGAGCTGAGATGAGAGCAGAGATGAGAGCCGAGATGAGAGCTGCTATGAGAGCTGAGATGAGAGCTGAGATGAGAGCTAAAATGAGAGCTAAAGTGGGAACTGAGATGAGAGCTGCGATGAGAGCTGAGATGAAAGCTGAAATGAGAGCAGAGATAAGAGCTGAGATGAGAGCTGCGATGAGAGCTGAGATGAGAGATGAGATTAGAGCTGAGGTGAGAGCAGAGATGAGAGCTGCGATGAGAGATGAGATTAGAGCTGAGGTGAGAGCTGAGATGAGAGCTGCGATGAGAGCTAAGATGAGAGCTGAGATTATAGCTGAGATGAGAGCTGAGTTGAGAGCTAAAATGAGAGCTAAGATGAGAGCTGAGATGAGAGCAGAGATGAGAGCCGAGATGAGAGCTGCTATGAGAGCTGAGATGAGAGCTGAGATGAGAGCTGCGATGAGAGCTAAGATGAGAGCTGAGATGATAGCTGAGATGAGAGCTGAGTTGAGAGCTAAAATGAGAGCTAAGATGAGAGCTGAGATGAGAGCAGAGATGAGAGCCGAGATGAGAGCTGCTATGAGAGCTGAGATGAGAGCTGAGATGAGAGCTAAAATGAGAGCTAAGGTGAGAACTGAGATGAGAGCTGCGATGAGAGCTGAGATGAGAGCTGCAATGAGAGCTGAGATAAGAGCTGCGATGAGAGCTGAGATAAGAGTTGAGATGAGAGCTGAGATGAGAGCTACGATGAGATCTGGGATGACAGCTGCGATGAGAGCTGAGATGAAAGCTGAGATCAGAGCTGAGATGAGAGCTGAGATGAGAGCTGCGATGAGATGTGAGATGAGAGCTGCGATGAGAGCCGAAATAAGAGCTGAGATGAGAGCTGCGATGAAAGCTGCGATGAGAACTGAGATGAAAGCTGAGATGAGAGCTGAGGTGAAAGATGAGATGAGATGAGATGATAGCTGAGATGAGAGCTGAGATGAGAACTGAGATGAGAGCTGAGATGAGAGCTGCGATGAGAGCTGAGATGAGAGCTGCGATGAGAGCAGAGATGAGAGCTGCGATGAGAGCTGAGATGAGAGCTGATGAGAGCTGAGATGAGAACTGAGATGAGAGCTGAGATGAGAGCTGAGATGAGAGCTGGAATGACAGCTGTGATGAGAGCTGAGAGGAGAGCTGAGATGAGAGCTGAGATGACAGCTGCGATGAGAACTGAGATGAGAGCAGAGATGAGAGCTGAGGTGAGAGATGAGGTGAGATGAGATGATAGCTGAGATGAGAGCTGAGATGAGAGCTGCGATGAGAGCCGAGATAAGAGCTGAGATGAGAGCTGCGATGAGAGCTGCGATGAGAGCTGCGATGAGAACTGAGATGAGAGCAGAGATGAGAGCTGAGGTGAGAGATGAGATGAGATGAGATGATAGCTGAGATGAGAGCTGAGATGAGAGCTGCGTTGAGAGCAGAGATGAGAGCTGCAATGAGAGCTGAGATGAGAGCTGAGATAAGAGCTGAGATGAGAACTGAGATGACAGCTGCGATAAGAGCTGAGATGAGAGCTGAGATGAGAGCTGAGATGAGAGCTGCGATGAGAGCTGAGATGAGAGCTGCGATGAGAGCCGAGATAAGAGCTGAGATGAGAGCTGCGATGAGAGCTGCGATGAGAGCTGCGATGAGAACTGAGATGAGAGCAGAGATGAGAGCTGAGGTGAGAGATGAGATGAGATGAGATGATAGCTGAGATGAGAGCTGAGATGAGAGCTGAGATGAGAGCTGAGATGAGAACTGAGATGACAGCTGCGATAAGAGCTGAGATGAGAGCTGAGATGAGAGCTGCGATGAGAGATGAGATTAGAGCTGAGGTGAGAGCTGAGATGAGAGCTGCTATGAGAGCTAAGATGAGAGCTGAGATGATAGCTGCGATGAGAGCTGAGCTGAAAGCTGCGATCAGAGCTGAGATGAGAGCTGAGGTGAGAGCTGAGATGAGAGCTGACATGAGAGCTGAGGTGAGAGCTGAGCTGAGAAGACAGCTGCGATGAGAGCTGAGATGAGAGCTGCAATGAGAGCTGCGATAGAGCTGCGATCAGAGCTGAGATGAGAGCTGAGATGGGAGCTGCGATGAGAGCTGAGAGGAGAGCTGAGATGAGAACTGAGATGAGAGCTGCAATGAGAGCAGAGATAAGAGCTGAGATGAGAGCTGCGATAAGAGCTGAGATGAGATCTGAGATGAGAGCTGAGATTAGAGCTGAGGTGAGAGCTGAGTTAAGAGCTAAAGTGAGAGCTAAGATGAGAGCTGAAATGAGAGCAGAGATGAGAGCTGAGATGAGAGCTGCGATGAGAGCTGAGATGAGAGCTGAGATGAGAACTAAAATGAGAGTTAAGGTGAGAGCTGAGATGAGAGCTGAGATGAGAGCTGCGATGAGAGCTGCGACAAGAGCTGAGATGAGAGCTGAGATAAGAGATGAGATGAGAGCTGAGATAAGAGCTGCGATGAGAGCTGCGATGAGAGCTAAGATGAGAGCTGAAATGAGAGCTGAGATGAGAGCTGAGATGAGAGCTGCGATGAGAGCTGAGATGAGAGCTGCGATGAGAGCTGAGATAAGAGCTGCGATGAGAGCTGAGATAAGAGCTGCGATGATAGCTGTGATGAGAGCTGAGATGGGAGCTGCGATGAGAGCTGGGATGAGAGCTGCGATGAAAGCTGCAATGAGAGCTGAGATGAGAGGTGCGATAAGAGCAGAGATGAGAGCTGAGATGAGAGCTGAGATGAGAGCTGCGATGAGAGCAGAGATGAGAGCTGAGATGAGAGCTGCGATGAGAGCTGCGGTGAGAGCTGAGATGAGAGCTACGATGAAATCAGAGATGAGAGCTGAGATGAGAGCTGCGATGAGAGCTGAGATGAAAGCGGCGATGAGAGCAGAGATGAGACCTGAGATGAGAGCTACGATGAGAGCTGCGGTGAGAGCTGAGATGAGAGCTACGATGAAATCAGAGTTGAGAGCTGAGATGAGAGCTGCGACGAGAGCTGAGCTAAAAGCGGCGATGAGAGCAAAGATGAGAGCTGCGATGAGAGCTGAGATTAGAGGTGAGGTGAGAGCTGAGATAAGAGCTAAAATGAGAGCTAAAATGAGAGTTGAGATGAGAACTGCTATGAAAGCTGAGATGAGAGTTGCGATGAAATCTGAGATGAGAGCTGATATGAGAGCTGAGATAAGAGCTGAGATAAGAGCTAAAATGAGAGCTAAGATGAGAGTTGAGATGAGTGCTGAAATAAGAGCTGCGATGAGAGCTGGCATGAGAGCTGCGATGAGAGCTGAGATAAGAGCTGAGATGAGAGCTGCGATGAGAGCAGAGATGAGAGCTGAGATGAGAGCTGAGATGAGAGCTGCGATGAGAGCTGCGGTGAGAGCTGAGATGAGAGCTACGATGAAATCAGAGATGAGAGCTGAGATGAGAGCTGCGATGAGAGCTGCGATGAGAGCTGCCATGAGAGCTGAGATGAGAGCTGCGATGAGAGCTGAGATGAGAGCTGAGATGAGAGCTCCGATGAGAGCTGCGATGAGAGCTGAGATGAGAGCTCCGATGAGAGCTGCGATGAGAGCTGCGATGAGAGCTGCGATGAGAGCTGAGATGAGAGCTGAGATGGGAGCTGCGATGAGAGCTGAGATGAGAACTGAGATGAGAGCTGCAATGAGAGCAGAGATAAGAGCTGAGATGAGAGCTGTGATGAGAGCTGAGATGAGAGATGAGATTAGAGCTGAGGTGAGAGCAGAGATGAGAGCTGCGATGAGAGATGAGATTAGAGCTGAGGTGAGAGCTGAGATGAGAGCTGCGATGAGAGCTAAGATAAGAGCTGAGATGATAGCTGAGATGAGAGCTGAGTTGAGAGCTAAAATGAGAGCTAAGATGAGAGCTGAGATAAGAGCAGAGATGAGAGCCGAGATGAGAGCTGCTATGAGAGCTGAGATGAGAGCTGAGATGAGAGCTAAAATGAGAGCTAAGGTGAGAGCTGAG
This sequence comes from Agriotes lineatus, assembly GCA_940337035.1. Lineage (NCBI taxonomy): Eukaryota > Metazoa > Arthropoda > Insecta > Coleoptera > Elateridae > Agriotes > Agriotes lineatus. The sequence continues at coordinate 545,026 of OW679199.1, read as the reverse complement.
ATGAGAGCTGCGATGAGAGCTGAGATGAGAGCTGCAATGAGAGCTGAGATAAGAGCTGCGATGAGAGCTGAGATAAGAGTTGAGATGAGAGCTGAGATGAGAGCTGCGATGAGATCTGGGATGACAGCTGCGATGAGAGCTGAGATGAAAGCTGAGATGAGAGCTGAGATGAGAGCTGAGATGAGAGCTGCGATGAGATGTGAGATGAGAGCTGCGATGAGAGCTGAGATGAGAGCTGCGATGAGAGCTGAGATGAGAGCTGCGATGAGAGCCGAGATAAGAGCTGAGATGAGAGCTGCGATGAAAGCTGCGATGAGAACTGAGATGAGAGCTGAGATGAGAGCTGAGGTGAGAGATGAGATGAGATGAGATGATAGCTGAGATGAGAGCTGAGATGAGAACTGAGATGAGAGCTGAGATGAGAGCTGCGATGAGAGCTGAGATGAGAGCTGCGTTGAGAGCTGAGATGAGAGCTGATGAGAGCTGAGATGAGAACTGAGATGAGAGCTGAGATGAGAGCTGAGATGAGAGCTGGAATGACAGCTGTGATGAGAGCTGAGAGGAGAGCTGAGATGAGAGCTGAGATGAGAGCTGCGATGAGAGCTGAAATGAGAGCTGCGATGAGAGCCGAGATAAGAGCTGAGATGAGAGCTGCGATGAGAGCTGCGATGAGAGCTGCGATGAGAACTGAGATGAGAGCAGAGATGAGAGCTGAGGTGAGAGATGAGATGAGATGAGATGATAGCTGAGATGAGAGCTGAGATGAGAACTGAGATGAGAGCTGAGATGAGAGCTGCGATGAGAGCTGAGATGAGAGCTGCGTTGAGAGCAGATATGAGAGCTGCGATGAGAGCTGAGATGAGAGCTGAGATGAGAGCTGAGATGAGAACTGAGATGACAGCTGCGATAAGAGCTGAGATGAGAGCTGAAATGAGAGCTGAGATGAGAGCTGCGATGAGAGCTGAGATGAGAGCTGCGATGAGAGCAGAGATGAGAGCTGCGATGAGAGATGAGATTAGAGCTGAGGTGAGAGCTGAGATGAGAGCTGCGATGAGAGCTAAGATGAGAGCTGAGATGATAGCTGCGATGAGAGCTGAGCTGAAAGCTGCGATCAGAGCTGAGATGAGAGCAGAGGTGAGAGCTGAGATGAGAGCTGACATGAGAGCTGAGGTGAGAGCTGAGCTGAAAAGACAGCTGCGATGAGAGCTGAGATGAGAGCTGCGATGAGAGCTGAGATGAGAGCTGCGATGAGAGCTGCGATAAAAGCTGCGATGAGAGCTGCGATCAGAGCTGAGATGAGAGCTGAGATGGGAGCTGCGATGAGAGCTGAGAGGAGAGCTGAGATGAGAACTGAGATGAGAGCTGCAATGAGAGCAGAGATAAGAGCTGAGATGAGAGCTGCGATAAGAGCTGAGATGAGATCTGAGATGAGAGCTGAGATGAGAGCTGAGATGAGAACTAAAATGAGAGCTAAGGTGAGAGCTGAGATGAGAGCTGAGATGAGAGCTGCGATGAGAGCTGCGACAAGAGCTGAGATGAGAGCTGAGATAAGAGCTGAAATGAGAGCTGAGATAAGAGCTGCGATGAGAGCTGCGATGATAGCTAAGATGAGAGCTGAAATGAGAGCTGAGATGAGAGCTGAGATGAGAGCTGCGATGAGAACTGAGATGAGAGCTGAGATGAGAGCTGAGATAAGAGCTGCGATGAGAGCTGAGATAAGAGCTGCGATGATAGCTGTGATGAGAGCAGAGATGAGAGCTGAGATGAGAGCTGCGATGAGAGCTGCGGTGAGAGCTGAGATGAGAGCTACGATGAAATCAGAGATGAGAGCTGAGATGAGAGCTGCGATGAGAGCTGCGATGAGAGCTGCCATGAGAGCTGAGATTAGAGCTGCGATGAGAGCTGCGATGAGAGCAGAGATGAGAGCTGAGATGAGAGCTGCGATGAGAGCTGCGGTGCGAGTTGAGATGAGAGCTACGATGAAATCAGAGGTGAGAGCTGAGATGAGAGCTGCGATGAGAGCTGCGATGAGAGCTGCCATGAGAGCTGAGATGAGAGCTGCGATGAGAGCTGAGATGAGAGCTGAGATGAGAGCTCCGATGAGAGCTGCGATGAGAGCTGAGATGAGAGCTCCGATGAGAGCTGCGATGAGAGCTGCGATGAGAGCTGCGATGAGAGCTGAGATGAGAGCTGAGATGGGAGCTGCGATGAGAGCTGAGATAAGAGCTGAGATGAGAGCTGCGATGAGAGCTGAGATGAGAGATGAGATTAGAGCTGAGGTGAGAGCAGAGATGAGAGCTGCGATGAGAGATGAGATTAGAGCTGAGGTGAGAGCTGAGATGAGAGCTGCGATGAGAGCTAAGATGAGAGCTGAGATGATAGCTGAGATGAGAGCTGAGTTGAGAGCTAAAATGAGAGCTAAGATGAGAGCTGAGATGAGAGCAGAGATGAGAGCCGAGATGAGAGCTGCTATGAGAGCTGAGATGAGAGCTGAGATGAGAGCTAAAATGAGAGCTAAAGTGGGAACTGAGATGAGAGCTGTGATGAGAGCTGAGATGAAAGCTGAAATGAGAGCAGAGATAAGAGCTGAGATGAGAGCTGCGATGAGAGCTGAGATGAGAGATGAGATTAGAGCTGAGGTGAGAGCAGAGATGAGAGCTGCGATGAGAGATGAGATTAGAGCTGAGGTGAGAGCTGAGATGAGAGCTGCGATGAGAGCTAAGATGAGAGCTGAGATTATAGCTGAGATGAGAGCTGAGTTGAGAGCTAAAATGAGAGCTAAGATGAGAGCTGAGATGAGAGCAGAGATGAGAGCCGAGATGAGAGCTGCTATGAGAGCTGAGATGAGAGCTGAGATGAGAGCTGCGATGAGAGCTAAGATGAGAGCTGAGATGATAGCTGAGATGAGAGCTGAGTTGAGAGCTAAAATGAGAGCTAAGATGAGAGCTGAGATGAGAGCAGAGATGAGAGCCGAGATGAGAGCTGCTATGAGAGCTGAGATGAGAGCTGAGATGAGAGCTAAAATGAGAGCTAAGGTGAGAACTGAGATGAGAGCTGCGATGAGAGCTGAGATGAGAGCTGCAATGAGAGCTGAGATAAGAGCTGCGATGAGAGCTGAGATAAGAGTTGAGATGAGAGCTGAGATGAGAGCTACGATGAGATCTGGGATGACAGCTGCGATGAGAGCTGAGATGAAAGCTGAGATCAGAGCTGAGATGAGAGCTGAGATGAGAGCTGCGATGAGATGTGAGATGAGAGCTGCGATGAGAGCCGAAATAAGAGCTGAGATGAGAGCTGCGATGAAAGCTGCGATGAGAACTGAGATGAGAGCTGAGATGAGAGCTGAGGTGAAAGATGAGATGAGATGAGATGATAGCTGAGATGAGAGCTGAGATGAGAACTGAGATGAGAGCTGAGATGAGAGCTGCGATGAGAGCTGAGATGAGAGCTGCGATGAGAGCAGAGATGAGAGCTGCGATGAGAGCTGAGATGAGAGCTGATGAGAGCTGAGATGAGAACTGAGATGAGAGCTGAGATGAGAGCTGAGATGAGAGCTGCGATGATAGCTGAGATGAGAGCTGAGATGAGAGCTGCGTTGAGAGCAGAGATGAGAGCTGCAATGAGAGCTGAGATGAGAGCTGAGATAAGAGCTGAGATGAGAACTGAGATGACAGCTGCGATAAGAGCTGAGATGAGAGCTGAGATGAGAGCTGAGATGAGAGCTGCGATGAGAGCTGAGATGAGAGCTGCGATGAGAGCCGAGATAAGAGCTGAGATGAGAGCTGCGATGAGAGCTGCGATGAGAGCTGCGATGAGAACTGAGATGAGAGCAGAGATGAGAGCTGCGATGAGAGCTGAGATGAGAGCTGCGATGAGAGCCGAGATAAGAGCTGAGATGAGAGCTGCGATGATAGCTGAGATGAGAGCTGAGATGAGAGCTGCGTTGAGAGCAGAGATGAGAGCTGCAATGAGAGCTGAGATGAGAGCTGAGATAAGAGCTGAGATGAGAACTGAGATGACAGCTGCGATAAGAGCTGAGATGAGAGCTGAGATGAGAGCTGAGATGAGAGCTGCGATGAGAGCTGAGATGAGAGCTGCGATGAGAGCCGAGATAAGAGCTGAGATGAGAGCTGCGATGAGAGCTGCGATGAGAGCTGCGATGAGAACTGAGATGAGAGCAGAGATGAGAGCTGAGGTGAGAGATGAGATGAGATGAGATGATAGCTGAGATGAGAGCTGAGATGAGAGCTGAGATGAGAGCTGAGATGAGAACTGAGATGACAGCTGCGATAAGAGCTGAGATGAGAGCTGCGATGAGAGCTGAGATGAGAGCTGCGATGAGAGCCGAGATAAGAGCTGAGATGAGAGCTGCGATGAGAGCTGCGATGAGAGCTGCGATGAGAACTGAGATGAGAGCAGAGATGAGAGCTGAGGTGAGAGATGAGATGAGATGAGATGATAGCTGAGATGAGAGCTGAGATGAGAGCTGAGATGAGAGCTGAGATGAGAACTGAGATGACAGCTGCGATAAGAGCTGAGATGAGAGCTGAGATGAGAGCTGCGATGAGAGATGAGATTAGAGCTGAGGTGAGAGCTGAGATGAGAGCTGCTATGAGAGCTAAGATGAGAGCTGAGATGATAGCTGCGATGAGAGCTGAGCTGAAAGCTGCGATCAGAGCTGAGGTGAGAGCTGAGGTGAGAGCTGAGATGAGAGCTGACATGAGAGCTGAGGTGAGAGCTGAGCTGAGAAGACAGCTGCGATGAGAGCTGAGATGAGAGCTGCAATGAGAGCTGCGATAGAGCTGCGATCAGAGCTGAGATGAGAGCTGAGATGGGAGCTGCGATGAGAGCTGAGAGGAGAGCTGAGATGAGAACTGAGATGAGAGCTGCAATGAGAGCAGAGATAAGAGCTGAGATGAGAGCTGCGATAAGAGCTGAGATGAGATCTGAGATGAGAGCTGAGATTAGAGCTGAGGTGAGAGCTGAGTTAAGAGCTAAAGTGAGAGCTAAGATGAGAGCTGAAATGAGAGCAGAGATGAGAGCTGAGATGAGAGCTGCGATGAGAGCTGAGATGAGAGCTGAGATGAGAACTAAAATGAGAGTTAAGGTGAGAGCTGAGATGAGAGCTGAGATGAGAGCTGCGATGAGAGCTGCGACAAGAGCTGAGATGAGAGCTGAGATAAGAGCTGAGATGAGAGCTGAGATAAGAGCTGCGATGAGAGCTGCGATGAGAGCTAAGATGAGAGCTGAAATGAGAGCTGAGATGAGAGCTGAGATGAGAGCTGCGATGAGAGCTGAGATGAGAGCTGCGATGAGAGCTGAGATAAGAGCTGCGATGAGAGCTGAGATAAGAGCTGCGATGATAGCTGTGATGAGAGCTGAGATGGGAGCTGCGATGAGAGCTGGGATGAGAGCTGCGATGAAAGCTGAGATGAGAGCTGAGATGAGAGCCGAGATAAGAGCTGAGATGAGGGCTGCAATGAGATCTGCGATGAGAGCTGCGATGAGAACTGAGATGAGAGCTGAGATGAGAGCTGAGGTGAGAGATGAGATGAGATGAGATGATAGCTGAGATGAAAGCTGAGATAAGAACTGAGATGAGAGGTGAGATGAGAGCTGCGATGAGAGCTGAGATGAGAGGTGATATGAGAGCTGATGATGCGTTCTGAGATGAGAACTGAGATAAGAGCTGAGATGAGACATCTCATCAGATGAGAGCTGAGATGAGATGATTATAAAGCAGAAAACCGTACTATTGATCACAACTTCTGGAAAAAGTATACTTCGTTGCTACTAATTCTGAAGAAATATAATTTATACGCTGAAGCATACCCTGATCTAGAAAAAGCAAATTAGTTATTTAGAAACAAGTTGCAAGATGCGGGTTTTTTCACGAGCCGCTTTGCTCGTTGGACAATTACGAAGAGTAAAAGAAATCTTCTGCAATGTATTGCAAACATTTTTTTTGCAATTCTTTAATAAACACAGAATTTTAAATATTTTCTGTTGTTTAGATAGGTTATGTTAACCTTCAAACTTACGACAAACGTGAAAAAAGTATGTAATTTTGACAATAACAATGACACGTAAAAGGTTGACATTTTAGTACAGGATTACAAAAAAGCTATTTATGAACAAGTTGCAAAATGAGTTTTTTTTCACGTCATCAATGGTAACGTTAAAAAATGTAACTTATGTACGACCGGGCGAAACTGATCACTTTATACTCTACCTTTGACGCGTACTATGCTACTTTACGGCCCTAGAGCCATTTTATGTACCAAGAGCATTATGAGGATGGTTGTGCTAGAGGGGTATAAACATCAAATAATACCCGTGGTGCATAAAACAATTTATTTTCCATGTTGAATACGTAAATAAAGAGAATCTTGGGAAGCTTAATAAGTATGTATTCTATACCTCGTATCACAGATAGAAATAACAAATATTAGATCATTGGAAAATACCTACTTTATGGCCCGCCAAACCTCGTAAGAGCTATTTATGAAACAAGTTGCAAAATAAAGGTGTTTTTTACGAGTTGCAAATGTTGTAAATTAGGACGACTGAAAAAACACTAATTTTGCATTGCGTTGCTTACAAAATGTTTTACAATTCTCTAATAAACAAAACATTTTTTACCAATGGCAACCTTTTTCACTAACAAAAAGTATGTAATTTTGACATTAATTACGAGTAAAACACTGCTGGAGCCTGCACTTTCACTGGTGAGCACATTTAGCTTTTTTGGCAATGCAGAACTTTTTATGGAGAATAGTTTCTCTTCATAAATGGATAATTAAAAAAGTTTCCTATATGTAAAAAACTTTATGGGACACACTGTATACAGTGTGCAGAAATATAAAGTAAAAAATGAAAATTAATAGGTGTTAAACTTAAACTACAAAATTAAGGAATAAGTGTTTTACAAGGTGAATAAAAAAGATATAAAAATCAAAAACAGTTAGCTATGTTTGTCTTACAAAGCCTTAAAGTAATTGATATTGTTTGCGTGCACAACGCTAGAAGGTAGATTGTTCCATGGATTCACTACTCGATTGCTGAAGATATGTTTTCTGGCAAGTATGTTGCGGAAATCCATCTGACGATTAAATGAATGTCCTCTAAGGTGCCAATTGCTACTGGGTAATAATATGTTATCTAAAGGAATCGGATAGTAGTTGTGGAGTATCTTGAACACTTCAATCATATCCTTACGTTATCTTCGTTTCTTAAGGGTGGTTAGCTGGAGTAGACAAGAAGAAGAAAGAAACATAAGGGTGGGAAATGAAGTAATAGAAAAGGTCAATAAATACGTATACCTAAGACAAGAAATAACACTGACCAAAGAAAATCAATCTATGGAGGTGAGTAGAAGAATAAGGATGAGCTGGGTTGCATTTGGAAGAATGAGCTACATTTTAAAAAATAAAGCATTTTCCCCCAACATATGAGAACCAAAGTATACAATATGTGCATCCCAGACGTGGACATTTACGAAATGCAACGTTGACAGAATGGCTAAAACCCAGAGAGCTATGGAACGAGCAATGCTCGGAATAAGTCTCAAAGACCGACGAGCTAACGAGTACGTAAGGAATAACACAAAAGTCACTGACGTCGTCGACAGAATGGCCCGCCTAAGATGGAAATGGGCAGGACACAACGATAGATATGCAGACAATAGATGGAACAACACAATAAATAAATGGAGGCCTTGGTACTAGAAAAGCAATCGTGGAAGACCACCGTTGGGTGGACGATATAAAAAGAACAGGAGGTTTAGGATGGATGCGGACAGCACAATATAGAAACCAATGGAAAGCTTTAGAGGAGGCCTATGTCCAAAGTTGGAATACAAAAGGCTAGAATAGAGAGAGAGAATTGCAATTTAAATTAATTGAAGGTTTTGTTTGAAAGAAGTAAATATTACCATAACAGATAAAACAAAAGTTTATTTCTTACATATTTGGTGTATAAAAAGGTTAATATCATCATATAATTGGAGACAGACACAATTGAGGACTGTTAACCTAAAAAGTATGATTCATGACAAATGCAATAGTCATAAACATTAAAAATAGAAATCTGTATTATCGATTAGTATAACAAGAACAAACGGGTGCGTAAAATTTATTAATTCTATTGACACAAATTCAATTTGAAACTGAATTAAATATTCAATATTACATTATAAAATACTGGTATGTACAACTATATAATGTCTTACTAATAAATAGTGCTATATAGAATAAATAAGTGTAAAATCGAGAAAGATTAAGTAAGTGCATAAAACCTATGGTCAAAAAGGATTGCTGATTACAAGGAAAAGGATAGCTGATGCAGATATCAACTGGATTGGAATACATAGAAGTTAAATAGACATCGAAAAAAGAAGACATTACCAAGTAAGTGTATAAAACCTTCTATTCTATATTTTACCGGATGGTATTTTACTAGAAGCTTTAAGTAAACATTTTCCGTTAGATATAAAAACAGCGTTAATGGCTTCACACTTTCACAGGTTAAAGATGTGGAGGGAATGTTAAAAGTTTTAGAAGATTTGGAAGGTAGACAAGTAAATCAAAAATTAGACACAATTGAAAGAAATACAAATGTTGTCAACAGAAATGTAAATAATTTTGAGTTGTTAAATAGACAATATGAAAATACAGTTTGGAATAACAAAAACAGAAGAGGAAGGATTAACACTTACGTTAGAGGAAGAGGAAGAGATGGTAGGTACTTATGCATTACAAGAAAGAAGTAGATCACCGACAGTTCAAAATCAGCAATACCTACTAAAAAGCCCATATAACAAGCTCCAGTTATTAAAACTCGGGTGTTAGGAGAAGCAAAAAGAAAGTGTAAATTTTGTAACGACATTTTTTAAACAATTTAAAAAGTAAGTGAAGTTAAGCAAGTCAACAACGTTATTGATATAGATAGTGATATTTAAAAAAAACATAAAGAAAGGGTCAATCAGGATTTATCATACTTAACAGTAGAAATTGAGGGTATACAACAAGATTTATTTATTAATGCAGGTAGTTCTGCAAATATTATGCATGAAGAAATGCTTGAAAGAATATTAGTAAAAAATAATCAAATACCAGTTTTACCGGCAATAAATGTAACTATACAAGTTGTTACTTGGGGAATTGGAAAAGTAAAAAAGCAATTTTTAATGGTAGTAGATATGGGCTATTCGAAACATCAAATAGTATTTTTGGTGGTTAGTATTAAATACTGCATCAATTTTAGCATGGATTGGATATATAAGGACGACTAGGTTAGATTTTAATACAAAGTTAATGAAGTTGATACAACCAGAACAATTAATTTATATGTACAAATTGTGAAAAGATTTTATATAAATGCATTAATATTGCAAAATGATAGAAATAATGAAGGTATGAAAAAATGGAAATGGAATCCTTACATTTAGATAAAAATGTTTACTGCATTAAAAGATTTGAAAAAAAATACAAACCGAATGAAAAATTGCCTGAGGAAGAATACATAATTGATGAATGTGAGACGTACTACCGTCTCACATTCATCAATTATGTATTCTTCCTCAGACAATTTTTCATTCGGTTTGTATTATTTTTCAAATCTTTTATATATCTCTTCAATACGATGAAAACAACATTTAAGTAAACAATAGGATCAATGCAGCGAGCGCTGTGTTATAGGAAAACTGAACTTGAACCGAAGACCAGTCTCATAGCAGCCTCAGAAGAAAAGTTGACAGGAAGGCAACATTAGCTGAAAAACAACAGAGGTATCTTGCGAAACGACGTGCTGAAGAGTGCGTATTGAGGATCTAGAAAATCAACTGAAAGAAACTAAGAGAAAATTACAGCAAAAGCACGATGAAGTAAGTAGATTGAACGATATAGTTGTAGAAAAAATGAGTTGATTCATTCTATGAGCGAGGAATTTAAAGCTACCGAAAGTGAAAACGAAATTATAGCTAATTTGCAAAAGAAACTGCAGCAAGGTAAAAATGTAGATGAGCACTACGAAACAATGTTCAGACGATCATCAACAAATGAAAACAATATCAAAAAGTTTTTCTTGTTATATGAACTTTAATATAATTTGTTATTATACACCAAACAAGGTATATTGCACGCTTCGAGGGACAATATGCCCTCACTATCAACGAATTAACAATTAAAACTAAAAATAAATAAAGAAAACTTAGCTTTTCACTGGAACTGAGAAGTGATCAACCTCCAGTGTCAAGCAATTCAGTTTCAGGGCTTGAATTCGGTGGCGAAGCTGCCCCAAAAACTGCAAGGTGGAAGTCTGCTAAATATTTTCCAGTATACTGTGTGAAATCGTAGGAGGGAAAGCTATCGGAACACTTTGGAGAGAAATATTTTGCTACGCGTTCCTCATGGTGGCATCGGATCCCAAATAGGGAAAAACACTAAGCAGGGTGGTAAGAAGCTTCAAATAACGTAACATCGACGAGCGACTACAGAGCGGAAGCAGAGTGGCGTGCCGAGGTTGAAGGTCGGACAGAGGTGAGCTTTGTTTCTGAAATACTTCTGAATCTTGGCATAACTAGATACATTTCAGCGACTGCATAAACAACAGATTAACACTGTTTGGAACTTCTCAAAGTATCGGACGATTTCAAATCCACATGAAGTGCAGCTCCGAAACATCTACCACGAAGCACCAGAAGCAGTTTACCCAAGATGGCTACAGGAAATCGTCTCTCATTACAGGCAATCTTTTTCAAAAATTGCCGGAATATGGACCAGGGATTAGGCAACTAAACACACATCAACGAAAGAAATGGCTGATTAACCAACATCATACTAATTAGATAATAATTAAAAATAAGCTAAACTCAAGGCAACTCCTAGATATTAAATGAATGTTAATTAGAGCACAGTTTACACGTAACATGATGCTATGTAGAAAAATACCACTTTTCTAAATAATTTGTTGTAGTTATGCAGAAAATTAACACTTTCCTACATGATTTGTTGTTGCTATGCAGAAAATTACTACTTTTTTAAACAATTTTGTATTTAGGAATACAGTGAAATAGAAATTGTTTTCACTCTTTGGAAGCACGTATGTATATGAACTTTTTTTTTAAAGATAGTGTTTACAAAATCCAAGAATTATCCCGAATTACTCACATACATTTGAAGAATACTTTGCGCTTTGCCACTACCAATATACATCCTGATACTGCCGCCCTAAATAAAAGCAAACAGAACCAAACATCGTATACTGAGTTCCACGAACAGTTTCAGTAAAAACCCCTCCCAAAAATGAGTGCTCATTTTGAATTACTACTATTAGTAAGCCGTTTGTAGGCAGCTGAACTTTATTTGAAATTAAACAGTTTTTGAATTATCTCGAGTGTTTTATTTGTATCGGTGTAAAACAGGTTTCTGCACTCCCCCCCCCCCCCCGCAATTAATTTCTGCATCTGTCAAACGTAGTATAGAACTGTATTTTATTTTTGTGTTAAAAGTGATTTTTATTTTTATACGTTTTAGTTCTGTCGTTAATAACTATAGTTATTATTTAAATATTATATTTTTATACAGGGTGCCCAAAATAAAACGCTATGGCCAGGTAGGCAACACACCTTCCACGCACACAGTTTGCACATATAGCTCGCTGATTAAGTAATGTAGTTTTTAATTTGGAAAATGGATACCTGTGAAAAACTAAACTTTAAATTTCAAAGGTCTGTAATCGTCATTTGTAACTTCAAAAAATAATTGTAAATTCCTTTCACTATAGTCCCGGATTGTCAAAAATGACGTTTATTTGAAATCGGCAGTGAAGTACGTCGAAATTCGTCATTAAAATACGAGAAGCGGCAGTGAAGTAATCCATTGTTTTACTTTTTTGTAGGTGGCGAGGCGACAGATAAACGTCAATCGACCGAACATAACCTACAAAAGTTGGTTAAAATGTTGTAATTTCACGATTTCTCGATTTCAAATAAAACATAGTGTACACCTCGGCACTGAAGTTCCTTTTTATCCCTCATGTGGTTTATTTGCCTTGGCCCTACCGGCCTCGGCAACTAAATCCACATTCGTGATAAAAAGTTAAACTTCAGTGCCTTGGTATACAAACTACTATTTATGGTAGCACTGTTCGATTTCTATTGACTTTTTGTTACTACTAGGTTGGACAACGCAAAAGCGTAATTTTTAAAATTTGCGTTTTTGTTACCTGGCAACTTTTATTTATGTTTGCTTAAGTCACTTTGAATTTTAAAAGTATTTTGATGTAACCATAACCTATAATTTATAATTTTGACATTCGTAACTTAATTAATTGGTTCTAGTTACCCATAGATTGACTTAAAAGTATTAACCATGATATAAAGGATTGTTTTTACTTGGATTTTGACATTTGACAATCCGGTACTATAAGGAATAGAGTTTATTTGCCTAAGTAGATAATCTACTCGGTATTATGTTTACTAACAGTGAGAAAACGGACATGATTTAGATATTGGGGGAAGCTCAAATAAACGCTGATTTAGCAATGCGGTTATACATACTGCGTTACCCGCTTAGGAGAGTTCCAGCACGTGCAACTTTAATTCGTTTGAAAAATAATTTAAGGGGGTATGGGAACTTTTTAAAACCTAAAAGAAAAACCCAATAGGCTACAAATGAAGAAAATGAATTGGCGGTAGTAGAACAAGTCACTGAAAATCCTCTCGCGAGCCAAACATCAATCGCTAGAACTGTGGGAATCAGCAAGGGTTCTGGTTCAACATTTTAAAAGCCAATAAGTTCCACCCGTACCACGTTATGCTAGTGCAGCACCTAACTGATGAAGATTACGGTCGCCGAATAGAGTTCTGCCAGTTTATGAGAAATAAGTTAGCTGATGATTGGAATTTCTCAAGATACGGTTTCCACTAATGTATCAGTTAATAGACATAACTGCCATTATTATGCACACGAGAATCCTTTCTGGATTAATTATACTAACTTTATTAATTTAAAAATAAATATAACATTAACAAAATAAACTTATGAACTAGGCGAAGTCCAGTTCGATAAGAAATCCGAAGGAAATCTCACCGCCTGCTCCACTTAACCTAGACAATTTTTGCAACAATAGTGTTCTGCAATTCGATTATCAAAATCATTATAAAGTATTTTTATTTTTGTCCAGTCAGCGACAAACTAGTATTGCGATTATGAATTAAGAATACAAAGAAGATTTAAAAAGAAAAAGAAGCAGGGTTACGACAAAGTGGCTGTACTTTATTTCTAAAGTAAGATTTTTAATTTAAAAGGCGTTTCCCTCCGTTTGCAATTTGAATAAGACAAATCTTAATTTACTTTTAAAAGGACTAATACTTAACGTCTTTAAATCGATGGGTAGCTTGTTGTAACCATTAACGACACAGTAAGAAAAAGAGCGTTTAAATAACGCAGTATGATTTATAGGCGGAGTTAATAGACCTTTATATCTGATGTTCAGATTATGTACATCAGTACGGAAGGTTAGCCTTTCATATAGATATGAATTATATTTATTTACAATAAAATTATGATAAAGGCAACACGAATGTAAAACACGCCTATGCGACATACTTAACCAATTTAAAGTTACCAGTTTTTTAGTTACACTTTCATGTTTTTTAATGCCAAAAATAAGACGTACACATGAATTTTGTAGTTTCTAAATCCTCTTAACATCTATGGAAGTGAGACAGGGACCATAAACTGCATCACAGTTGTTCATTCTAGACAGGACCAGAGAGTTACAGAGTTGAATCTTAATTTTCTGATTAAACAGGTGTCGATTATGATATATGGCTTTGATAGTGGCGTACGATTTGCGTATGCAATCGGTTAGGTACATGTTGACTAAACTTCAGGGCATGGTCAATTACCAGACTTTAAGCTCTTGACAGTTTCTTGCAACGGCAATGATACACTGTCAATCTTAATATCTGCAGATTCAATAATACTGCGCCTGTCAGATTTCCTACCAAACACAATATTGTAACCGATTTTTTAGGATTTAACTGTAAAGCATTATCTTTGGATATATTTAGAAGATTCTGTAAGTCGATATTAATTAGATTAAACGATTGATTAGCAAGAGTTTTAGGAAAAGAATAATATAACTGGGTGTCGTCGGCGTAGAAGTGCACTTTGCAGGATTGAAAGCCAGTGATAAAATTGAAAGTATAAATAGTGAATAACACAGGACCCAGTATTGTACCTTAAGGAACGCCTTTATTAATATAAAAAACGAAGATATCGAGCCACGCAATGTAACAGCCTGAGACCTATTGGAGAGATAATTTTTGAAAAACATCCGAGCGCTAGACGTTAATACAATATAGTGTAATTAGGGTTTCCAAGTCCCGGGACCAAAAATGTTTTCGGGACTTACGAGCTAAATTTCAGGTCGCGGGACTAGTCCCGAAGATCCCGAAAATGGTCCCGAAAGAGAAAGATTGTTCAGGTGAAATTTCCGAATGAAATTTCCAAAGAAAAACAAGTGTTTTAAGTTAAATAAAGTATTTCTGTGCTGATAATTTGCGTTGGGGCTCATCTACAACTTCATTGCTTTCTTCTGGTACTAAAAATGTCTGTCGCTTTTGCTTTTGTTTGAACTGCAAAGTGCGTGTTAATCCTTTCGTCAAGCTGCCTCTGATTATGATAATTTTGTTGGAACCCACATTACATTTCGCCAATTGTTTATCTTCAATATATAAAACTGTTGCCATAGTGACTTCAAATCGTTATTTTTTTAAATGTAGAATGAAAGTAGATTGCGAATCGGAATTCATTCTAATTGTAACGCTTTAGTAGACAAATAACGAACACACTTAAAACCCAAACATATAAATTATTCAGCTTCTTCGCACATATCTAAATCCAACAAAAAAACAGACAAATACATAAATAGAAGAAGATATGCAAATGTGGCTGAAACAACACACAGGTTTAATTTTAACCTACCGAAAACAATGCCTCTCCTGCGTTACGCAAAACGCAAATAATGCAGAATGTACAAGAGGCATGATAATACTCCGGGACGCCGGTGAATACCCGTCCTAATTCTCTGATATCGAGTATGTTGACTTGGTCCCGGGACTTCGCCTGGGCTGGCTGTAGTCCCGGGACTCGGTTTTTGTGGTAGAATCCCGGGACTGTCCCGGGACCGGATCCCGGGACTGGAAACCCTAAGTGTAATATAGATAAGAGCATTGAGTGATTAATAGTGTCGAATGTTTTTGAAAAATCAAGAAGTATCAGAGCTGTTATTTGTTAGCATTAACGATATCATCAATAATATTTAATAAGGCGGTGGTACCTACAAACAACTAAATCCTGGTCTGAATCCAGATTAAATATTAGGTAAGATTTTATTTATGTTCAAGTGATTGCAAAGTTGGGTCGAAACAATTTTCTCCAACATTTTCGATAGTGCTCATAAAATACTGATAAGTCTGAGATCCTTAAATTTAGTTGCAGAATTCGTTTTTGGTAAGGGAATTACAAATGCCTTCTTCCAGCAGTTAGAAAATACAGAATTTGTTAAACAATAGTTGAAAATGTGAGTTAAGAAAGGAAGAAGAAATGGAACACATATTTTTACAATTTGTATAGAGATACCGTCAAAGCCAAGGGCTGTGGATTTTATTAGATTTATTAGAGAAACTCACTTTCAGCGAGTTCTTTCTCTTAATGTCTGGTGTGGTATTTTAGGAGACTACATTGTCGGGCCCCACTTCTTTGAAGATACTGTAAATGGTGAAATGTATTTAAATTTTCTTGAAAATTTCGTACCTATTTTACTTGAAGACATTCCACTTAACGTCAGGGAAGCGATGTAGTTTCAGAAGGATGGAGCTCCTGGGCATTATTATGTTAATGTTAGAAATAACCTAAATTTAGCATTTAACAATAAAGTCATAGGAAGATGGGCATTGCACGCTTGGCCACCACGCAGCCGGATCTCACGCCACTGAACTTTTTATAGGGTAAAGTAAAAGATGTCTATCAACAGCCTGTACAAGAACTAGATGATTTGGTAGAAGAATAATTGATTCGTGTCAAAAGTTCTCTTCGCAAAAGGATGATGATATGTGAACGCCAACGTGGACAGCACGTTGAATATCTATTGCACCAATGATCTTGTTTCTTTGTTTTATAATAAGTGCTAAATACCAATAAATTTTTGTGTTTAATTTAATTACGCTTTCATTCTTCATGCATATTTACTTAAGTAATAATCTAACCTTTCATAAATGAATTAAAATGACATTTCCCATGACTTAGATCCTAAGTATACCTAATTGAAAGAAATTTTGCACTGCATTCGAACATAAAGCTTTGCATGCAGCTTGTATGTACATAATCAGACCTTATTTGAGTCGTCCTCTTTATCGCTACGCTACGCTCCCTCTGCATAAAATAGACTCTTTTAATAAAGTCCTACATTATGTACTTGATACATAAATAACTATAGTTACAATTAAGCCAATATGTCACGTATTGAATGGTCATAAAGATACACAAAATACCTTAAAGATATACTTCATTGTTACTTTTTTTTACTTCGTAAAATATAGTAATCATGAGTTTTCATAGTAATCACGAGATTTTTGCGGAAATATCCGTATTTGTGTCTTCTCGTTCAGAAAAAGTGATTTTCAAAGTGATATATGTCTGTTAGTTTATGATCATGACAATTTGTCAGTCTGTCAGTATGTCTGTGTCCTCTATACTACCCGGATTGTTTAATTGATCGGCCTCAAAATTTATATATTTGTTTTTAATATAGATTTGGAGATCCCAGTAATTTTTGGTTAAAATCGGGTAACCGCAAGTAGTACTTTACTCTTATGTTTTTCTGTTTTCCCGGAAAATTTTATAATTGTTTGATAAAAATTAAATTTCATAAAATAAGATGATATATTAAGTAATTATATACAACTTTTGTTTAAAAAGTTGATAAGAAATGCAGTTTTTGGAAAAATCGCAAAATGAAAGTTTTACAGAAACTTTCTCCCAAACATACAGCGTGATTCGGGAGGAAGTTGCAATATTTCGAAGACATATCGAGGAAGTCAAAATAAGCAAAATAAACTCATATGTTCAAGTCCGATTTTCATTATTTCGGAGATATTTTGATTAATTGTATAATTTAAAAAGCAAACAAAAATTTATTACAAAATGAATTACAAAAATAAACAAAATAGCATTAATTTACGACAAATTTTCGAAAACGCCACCGCCCACTTCGATACACTTATTTGCGCGTTTATAGACTGCACTAGTAGCGAGTTTCAATGAACGATTGTTCGCTCTAATGATAGCTGCTGTATTAAGAATACGATCTAGTAACGCTTCCCTCGTTTCCACTTTAGTAGCATAAACTAACGACTTCATCCATCCCCAAAGGCAAAATCGAGGGGAGTGAGATCCGGTGATCTCGGTGGCCAAGGATGCGGACCGCCTCTGCCAATCCAACGATCGCCGAAAGTGGTATTCAGAAAATTTTGTACATTATTAGAATAGTGAGGAGGCGCTCCATCATGTTGGAAGATAATTCGTTGTCGAATATTTCTTCTAAATGGTCTTCTAAAAAACGTAAATATCCTTGTCCAGTAAGGCGCGCATCTAATACGAAAATCGATGTTGGAAATTGTGTTCTATCGTAGCATGGGAATTTTCGTCCGACCATCGATGATTATTGTGGCAATTGTTAATTCCATCTCGCGTAAATTGAGCTTCATCCGACCACAAAATGTCTTTACACAATCTTCTGTGTTCCCGAATCCAACGACAAAATTGTAGCCTTAAAGGATAATCGCCTTCGTGGAGATTTTGTACTTTTTGCAAATGATAAGCGTTCAAACCCTGTGTTTTCCAAGCCATTGTTTGTGGTATTTCAAATTGGATTGCGATGCGTCTTGTACTTATCTCTGGATTTTCATCTACCACATCCAGAATATCTTCTTCAAATCCAACAGCGATTCCGTGTTCTCTTTCAGAAACAATACTTGCACTTGGAAATGTCCCAGTTTCGCCGGCATGTGTAAAAACAGTTTGAAATACTCGCTTGTTAGGAATTCTTCGATTCGGAAAACGACGTCGATACTCCTCCACTGCACGAACATTACTACCATTACAGAACCCATAAACAAATATCATATCGGCATATTCTTTATGACTAAATTTGTGGGGCATTTTTACTACTTCATAAAACTAATGTTGAACAACTGTCACTTTGAGATTTGACATTTTAAGAAAAAGTCAATTATCCCTGAAACAAATGAAAATCGGACTTAAACATATGAGCTTATTTTGCTTAGTTTGGCTTCATTGGCGTAACTAGCGGGGGGGCCAGGGGGGCCAGGCCCTCCCCAGAGTGCCATCTGGCCCACCCCAGAAAAATAGAAGTTAAAAAATTTTAAAATATGCTTTTTTATTAACCTAATTGAACTAAGGGGGTCGTTATTGACATGCACACGTTTTTAAATTTTTTGGTTTTATTACCTTTTCTTGGCTTAAAAAACATAGTATGAATACCATATATTGGACGGATGGCTCTAGTCAATAATAATATGAAAGAGAAAACATTATTAGTGCAAAAATGCAGTTTAGTTTTCCTAATAATTAACGTTGCCAAGACTGTTTTCGTCTGAACATGTTTATAGTTAATTGTGTACCATTTTTGTTAGTTTCTCTTAAGTTTTCTATAAATATAGTGTCAATTTATGTGCATAGAAAAAGACAATTGCAATTATTTCATTTGCGGGTAAGTAAATGAGGTGGAAACTTGAGGCTCATCCAGTGCAGGCTTACGGTCCTACGGTGACTTGATATTTGGATATTTGTCTTGCCTAAAGAGTTCAGTTTATCGCTTTGAAGAGTACGATCCATAATTTTATGTTTAATAGTTTTTCATGTAGTAAAAATAATTTTGTGGTGCTTGAATTTCCAGTTTCCAGCCCAAGATAGAACAAAGAGAAATGGCAATAACAATTAAGAGAAAGTATTTGCCTTGATCATATGGAGAAAAAAAGTAAAAGTGTGTACCTAAATGAAAACCAAGTGATGTTTCCCAAAAAAATTTGTCTCTCATGGATTAGTATTTTTTACCGTCAACCTCATTGATTTGCAAGAGGTAATCTATACGTTTTTATGTTGTTTATGAACCGAGAAATAATTTATTGATATGCTACTTAGACATATAGTATTACGAGGGTAGTACCCATAATTTCTGCAAACCAATAGATCAAGTACATCATGGATATCAAACATGCCATGAAAAGAATGTTTGTTGTTTTCTGGTTTAACAGTTCAAATTTAGTTTTGATAATTGCAACAGTTATTATACAGTTAATTTTGAAATAAGTGTTGTGCAGCAAAAATGAATTTAACGAGCCATGATTTACCATACCTTTCAAAATCCCATTTCCGAACAAAAGCTTTGCATGACTTCGTGCTGCTTTTGGTGACCAAGCGCCTTCGCATCAGACGACCCTTTATTGCTGATTTAATGAATTTAAATTTGAAAAAGTTTCAGTCAGCAACGATTTTCGTGAAGGAGGACCAATTTCAGTTCGTTAAACGAACATAGACGCTGTGCGACGAATGATTCAGGAGGACAATAGAGTCACATATAGAATTATTAACAACATCTTGGACATTCGCATGACTGCAATAAACAAGATTTTACATAATCATTTGGGTGTAATAAAAGTATGTTGTGGGTGGATACCACACAGTTTAACAGAAACACACCAACAGTATGTGGAATGGTGTAAGATATATGATGAAGGTAGATCTAAAGCAGTTTATATCATAACTGGTGACAAAAGCTGGATATATGCATTTGAACCCGAATTTAAGGGGCAGTCTGCACAATGGGTGTTTTCAACATATCCTAACCTAGTTAAAGTGAAGCTATCTCGAAGAGTTGGTAAGAAAATGAATATTTGCTTCTTTTCAAAATTAAGACCTATCACAACTGTCTTGCTTGAAAACAAACGTACGATTACCGCAGAATGGCACACAACAATATGACTGCCAGGCGTTATTCAAAAAGCTGGCACCAAGAAGTGAGATCGTTCTGCACCATGAAAATGCTTCTAGTTATACCGCACATCAAATAAAATAATGTTTAGAGACTTCATGGTTAATATTGCTAAGTTATCCCCATACAGTCCCGACCTAGCAGCTTCCGATTACTTTCTATTTCCTCCATTAAAGGATAAAATGCGTGATGTGCGATTTGGAACTCCAGAAAATGCTGTGGAAAGCTTCAAAAAACTTGTTTCTCAAGTGACTCAAGAATAGTGGAATTTGTTTCGAAAATTGGTATTACCGAATGTGTAAATGTTTCGAGTATAAGGGCAAAATATATGGTGAAACAATACTAAAAACAAATTTTTCCTACACAACTTTGTTTTATTAGATTGCAGAAATTTATGGGGATACCTTCATATAACAGCGTCAAACAACAAGCAAATAAATGTATGTGAAAAAGTTATGTGTGTACGTAAATTCATGTCTTCATAGGTATACATAGGTATTGACGATGGTTGGTTGGGGGGCCTGGCCCTCCCCAGCCAAAAATCCTAGTTACGCCAATGTTTGGCTTCATCGACATGTCCTCAAAATACAGGGTGTCCAAAAAATGGCGGATTAACTCTACGGTGCGTTACTAAGGGATGCCTTATGAACCCTGGAAAAATATGAAAAAAAATCCCTGGGCCGTATTTTTCGAAATATTTCGAAATTAATAAAAATAAATCTGGCAACATTGATACTGCAACAATTTCTCAATCAAAAATGTATCCATAGTAAGTTGTTAATATGTTGGTGACACTGTAAGTCTATGTCAAATTCGAGGTTAGTAGGTTAGGTTTTGCGTCAGTTTTGACACAAACTGTCGCAAAACCTAACCTGCTAACATCGAATTTGACATGAACTTACAGTGCCACCAACATATTATTCATACAACAAATATTTCAATGCCAAGCTTGATTTCGTATATTATTATTGTACAAAGCCTGTTTGCCATATTTAGTAATTGACAAACTCAACAGGAAATCGGTTTTTTAAAATACTTAAATATTGAAAACAATTTTGTTAAATCCCAAGAATATTAAAAAAAAACAGATATTTTAATAAGTCCCAGATATATTTGACACTATAATTATACACTAGTTATTTAAATAAATGGATTTTATTACCCACCTTTGACCAGAAATATTTCGAAAAATACGGCCCAGGGAATTTTTTTCATATTTTTCCATGGTTCATTAGGCATCCCCAAGTAACGCACTGTAGAGTTAATCCGCCATTTTTTGGACACCCTGTATTGCCACTTCCTCCCGAATCACCCTGTTATATTGCGTAATTATCTATAAATTTTGTCAAATCCGTTTTTGTTAGTATAGTTTTTGAAAATTTTACAAGCAGTAATTGGAAGTCGTGTGGTGACCACACTTTATTTTTTCATATGGGAATACAATCTATAGAAACCATTGATAACAGGCATTGTCACTAGATTGCATTATTGTGTTGGTACATAAACTACAGCCACTTTATTGTATATAAAGCGACTGTAACATAAATTTCTGGTTATTTTTGCAATGAGGTTAGGTTTCATTTTGACTGGTTGACACCGTAATTATTTATAAATAGTAGTTCTGGCTATTATAAACTGAAATTGTCCTTACTGCAATGCCTACCTAATTAAAGTATGATCAAAAATTAATTTCATCTAGTATGGCTATGGAATAGGTCCTAATTTATGAATGTAACTACGTTTACACTTAAATGTCAAACTTGACATTTGATTTTTAAATGACTTATAGTTGCATTCACACATTAGCAACTCTTTCATAGCCATACTACTCATAGAAGTAAATAATTTTTTATCATACAGTGTGTCTCAGATCGAGTGGGATTGCATGGGTAACTTTCTTATCATTGAAGATATACTGCCGGTCTTATAAAGGCCACTAATCTAACGTTAACTTTAATTCGCTGTTAAAATAAACAAAAGCGCATCAAAATTTGTTTACTAATGAATAATATGTCATAAGCGCCAACGTTTTGATGAGCTTTGGTTTATTTTAACAGCGATTTAAAGTTAACGTCAGATTAGTGACCTTTATAAGACCGGCAGTAAGATTTGTTTAAATGGGTAATGTTTTGTAGTTTCATATGCTGATTTAAAATCGGTTTGAAAAGTTCAAAATGTCGAACCAGCCACAAGATATTTAAAAAAAAAACTAAAAACTGTCATTTTCTAGTATGTCAAATATCTTCGTAAGTATAAGAGATACGAAAAAAAGTTTCATATGAAAGTCACTGTTTTCGATTAGACCAATTTAAAATTAATGTCGAATAAAAATTCAAGATGGCTGCTTTTGAGATACTCGTATCAACTTCCTTAAGTTACATAGGAGCCATATTGGATTTTTAGGTTGCTGAGTAGAATTTTTTATTCTCTTTTCAACGATGTAACATAAAGTATGATTGAATAAAAAATACCAGTAAAATTAATTGTTTTTACATTTTAATCAAGTAGGCTTACATGTATCAAAACAAAAACAAGCAAAATTTATTTAAAAATCAAAACGTAATCCGATAATCACATGAAATGATCAAAATGCTGGCTATTGTTAGCTAAACATAGTTAATAGGAAGGTGATCCATCACGCTAATAGTGGAGGTGTTCTGATATGAAGTAATAAACTCAGTAGTGTTCTCCACGTACATTTATTTAAATTGGCGACATGTTCGAATCAGACTGGTTTCATCTTCGGGCCCAAATGATCATGGTAGTAAAAACCACGTGTTACATTTGTAGGTTAAATTGAGGTTAGGTTAAAGCGTTGAAGACGAGGTAGCAATAAAATTTAAAAAACACATCACATTGGAGAAGAAAAAATTAATTAACCAGCAAGCTACGTTATAAAGATCCTTATACTGGTTAATATATCACAATATAAAAATTAAAATTAAAACAAGTAAAATAGATACTAACGTTGAGGACGTTAGCATTAAGAATCAAATTTTTTAAAGATGAGCCCAGTCTTGTTTCGAAACATGTCGCCAATTTAAATAAATGTACGTGGAGAAGACTACTGAGTTTTATTGCTTCGCAACTAAACATAGTTGACACCATTTTACGACACGGCGGGTTACTTTACGCAATACGCAAACTTTCTTATTGTTTTTCATCATAGCTACTTAGCTACCTGATTATACATTTAAAAAGTAATGTCACGTTTTTTTTGTGGTTCAAATACTTAGTACTGAATTACCATGTTACTAACTATTATAGGAACTACATACAAAGGTTGAAAAGAGAATAGAAAACTCTATTCATCAACCTACAAATCCAATATGGCTCCTATTTAACTTAAAGAAGTTGATACGAGTACCTCAAAAGCAGCCATCTTGAATTTTTATTCAACACCAATTTTAAATTGGCCTTATTGAAAACTTTATATGAAACATTTTTCGTATCTCTTATACTTAACGAAGATATTTGATATACAAAAAAATGACAATTTTCAGTTTGTTTTAAATAACTTCTGACTGGTTCGACATTTTGAACTTTTTCAAACAGATTTTAAATCAACATATGAAACTGCAAAACATTGCCCATTTAACCAAATCTCCATCTTCAATGATAAGAAAGTTACCCATGCAATCCCACTCGATCTGGGACAAACTGTATATAGTTAAAACCAAATAATAAAATCACATTTCAAGTTTATAATAGCCAAAGTTACACAATTTAAACTAATGAAATGTCAACCTTACCACAAAAATAATAACCAGAAGTTCATGTACCAACACAATGCAGCCTAGTGACAATTAGGGTGACCACCTTTCAATTTATACAAACCCTGAGATACTTCCGGAGTAAAAAAAAGGTTTTTTTTCAATGAGAAACAGAATGTTTTGTTGTTTTTTTTAAATTATTGATTATTCAATTTTCACTTCTATAATATTTTTTTGGTCACAAATACTGCACAAATATCAATAACGTTTTTTGTTGTTAAAAAATAATAAAGGCATTAATAATAATAATAATTTTAACATCCTTGACCAATTTCCAGTAAGATTACAAAAATCCAATTTTACCCCCTCTCCCCCCCTAATATCTCTCTAAAAGTTGAAAATTGAATCTATGTTTAAATGAACTTTTTTGTCAATTTGTGGCGTAAAATCCCTCCTCTAAACGTACGAGAGTTACGTAACATTTGTTTGGATACAAGTTGTAGGTACTAAAATGGTGCACATTAATGGAATGTCTTTATTGTACAGGGTTGCTCACAAAAGTGTGGCCCAACCAAACCTACTCTTTATTTTAAATAGAATGCTCTATAGTTAGGTATAATATAAAGTTGTGTGGAGATTTTGAACCAGGGGTAGGCGTACGTCTAGGGGTACACGGGGTGGTTCCAAGGGGTACGCCTGATTGTTTATGCAAAATGGGCGAACTTCATTTGTTTTGTTTAAAAAACTATAGTTATATTATAGAAAATTATATGTGGATAACCAACCCTTTTTCTACAATGCGAAGCAATTGTCTTAGCCACAAAAGAAAAAATGGAACTGATCGATGTTACTTGTGATATGATATACAACGAAAACATTTCTTCCTGTATCTCCCGCATCATTTTAGGCACGTTTACTGGAACCTTAATTAAGTACGGACTTATGCGAGTGTGGATTTGCCAAATATATTGCTACACATAAGCCCTAATCCTTGACACTTCTGTGGGTATTAAGCTATTAAGTGACAGTTTACTTCGTGACAACCAAATTTTGAAAAATCGCTGATAACTTGACTAGTATCTCATTAAATTTAGTGCTGTTATCGATATATTTTCTAATTTGACTTATCAATAATATGTACATACTATTAATTTCCTAAATTGTTATGTTTGAGGTGTAGATTTATCTATTTTATGAATATTTTTCTATTGTTTCTTGTTTTGCTTAAATACGAGCATTGTTAGATGTTTGTGATTTAAATTACAAAAATATACATAGTATAGGCATTCTTTGTATCTGTTTGTCATTTTTGCAAATACTCCCTCATTATTAATGAAGATTCTTTATTTTGTAATAATAAAGCTTATGCTAATATTATGGATATAATAATCTTGAGGGTACTTGAGAAACACCTAACATGCTAAGGGATGCGTCAAGAAAAAGGGTTGAGAACCGCTGTTCTAAAGTTAACCGTTTTAAACGATTTTATTCAAAAAAGCCTCAACGTTACCTAAAAATTACGTTTTTTGTGAATTACTTTATGAGTGAAATATAGTGCTTTTGAGCGTTAATGCTATTGTTACGTTTTTACGCTCGGGCTATTTAAAAATTATACGACGCTTCTTGAACATAACATTTATTTACAACTATTAATTATTATTATTTACAAACACACGAATTTATCGGCACTTGTTAAACAATTTATTTATTTTAATGTTTGTCAAATAATTTTTTATATAGCCCCGGCACAACACGGTTCAAAACCCGACACAAAACCCGCACACCTGACGCCACCTGTTACGTTTTTACGCTCGGGCTATTTAAAAATTATACGACGCTTCTTGAACATAACATTTTATTTACAACTATTAATTATTATTATTTACAAACACACGAATTAACAGGCAGAACACAAATTACTTAAACTAACGAACTACAGGCACTATTTCTAACAACGATACATTTTTTTATTTATATGCGCTGGATTAAAAATCAATTATTTATTTGGCTATTTACGACTTAAACACTAACGATTTATATGGTTATTTATCTGTTATTTATTTCACTAGGGTTATATACACACGGTCATTTATATGGAAGCTCTACGCGCTTCGCTGCCGAATTCGAACTGATGAGAACTGTATGAGAACTGCCGATTTTTCCCACTGCACCGGTTTATATACACGCCGGGTGAGTCATCTAGAAACGTCCAGACCTTGCTCGATTAATCCAGCGACGCTGACGTGTTCGCGCGCAAGGTCGTTCTGGAATGTTCTGGAATGTTCTGATGCGATCCGGCCCGAAGGTCGTTACACTTTCTGGAATGATGTGGAAGGCTGAGTCACGCGTCGCACGGTACGCTGACTCACGCGTCGCACGGACGCTGAGTCATATATAGACAATGGCCCCAAGGTCGTTACACTATATATATAGTGCTCACAATTTTCAAATTTAGTAATTTCGGATTTTTCTCTATTTTTTAAAACCCCTTCTAGTGAGTTTTCTTCTGATATCTTAAATCATATTCTACATTCTACGGTTTAGTCTAGTATATGCGAGTTAAAAGTAAAACATAAAAAACAATTTTAGCCTCTCTTAAGTTGCTTTTTTAAAAGAATAATAAATAAACACGTTTAAAATGGCAATTTAAACACTTGAATACTCCGAACACAACAAACAACGAGGTTTGAAAAGAAAAATTTAACCATTATTGACTCAAAAGATAAGAACAACTGAAGAAACAAAAAAACAAAAGTAAATTACCTCTAGTATTAAATGAAATTAGATCACAGCAAAACGAATACTACTCAAAAATTCTGTACCTAATTATATAAAATTTCCAAATATTTCTCCTTGTTGTTGAATACGATTGAACCTAGAAAGAATCTAAATTAGCAGTTTTGCTTTTTAACTGTTAAAGGATTGTATTTGAAATAAAAACCTATTATTTAAGAAAAAGGCAACTAGCAAGAGATATGATACGCACGCGCCGCACGCGAAGTTTCGGGCTATTACAGGCAGACCTTGCCGTTCGCGGATTTGCGTTTCGCTGATTTGATTTTACGCGGGGCACTTATGTGCTCCCTTTTCTTTGCCGTTTGCGGATTGCTTGCCGTTCGCACGTTCGCGGATGGAATTGCCAACGTTAACTGTTTCAACTTGCATAATGCATACACTAAGTAAATAAAGCAGACGTATGCGGTTTATGTCATGAACACCTAAATAACATTATTTATCACGAACTTGTAAACACACTTATCGAGCCTATTTTTGAATCTCTTATTGCCAAATTGGACCTGAAATAAATTGTAAAATTATAGCTTGAATAAACAAATCGACATTCGAGCTCTAGATTCAAGTGGCAGACTTACGTTACGTATGGAATTTTAGTTTGTAACACACGTTTATGTATTTTTTAATTTTTTGAGGTTGCATAGTATAAATAAACCTAGTTTATGGAACCTAACCTCGATTTTATCATTTATGTGCTTACTTGACCATCGCGGTTTTGCGCATCGCGGTTTTGCGCTTCGTGGCATTCTTCTGGAACGTGTATGAAACGTATTTTAATTTTATTGTTATAACTGACGGTTAAGTGAATTTTAGACAATTACAAAATTAGTGCAACCCGGAGAAGTTATTAAAAAACCCGGAGCGACGCGGTGTAGAAACCATGAGGCTCCGGGTGAAACCCTGAGAGGTGGTCACCCTAGTGACAATGCTTGTTGTCAATGATTTCCTTGGAATGTCGGCAGTTGCATTGCCATCTCTCTCTCTCTCTCTCTTCAATTCAATCCGCAGATTGGTTTGCAGCGCTCCATCTGCCTCTATCGCTGGTTAATTTCTTCATTTCGTAATAAGTATGTAATAAGTATTGCTGCCAGCGTATTTCACTGCTTGTTTTATGTAGTCAAGGCGCGGTCTTCCTCTTCCGGGTTTTCCCTGCCGTTGTCCTTCAATCACATTAACTATAAATTGATGGTGTCTGTAAACATGGCCTAACCATCTATGTCGTCTTTCTTGAATCATTTTCCATATTTGTCTCCCTTCGTCGATTCTTTCCAACACTTCCACATTAGTAACCCGGTCTGTCCATCTTATTTTCAGAACCCGTCGCCAGCAGCCAGCACCACATTTCAAAAGCTTCTATAGCTTTTTTGTCGGTTTGGTTTATGGTCCATGTCTCCGAACTATAGAGAGCTATGCTCCAAATTAGGCTTTTTATTAGTCTTT
Source organism: Agriotes lineatus (assembly GCA_940337035.1). Taxonomy (NCBI): domain Eukaryota; kingdom Metazoa; phylum Arthropoda; class Insecta; order Coleoptera; family Elateridae; genus Agriotes; species Agriotes lineatus. Next base: position 516,998 of record OW679199.1, on the reverse strand, counting down.
TCTTGAGGCTTAGACATATATTGTTCGAGCAAAAGAGGTTTTTCTTTTTATTAAATATAGCTTTAGCTTCTGTAATTCGGTGTTTGATATCGGTCGAGCTTCTGCCATCCTCGGTGATTCTACTTCCTAAGTATTTAAATGTTTTCGCCTGTTTTATGGGTTCGTTGTTTATTTTAACATTTACTTCCTCTGGTTCTTTGGAGCACACTAGTATTTCTGTTTTCTTTTTATTTATGTTCATTTTATAGTTTTCCCTTAGAATATTGTCCATACATTCTATTGTTCTTTTTAAGTTAATTTCATCGGGGGCAATAACTGCGATATCGTCTGCGAACCTCAACATTTGTATTCTTTGTCCATTTACTAAAATACCTGTACAGAACTCTTTGCATTCTTCTATAGCTTTTTCTATATATATATTGAATAAATATGGCGATAAATTGCAACCCTGCCTCACCCCTTTCTTTATTTTTGCTGTTTTAGTTTCACTGTCATTGATTTTTATGTTTGTTTCTTGTTGTTTGTAAAGCTTATATATTATACGCCTATCTCTGTAGTCTATCTGTACTTCTTTTAGTATGTTTAGCATTAAGTTCCAGTTTACATTATCAAATGCTTTTTGCAGGTCTATAAAAGCAATATATAGTTGTTTATTAATTCTTAGGGTTTCTTCTATTAGTATACGAAGGCATAAAATAGCTTCTCTGGTTCCTCTATTGTTCCTAAAACCGAATTGATCATCTGATAGTTGTAACTCAATTTTCGTTTCTATTCGCTTCTGAATGGTACTTGTGAGTATTTTTGACGAGTGTGAAAGAATGCTTAGAGTTCTATAGTCTTCACATTTAGTTGCCTTAGTCTTTTTTGGTAACATCACCATTATACTTTTTTGAAAATCAACGGGCACTTCCCCCGTTTCGTAAATTTCCTTTATTAATGAATACATAATGTCTCTGGTTTGGATATCTAAAGCCTGGAGGAATTCAGCTGGTATATTATCAGTACCATATGCTTTTTTAACCTTAAGGTTTCTTAGAGCTTTTTCGAATTCTTCTCTTGTTATACTTGGGCCTAAATTGTCTTCTTCAACTTCTTCTATTTCTATTTCATCTAGGTTTGCTTCTTCATTATCGCTATACAATTTTTCAATATATTGTTGCCATCTCTTAGCTATTTGATTGTCTTCGAACAAGATCTTTCCTTCTTCTGATTGAATTGTATTCGATTTAATCTTAGGGTGTCCAAAGTATCTGTTAATTAAATTGTGTGCTCTTTCTAAGTTACCTTTAGTTAAGTCTTCCTCTATCTCGACGTTAATGTCACTTACTGACAATCTAGACCACTAGTGTAATCTTAATTTTTACTTCCTTTTACTACTATAAAGGAAGTATTGGATTCACCCCAAAAATTCGAAATTGAGTTTTCAACAGATCTTCACGTTTTAGAGTCCCCTGATCCCAAAAAACATATTTTTTTTCATTGGTCTGTGTGTCTGTGTGTCTGTCTGTCTGTCTGTCTGTGTGTCTGTCTGTCTGTGAACAGAATATCTCAAAAACGAAAAGAGGTATGGCATTGAAACTTCATATATAAGTTTTGTGTACTATGTAGATGAGACAGCAAACTTTTGAAGAAAATCGCATAACCGGAAGTAGGTGTTTACTCTTGTGATTTTTCAGTTTTTTTCGATTTTTTCAAAAACGGCTCTAACGATTTTTTTAAAACTTTACATTTTTCTTACATTTTTAATGTGTATTGATGTGAGATAGGTGATTTTCCAGTTGAATACTTCTAAAGTGGGTTTCTTTTGTTTTTTTTTCTATTTTTTTTATTAACTCCTATTTTAAATAAAACACCCGGTATATTATTACATTTTTGAATTCACCTTAAAATTCTAGAGAAAATTTGTCTCTTCAACTAACACTCGATTTTGTACCGTTTTTGTAGAATTTGTAATTTTTAAAAATTTTTAACAAATGGTTAAAAATTAAAAATGAAATTTTTGACTAATTATAAGATCACTGTAAAAGGAAGTTGTGTGAGTGTATCACACCAGATTTTTTTTTGTTGTATTCGTAACACTTTTTTTATTAAAACATATCATTGGCCAACTTTTTGTATAACTGTTGTGGTAATAGTTATTTAACCAACAAGTGTGTTAATGAAGGCGATTAATAATCGAAACTGTTAAAGCACAAACGAGCGATAGCGAGTGAGTGCCTTTAATAGTTGAGATTATTAATCGCCCATTAACAAACGCGTTGATTACAACATTTTTTCGTTAGCCATAAAATCTTTTTTGTGGTAATAAATTTGATTAATACAACTAACCTCCATGCAAAATATCATCAAAACGTCAAAATCACAAAAACAGTTAATTAATGAAAAAGAGTGTATTAATCGAAAACAGTGTATTAATGACATCTATTAATCCATCCTTTTTTAAGAAAAATCAGAAAAACAGTTAATTAATGAAAAAGAGTGTATTAATCAAATATTGTGTATTAATGACATCTATTAATCCATCCTTTTTTAGGAAAAATAATTCATTAATATTGAAATTAACAAGCGGTCAACGAAAAATTAATTATTGGCGTTTTAATTTACAAACACATTAGACGTAGTTTTATTAAAGTTAGCAGTAAACTTTGTAAGCAAATTTCATGACTGTCAGTGTGAGCGTTGAAACTTATTCAAATAAAAAAATTAAATAGTTATGTGTGCAACTAGTTTTGGAAGTCATACTTTTTTTCATGAATTTGCAATGTGATTAACGCAAGAAAATGAGTGAAAAATAGTTGCTTTCATACGTGTCGGCGCCTTAGAATTCGGACACGTAACATGTTGTGTTGTAATATTTAATTTATTATTATTTTTTTGCTGTGGTTACTTCAATAATGTGAGCTGTCATTTCATATTTGACAAACAATAAAAAATCTGACTTAACAATCAAAACCATCACAACTGCAAAAGCCCAGTTTATGCACTTAAAAATCAAGCAAAATATATCATAGTATTGTTCCAATTTCTAAGGCGCCGACTGTACATGTTATTTATTGCATAGTGATCTCTTGTAACTCAAAATTGTGTCGAAAAGGACTTCAGAATTTTCAACTGTCAAATTGACAATTCACAATTTCAATAAAATAAATAGTTTAAAAAAGTGTTGTTTTTTCAGGATTTTGCGTTAAAAAAGTGGTACCTTCTTCACGATTTTTCGTTAAAAACGACTCTTTCATGTAATGGCACACAATTATCCTATCCTAGGTTACTGTTTAAATTTACAGAGTCATAAATAAACATTTCCTGTCCATTTAAACGCGTGGGCGAGACAAGGAGCAGCGCCGCTCTTGCAACCCCAAGCATTGTATGCAAGACAGGTTGACCTCAATAGGGTCCAGATGTTCACTAGAAACGTTTGACGACGTGAGGTTACAGCAACCCTTTAACAGATTTTAAATGCCCTTAACTTTATAATATAAATCCACAAATCGCAAACGTGGCAACGCATATTTCGCGCGTATTTCGCATTATAGTGTGCGTTATTTTGTTTTGCCATTGAAATTACAAAGAAATAGGTATACAAACAAAAACCACGATAAAAAAATAATTGCTGTACTTCAAAGCAACGGTTACTGGATGCAAACCTATTAGGAATTATGTACTTATAAAATCGGCTTATTTTCAATGTTTTGTCTAAGAGACAATGAGACATTTTGTCTACCTGCGTTTTGTAACCCAAGTTATTATAGTTCGAAGGTTGTGTTAACCTTGGCAACATCGCACTTCAGTTTAAACCAACGAATCCTAGAATCATGGTTTTGCTCTGAGCTGTTTAACTGGGATCCCTCCCGTCAGAGGGATAAGACCTCGGAGCCTAGCGGGCGGGAGTTTTTAAGCTATACGCTAATACTAATACTCTTCTCATTATATGCTCTTTGGTAGTAATTTATTTACATTTTTGTTCAAATTTCCAAATAAACCATACACATTATGGCATTTACGACTGATGATACTATCAATAACACAAATTAAAGTTTAATTATATGTGTTCTAACTTAGACAGGCTTCACTACCTCATGCCTCCACCGAATTTTAAAATGCACCCACCCTCAGTGGCTCGGTGCGCCCGGCACTCCGACACTGTGTAAACGATATAAGGGGTTACAGATGATGTGTAGTAGGAAAGTAGGTAATTATGTAGATTATTACACACAACTGTCACATGACTGACATCAGCCAATGAAAACCATGCATTTTTTGAAAATCGACCAATCCCGAACTGCTTAGCTGATAAGCGCCCGTGGGCTGCTTACCAAGCGATAAGCTCCCTAGAAAGGATTATCGACCCAGTGGATGTCTCATAATTAGAAATAGAAATGCAACACACAAGCAATTTGAGTTTTTTTACTTCCTTTTACAATAAAGGAAGTATTGGATTCGCCCCAAAAATTCTAAATTGAGTTTTCAACAGATCTTCACGTTTTAGAGTCCCCTGATCCTAAAAAACATATTTTTTTTCATTGGTCTGTCTGTGTGTCTGTCTGTCTGTCTGTGTGTCTGTCTGTGAACAGAATATCTCAAAAAAGGAAAGAGGTATGGCGTTTAAACTTCATATATTAGTTTTGTGTACTATGTAGATGCGACAGCAAGCTTTTGAAGAAAATCGCATAACCGGAAGTAGGTGTTTACTCTTGTAATTTTTCAGTTTTTTCGATTTTTTCAAAAACGGCTCTAACGATTTTTTTAAAACTTTACATTTTTATTACATTTTTTAATGTGTATGGATGTGAGATAGGTGATTTTGCAGTTCAATATTTCTAAAATGGGTTTTTTTTGTTTCTTTTTCTATTTTTTTATTAACTCCTATTTTAAATAGAACGCCCGGTATATTATTACATTTTTGAAGTGAGCTTAAAATTCTAGAGAAAATTTGTCTCTTGAACTAACACTCTATTTTGTACCGTTTTTGTAAAATTTGTAATTTTTGAAAAATTTTGACAAATGCTTAAAAATTTAAAATCACATTTTTGGCGAATGATAAGATCACTGTAAAAGGAAGTTGTGTGCGTGTATCACACCAGATTTTTTATATTTCTTCTTGTCTTCGTCTTTTTTTTGAGTTTTTGTATTTTCTTCTTTCTTCTATTAGTTGGATGAGGTTATCATTTATCCATGGTTTCCCTAATTCTTTCTTTGCTACACCTAGAGTATTTGCTGCCGCTGTAGTAATTGCATCTTTTAGTTTTTCCCATTTTTCATTTACAGTTACTGCAGAAGTATCATCACCACTGTTTAGATTTTGATTAACAGCAGTTTGGTATTGTACTATGTTCTCTTGTATTTTTAATTTTGTCGTATCCCATTTTTTAATTTTCCTTGAGGGTCTATAAAATCTCCCACTTTTTATTCTATATTTCATAAACACTAAGTTGTGGTCACTGTTAATGTCTGCTCCTGGGTATGTTTTACTTTGTAGTACTTGAGATTGTTGTTTTCTCCTCACTAATATATAATCTATTTGGCATTGCCATATGAAAGAAAAATGGACTATATCGAATTCTCACTGTTAACCTAAAACTAAACACGTGTTTAACAAATTCTTGTGTTTTATTTCTGCCCCTCCTACAATAGAACAACGAATTTTAGCATCTCGTGTAGATTAATGTGATAACCCTATGTACATTTTTTTTAAAACTTCATAGAATATATCAGGGGGGCAAATTACACTATTTGCCCCCTCGACATATTCTATGAGGGGGCAATTTTGATGTTCAAGAGACTGATCTATTTGGCAACTTGTCAATGATTTCGTCGAAATTCAAGCTTTGGAGTAGATCACACTGCACATTCAAAATTAGAAAACATTCTAACATTTCTTTTGATAAAGAAGCTCTTAGCCTATTTTTGATTATTTTCACTTTAGAAAATACGCCTTCACAGGCTGCTTGGGTGCATGATAATGTCAGTAAGAATTTGTAGGCTAAGTACAAATTACTATATGTAAAGGAGTGTAAATTATATTTGTGTAAAATTTTAAAGCAACAATTCATACAACCCGCACAATCACCCTCTGTCCCCTCACCAAAACAAATATTTAAATGAAAATTTGGATCTTCTTCGGTGTCATTTTCGTTGTCATCACTATTAGTGTCGTGATCAGGGGGTCGTGATTGGTTGAGTCACAGTCACCATAGGCTGGGATTGTTCTTTTTGTAAAGTGAAAAAAAAATAATTGAAAAATTAATCAATTCTTGTTTAATGATGTCTTGTGGGATGTTTTTTTCGCTTTGAAATTACGACCAAAGCGAAATCAGGAATATTTTCTCCATTTAGTTGAGCAGTACGTTGAAAAATACTCGGATCAAATAAACTGAAAGTTCACTACTCTCCTAATTTTTAGTGAATCGGTCTTCCATGCTTTGCATTAATTGATTAACAATCACTTTATAAGTTTCCATTTCAAATTTTTACAAAACTCTTTCTTTCGTAGGATCCCCGACAGTTTCTCTTTGCATTTTTTTATTCTCCTATATCTCAATACTGGAAATTCAGTCTCAATTGTTATGTCATTTTTTTTTAAATAGGCGTTCTCTGTAATTGAATCAAGGAATTTTTTGACTGACCTCACACACACAATCATGTTCATTCCACGACTACTAAGAAATAATAGATGCATGATGCATACATGCACAAATAAAACTGGGGCAATACTTTGACACAAAGTTTAGAATTTTTTTGAATTTTGTAAAACCATTTGTGCATTTTTGTTTGTTTTTACTATTTGAAAAATAAAATTATGTGGACCTTTTTGCCTCCAAACTGGATTGGCCTACCGGGCATTTGCCCGGTTGCCCGGTGGGCCAGTCCGACACTGAATACAATAAATAAAATATTAACACCAAGGTAGTAACTTCCCAAAAATTTTTAATTGCACACAATTTGCAATGAATACAGTAAAAAAAAAGTATAAAAAGGTTGCCCGCCTCGTAGTTAAGTTTATTTTCTACCTAGTTTTAAACAGCCAACGGTTTTTAACCAATCACATCATCTAATTTCGGCGGTCAAATTTAATACCAAATTTCAAGGTCTACGGTTACAGGTTACAGGAAGCTGGGTGCCTGCCTATTTCCAAGAAATATTTTAAAGTGCTAGCGAAGTACAAATCCGCAAATGACCGTTACGTGAGGTTTCACTTTCACAATCCATTACACAGTGGTCATTTATGGCCAGTGGGTCAATTTTCGGGAATTATTAGTTAGAGTTACTGCAACAAGATTGAACATCGCAAGTACCGGGTGATCCTGAAGTGCTGTTTTACGCGTGTGTGCAGTTATACAAGATTTAATCGTAAGAATTTAGAGCCTAAATTTGCAATTTGTAGAATTTCCCGAAAACATTTTCAGTCACCCAGAAAGCTGATCGTACAGTGTGCGTTGTACAGGTTGAAATAACTCATTCTAATACTCTTTTGATGCAAACTTAAAAGACGTGCTTTTTCCTACGTGCAAACGAGATGAGCAATAAATTGTAGAATGTATGAGGTTATTTGATACCAAAGAAATATCAGCTCATAGTTCAAAATACAATACAAATTTGAAGCTTAATAGTTTCTTGCTGAATATAAGTAATGCTTTAGACGCAAAATAGTAACAATACTGTTTTAGTAAATTACGATAAAAGAAAAACGAGACCGCAAGGGTCGAGTTTTTGTAATTTTCGAGATAAATTATTAGTAGTATTAGTTTCTATGTACCAAGGGCAAGTCGCCCGGGGATATAAACATCAAGTAATGTTCGTGGTGCATCCAACGTTTTATTTTACACTCTGAATATGTAAAGACATTGGAAAGCTTGAAAAGCAGTTCATAAGGCCCTAGGGCGTAAAGAGCAAACATTATCATCAGTGGCGCAACTACCGAGGGGGCAAAGGGGGCAGCGGCCCCCGGGCCCTGAACTTCAGGGGCCCAACGGGCCTCCTGAAGTTTAAAGCCCGGCAGGTCCAAACTCGGTTCCCTATAAAGTTTCAATGAGTTCGAGAAAAACACTCGCTATTGTTCATTTTGCTTTGATGTTTATGTTTATGAATTAATAAAAATAATTGAAAAATGATAACCAAAAATGCTTTGGCAAGAATAGGACTTACACTTGGCAATTAAGGGGCCCGGTGAAGATCACGGCTCCCGGGCCCAAAATTTGAAGTTACGCCACTGATTATCATTACGCCTCTTTACGCCTTAGGACTGATTTATATACCTCGTGCCACTAGGGTTGCCAGATTTAAAAAGTCTTTATATAGGAGAAGGTAACAAAATATATAGGAGTATTCCAAAATATATAGGAGACAATTTTATTATAAATTTTACAAACTTTGAATAAATGAAACAATATTTCACAAAAAAGAAAATATACCCATCATCCATGCTAGGTATATATTTCGTTGGTTTGCACTTTTTTTAACAATGCCTTGTTAGTATTTATAGAATTATAGAATTCTGTACAATTTAAATAAAAATTTACCGTTATTTGTAATTCTGATTTAATTAAATCTACTGAAGCGCGATTTCTAACACCGTTCCACTTATTTCCCATAATACTAAAGACCCTTTCTACAAAGGCCGAGGTTGCAGGAATACTGAAAGTAAATGACATCAAAATACCAATATTTGGAGTTTCCTCGGTTTTTCCAAAATAAGGAGCCATTGTTTAACTGTTTTGACTGCAAACAAAGGCTTCGTCATTTTAAATTAAATTGAGAATTTTGTTAACAGTTGTGAATCCATCAAATATAGAATCTAGATCAAGATCTAACCCTTTAGGAATGTTTGTAATAATGTTAACCACATCGTTATATGCCAAACAACATTTTAAATTTAGCCATTTTTTAATACAAGTAATCGAAGGATCTAATTTTTTCAATTTTTGAGCGACAATGATTCCAAAATTGTGGTTTCTTCTTAAAGAAAGCTTAGTTAATACTGATCGAATTAAATATGTTGTATACAAAATTATAGATACTTTGTTACCCTCTAGTTTTAATAGTGCATCCTGAAATATTTTTTAAAAAGTGTAACAGAATAACATATTAATTTCAGGGATGTCATTATCAGGGATGTCTTCGTATTCATCATTATTTATGTACCTAGAATAGTTTTTCAATTTGATTTGGGCAATCCCTCAAACTTCTAAAATACGATAATAAAGGGTGCCAAGATTTTAAAATTCTCTTAACACAAGGAAGTAATGACAACCACCTTGAGGTGACATAATGAGGAAATTCCTGATACTCTGATTTGTTAAATTCAAAACAGGCTCCTAAAGTCTCTCTTCGTTTAGCTGACAGAAAAAAGGTGCATATAAATATAACTTAAGGACTAGGTTTTCAATACCGTAATCGAGTTTATCAATAAAATTTTTCACAGCCTGTGCACTACATAAGCATGATAATTAGCCTTAATTATTTCTGAATTTTATTCTTTTAAATTGTTAAAAAGAGAATTATGCCCCCCAAAATTCGCCATATTGGTTGATGAGTTTGATACGTTCGGTATTGTTCGGCGTTGTTCGTTGACTGCGCAATTGTCTCAGATAGAAATTTCAAAATTTAAATATTGATTATTATTTTATAGAACCAATTTTACTGTTTTTCTAGATTATTGGAAATATAGGAGATTTCACCTTATTTATAGGATATAGGAGACTGCGACAAAATATAGGAGACTCCTATTAAATATAGGAGGTCTGGCAACCCTACGTGCCACAGATATAAACAAAAAACAATAGATCAGTGAAAAATAATATATTTTCCGCATTGTAGAAGAACCAATGATCTCCAAATTTTGAACTATTTTATGATGTAGTTTTTACTTACCGCACGCTATTTTTCTAATTTCTATGGAAACCAGTCAGCCGTCGTAGGATCAACTTACTTGATCTGTCAAAAACGCTGGCAAGTGCATATATGAAAAACACGTGCGAATAAACATGCTTTGGCATTGTTAACCTTACAATTGTTTACTGTCTGCACGTACACATTATTCAGAGGCAGGCGAGACTAACAGACAAAATTATTGTTGTACTTTCGGCAGCACCTGTATAACGTTAGTTGTACGATACAGCTACATTGATGATTATGGTATTAACTGCGCGCGCATCATCGTAAAATTTCAGCTCAGTCGTGGCAAAATTCTACTAACGTTTTGACCATAGCAGTTATCTGGTGGTACGCATGCATATACCTGTATAACAAGCCATGACAAATAGTTGACAATTGTTTTTGCGTACATTTTCGAAATAGAGTGCTGCCATAAAAGTCAAAACTCTGTAACCCCATAATAATTCATCTGTGGAAAAATCCTTAAACATTTCAACTTTTGTTCCTAAGAGGATATATTTTGCTGTAATCGTTGAAACAATTGAGGCGACACCAGTTAATACCCTTAAATTTAAAAGTATTTCTCCAGACTCGTAATAGAAAAGTGTTCTTTTGTTTCGTAAGGCCAGAAAAATAATTGCCATGTATCTATGATAAAACAATATGGTGTGATGATTAAAGCTGATATTATATGGCAAATGCATATTTTGTATAATTAATATGCCAGCAAAACTTTTTGCATATGTATACTAATTATGTGAAAACAAATCGTTAAGCCAAGTTTCATTTTGCATATTTTGCATATTTATACGTTTTTGAGCATATTTTATGAATTTTGCATATTTGGTTATATTTAGCAATAATTTGTAATGTATGAAGAACTTTTTGAATTTTTTTAGTAAAATATACTATTTTATTAAATTTATTAATAAAATTTTTATGTACAACTGACATATATACTTTTACTTTCTGCCGTTGGAGTGCAGTGTGCGTATCGAAATGAACAGAGGAAAGGGGAAGTCCCTGTTAAAATCTTTGACTATATAAACATAGACTGCCAACAACCCACATTTTTCCCACAGAAGGAATCGGCCAACACAAAAACCATTTCAAGAGTGTTGGGTGAATAACAGTTTGGTGGGGTTAGGGGAAATCTCATTTTTATGTTGCTTACAACGTGAAGTTGGTGTTGGCAGTCCATGTTTATATAGTCAAACATTAAAATGAATGACGTCTTTGAATAAAAATTAGAGAAATAAATATACTCATACAAAATAATTGAAATTTTTACATTATTTAGAATACTCCTACTTATTTTCACAAAAATTAGAGCGTATTATGTGCATATATTATAACTTTGGGTGCATATACTGAACAAAATGTATGCATATATATGCGCATATTTTCGTACTTTTGCGTGCATATAATTATCAGCTTTAGTGATGATACACGCACACAACTTCCTTCTACAGTGATCTTATAATTAGCCAAAAATTTGATTTTTAATTTTTAAACATTTGTCAAAATTTTTCAAAAATTAGAAATTCTACAGAAACCGTAGAAAATAGTTAGAACGTTAGTTGAAGAAACAAATTTTCTCGAAAATTTTAATCTGAATTCAAAAACGCAATAATATACCTGAATTTCTACATTCCCCTTAAATATATGACCAAAATACTTATTATTCTTATCAAGGATGTCATTTCCAACAACTTTTGTTGGAAACATTTTATTCTAAGTCAAATACATTCTAAACTAGAGTAGCGCAAAGTGAAAAGTGATGCGCAAGACGAAATTGTTTTCTGTTTTTAACAGATTTTTTGAAGATCATTTATTGGAAATTGAGTACGTTTTCATTATGACTTCTTATTATTTTTCCATTATGACTTTTTATTATTTATCGGCCATTTCCGCACAATCATAAGATTTGTGGTTCAGGTAATCGCGTCGAACCCCATTTCTAACCGCCGAATTTTTACAAATCCCAATACGCATGCGTAAACCGGAGTGATATTCGTCTCTATAGACGCGAGTAGTTCTATTCGAATCAAGGCGCACAAAGGTCAGATGCTCAGTAATAGAAGAGAGGAGATTCGTACGAATTCTCCAGTTAGAAATGGGGTCCGATGCGACTGAGTTCTCAAATCCTGTGATAGTGTAGAAATGCCTGAAAAATAATTAGTCATAATGAAAACATCATTATCAATCAATAATAATCGAAAATCTGTTGAAAACAGAAACATTTTTCGCCTTGCGCTTCACTTACTGCTACTCTAGCTCAGAATGTATTTGACTTACAATAAAATGTTTCAAACAAAAGTTATTGAAAATGACGCCCTTGTTAGGAATGATAATATAATAAGTATTTTGGTCGTATGACTAACGTGAACGTAGATATTCAGGGTCGTAACTAGACAAACTTATATTGTAAGCAAGCCAACATTTTTGCGCCCCTCAGTACACTAACGATAGAGGTGACAAATTATACTAAAGTTACTGCATGACTTCTACATTTATCTCCGGATATATGATGTAATGTATTCAAAACACACAGGTAGGTATTCAAATATAAATCCAACATTTTTAATTCAAAAGCTTTAAAAATAAACAACTAAATGTTAACATAATAAAATAGGAAGAGAAAACAAGATTATAAAACACAATTCTAATAAAAGAATATGTAAAAGGCTTAACTAAGATCTTCCCTTGCAAGTGGACGTTGTGACACTAAACAATTTTAAAAAGCAAAGGAAAATGATAATACTGAAACAATAAAACACTTGCTAATGCAAATTATATCAATTTTCAAATAAAAAACATTACCGGTAGTGGGATTCGAACTACAGCGACTGCGAATGCGATTTCGTTTCTACCCGTCTGAGCCACTTGACCATTTAGTATCTCTCCGGGTCGCGGCTATATTAAACTGAACACGCTTACTCTTGCCGCTTCTTGACTCTTCTTACATTTACCCTGCAACTGTTGGGTCCCATTTTCGTCAAGTGTAAAGTCTAAACTATGTGCAAATTTTTACTTCCATAAATAAAAATCTAATTTCTGAGGTGCTCACCCTATGTTGGGTCCACAATATGCCCTTTTTCTTTAAGGGTAAAAACCTGAGTTATTCGCAAAATATTACTCTCATTTAAGTAGTAGTTCTGGAGTTAAAACAAAAATTGAAATAATTTTATTTTTTAAGGTGCTCATCCTGTATATATTTTACCGAAATCTCGGTTTCATGCCAGGAAGGCATATAATCTGCATGCAAAATATCATGTTCCTTCAACAATTACGTTTTTGCGCTATACCGCTAACAGGCTGACAAACGGAATTGGGAAAACCTGTTTTGCGTCATCTATGCGCCCTGAAACGTGAGGATCTGAAGAAATCTTGGAAAGTGATTTTTTGCGATTACAATATTTCATTCCTCTTTTAAAAGAGGGAAGTAAAAAGTAGTTATATAGTCAGTAGAACATTTTACAAATCTCTATACAGGGTGTAGAAATGCTTTACGCACCATAGGGTTTTCAATGGTATTTTTTTCATATGAAAATATTTGCTTCCCTAATTATTTTAAAGAAAAATTGTAAAGAGGTTTTTTGTAGAGCAAACAATTCTGCATCCATTTATGCCATCATTTTTGTCATTTTACGTCAGAAAAACTGATAATGAAAGAAACTAGAATTATCATTTTTTCAAAAATCGGTGCAAATTGTGAAGTGGTGGTATGCTGGAAGCAGATAAGCTGCAATAAGTGCCATGGTTGCCGCTACATTTGACAGATGCAAACAAATAAACAACAAACTAATTTGTTGATGCTTTGAGATGCTTCAATAATTTCAAGGCACCACTGATTCGTCTAAAAATGGTAATTTTATTTATTTTATCGCTTTAAATTTTCGGTTTTCCGAAATGTAAAATGACAAATGCTGGCATAAATGGATACAGAATTTTTTTCTCTACAAAAAAATTCCATACAAGTTTGCTCTAAAATAATTAGGGAAGCAAATATTTTCATATGAAAAAATTACCATTGAAATTCCTATGGTGCGTAAAGCATTTCTACACCCTGTATATAAACATGCGGTGTACCTGCATCTCTGCGTCCTCGGCACCGATCGGGCGCATTTCTCCCACAATTGAAACGCTCCTGCGTCATTTATAACACAACGATAAGCATATGTATTTATCAGTGAACACGAGTTGGAATCCCACTGGCTTCAATGTTTTTTTAGATTTCCAAATTCATATAATTCGCATTACTAAGTGTTTCAGTATTATTAGCAGCATTAAGTTATTTTCACGTATTTTCACATATAATCTCATAAGAGCATTAATTCTTTCCGGAAATTTTTTAGAGTGCGTTTCAACAACGTCGTATTAATTTGCCCGAGCGGGACGCGAGGGCAAATTAGGACGTTGTTGAATGCACGAAAAATAATTTCCGGATATGAATTAATGCTCGAATGCAGATTCGGTAAGAAAATCGTAACGACACAAACCCTAAAAAGAAGTAATGTTTACCTACAAAAAATTTCCAAGAAATTTTTTAGTTGTCTGGGTTACGGCTGGTGACCTAATTTTTCTATTGGTCATTAATGAGTGTCGTACGATTTTCTAGATAATTTTTCCTTGCAGCACGCTTTCTGTATTAAAGACGTTGAAAACATTTTCTTTGGTAACTTGTTTATGTACAAGTCAATTTTAAAAATGCAAAAATCATTTTAACTGGAATAAGACCACCTATGTGGTGTGCTCAAAAGCTAGTAAAGACGTCAATATGTTATAATAATACAATATGAACAAATAATTACATATTATTCTCTGCAGTAACATATGAACGTAGAATAAGGTTATGTACTCGCAGCCACACTGACACAACGTCTTGTAGTAGTTAATATAATGTTTAAAACGAGAACCTTTTTTTGTCGGCACCTAGTATGAGCCTTGCATCATTCCAATTTCGAGTATCCCTTTTTTTAAATAAAAGCTGCCATTGCGTAGGGTCGCAGAAAGTGTCTTAAATTGGACAAATTCTAGCGGCAAGTGATTATAGCGAAAAAATGCTATATTCGTAGAATAAGTAAACTCTCGAAATCGGTCTGTGGTGTTCTGCTGATTGTTGTAATGGGTCACTGTACCAGCGATGAGCCCAGAGCAGTGAATGTCATTTATATGTAATATGTGCAATCGGTGAACCCGTTCTAACAGTTGTTTAAAATTTAAGTTAGTTTGTCGCCACTGCTATATTACAGTCAGTTTTAACAATGCAAAACATGTTATAGTTTATAGTTAGAATAAAGCCACCATGCAGTGTGCTAAAAAGCTAATCACTCTAATGCGTTGATTGATATATGTGGGAATTGTAAAATAAACGCCCTTACAATCTGGTAGACACAACATTCCCCATGCAAACTGTAAAAGGCAATGTAATATTTCGACCAGATTGGGCGCAATTCGCATTATTTAGGCTAAAAATTGTTTGTAAAATCGCCGACCTGTTTATTATTATTTTTTTATTAGTATGAGGGGATTCTTTTTTTCAGTGCCATTTTGGCGCCCCTTGTCGCATGCGCCTGTAGGCGGGGGCCTCCTCGGCCTATACCTAGTTACGGCCCTGTAGATATTCCCGAAAAACCGGTTTTGTCCGCCATTTGGAATTTTCATTAGGACACCGAGTATTAAAACTAGTGATGCAACCATAAAAAAAACCGTTCGTTTAAAAAAAACCTGTTTTTTTGCAAAAAAACGAGCAGTCTGGTTTTTCTTTAAAATAGGTTTTTTTTCAGAATTAAAGTGTAGTGAATAACAACAAGTAATATTCTTTGGAAAAACAAAAAACAGATATTTCTAAATAAAAATAATACATTTCATAGGTAAAGTGCATTATAGAATTTATAATAACAAAAACAAAACAAATATTTCTAAAGAAAAATAATGTATTACATTTCATAGCTTAAGTGGATGTAGAAATTATAATAATGCAGAAATTACTCGTTAACAGACATGGCTGACTCCTCAACTGATTCGGAGTCAGTATCCATGCAGTTTACGTCGCCCATGTCACTCTCTTACGACTCTGATAAATCGCTAATATTTAACATAACTTGATTCGTCGATCAGCTAGACAGTTTCAGAGCTAGGTCCAGCTTAAAACAACTTCCAACAGTGGGGGGTGGGGCAGGGGTGCTCGCATAGACGCACGCATACGCTTTGCTGTTCTGTGAGTAATACGTAATACGAGTAGGCAGTAGGTATAAAATGTTACTTTTGATTATTAGACATTTGTCTAGTCTGTGCTGTAGTTTTCTTGAACTTTAAAGGGCATGTAAAATCAAAATAAGTTTAAATTTTGTTGTTTGCTACCTGCTGCCAACCATACCTACCAAAACGTGCCGCAAGTTACAAAATGAATAAAAAAACAAAAAACCGTTTTTTGTAGTTTTTTTAAAGGTTTTTTATTCGATTTAAAAAAACGCGGTTTTTACACCACTATTTATTGTTAATAAATTTTTTACATTTTTTACATCACTAATTAAAACATATTCAAAAATTATAAGTCCGGAATGTAATGTTTCTAAAACACGTTTTTTGTCTCTAATGACTGTACTAATTGTAGTTCTGCCCCAAATCGGGATTCATGTTCGGTCCCGGCATTGACTAGAATGTGTGTTGTGTGAATTTCAAACTATTACAAGGCAAGGTATACATTCATATACCAGTTATAATAAACAATATTATTCAATATCATAATCATAACTGATATTACCACATCCTAAAAGAGTTATTATTACTAGGAAAACATTAATTTTCTTTCAAACACTCTGCAAAGGGGTTTACACGAAACTTACCTCTATCAAATTACATCAAGTTGCAAATTTAAAAAATGCAGCCGCTGGGATTCGAACTGAGACTTCCAGGCTTGCTCTCACGCGTTTAGACAGGCCCAATTCGCTTATTACCCCGCTTTCACAACTAGACCACGCTAGGAGAGAGGTTGGGTCGCTTCTGGCTCTAGATAAGAAACGAGTGATCGCTATATACTTCTATTATTTTTACGATATTTACCCTGTATATGTTGGGTTCCATTTTCAATAAAGGTAAACACCTAAGCTATGTGCAAATTATTACTTTTACCGATTCCTGAGTTAAAGCAAAAATAGACAACATTATATTTTTAAGGTACTCACTCTGAATACAGGGAGTACCTATAATGTAAGACTGTACATGACTGAATTATGCAAAATTAGACATAGAACATTTACTTAACGTTACCATGTTGTTTGTAAACAAAATATCAACACAGTGACTATCACAAATTCGTTAAAACCCCTCACCACACAAATATTTAACAACTGCTAAATACGTATTTCGACAGCCACGCTGTAATCATTAGTAGCTACGAAAGCGAAAGCGAGATTCTAGTTTCATTTGACGTATGTTCTTTGTTTCCAAGCATACCAGTCCCACAAACTATGACATATCTGCGGGAATTACTTACAGATGATAATTTGGATTCAAACAAAATTGACGAGTTAGTTATAGATTAACTACACATTGCATGTTCCAGAATTGCTTTCAAATAGATGAAAAATTCTATAAACAGCACGAAGGAATAGCAATGGGAACAGGCCTTTCCCCTTTCGTTGCCAACCTTTCTATGTCAAGATTCGAAACTGAATTTAAGAATAACAGTGTTTCCCAAGGATTTGGTTTAGGTTTGTGGACGACATTTTTGCTGTTTTGGATTTATCTAGATGTAGTATTGATAATTTTTTGAATCAGTTCAATTCCAAATTACTTAGCATAAAATTCACATATGAAATGGAAAACGAAGGACCACTGCCATTTCTAGGTACCTTAGTAATAAGAAATAAAAATAAGTCGGAATTCGATGTTTATAGAAAAGAAACCAATGTAAACAGATTCACTTTAGCGGATTCAAATCATTGTTTTCAACACAAAATGGCTGCTCTAAATTTCTTAGTGCATAGACTGTTAACCTTTCCTTTAAACAAAGATCGATATACCACTGAACTTCAGACCATAAAAAGCATCGCTATGTACCATGGTTTCTCTTCTAAAATTATCGATAATTTGATTAGGAAACAAAAAATAAAATTGCACGTTCGAAATTCCACAACTCTCGTCAGTCTTAGAAGTGAAGGACTCAAGTACATCAAAATTCCATTTCACCCGGCTACAAAGGGCCTAGCAAACATTTTTAAAGAATCGGGCCATACAGTTGTGTATGGTTCAAACAACAATATTAGAAATTTGTTGGGAAATCAAAAAGACAAACTGAGGACCTTAGAGAGATCTGGAATTGACGAAATTAAATGTTCCCATTGTGTAATTTTGGTACTTGGTTTAAAGAGCATTTAGCTCATTTTAGATTCAACAGATTCGAAAAATCGAGTATAGCCCAACATATTTACGAAACGGGTCATAGTATACAAGAGGATGACCTAAAAATTGTAAAGCCGTTAACTTCAACAAAGCAACTAAATTCTTTTGAAAGCTTGACCATTTTTAAGAACCGAGATAAACTTTTGAACAAAGATGGTGGACCAATACCGTCCTCCATCTTGTATAATTTGCTGAAGTTACATTGACCGTCGGCCATGTCCATTGGACCTCGGCCACGCCCTCCGGGTCAGACAGTATAAATAGCTGTAAAATGCGCCCTAGCCGAAGAGGGGTAGTCCCCTAAACGGTAGTAGGTTAGCTTTATTATAATTAGATATTGTATAGACCTAGCTGAATAAACTTTGAAATTGAAGTTGATTCGGGATCGCCCACTTCCATTTGTGATTTGCTCACGAACTTTTCGTTGCCATTGTGCTGTGTAAGTTTTTCGTAGCTACTGATGATGACAGCGTGGCTGTCGAAATACTTATTTAGCAGTTGTTAAATATTTGTGTGGTGAGGGGTTTTAACGAATTTGTGATATTTTCAAACCACAGGCTCCAGCAGTGTTTTACAGTGACTATAGAAACTAATTGAAACTGGATTACTTTATTGTAATTTCAAAACCGACAATTGTTACTAGCATGAGTAAATTGATTAATGCTAAAATACATTTCTCAATGTATAGTCTCACATTATTCACACTGTATATTATATTTGAGCGAAAATATATTCGGTTTCGCGCCAGGTAGACATGTAATCCGCATGCAAAATATCGTCTTTCTACAACAAGTAGTTTTTGAGCTATACCGCCAACAGACAGACGAACGGAATTGAGAAAATATATTTTTTCACGATTACAATACTTTTATCGTCTTTTAGACATTAACAGGTATTCGGAAACAAACAAATACTTGTTGTTTTTCGTACTCTAATAAGCACGAAATAAATATGTACAGGGTTCTGGATTCTGGATTAAAAATTGGAGGGTGAGTTACCTCACATGCACTTAGGCCGCATTAAGTGGGCCCATTGTGCTACCTCCCAGCAGCTCTCCAAGTTGGGTATCACTCAAGCCATTCAATCCTTTGAATGTACTTAAGGACATCCGCAACTGGAGTGTTGCTAATTCTGACCATATCGGGCCAGAAGTCCCCCAACATGGATCCTCTGACTCTTGCGAGAGCTGGACAGTGGCACAGAACGTGTTCTGCTGTCTCGTCATCCTCGTTGCATCCGCGACAGTTTGGGCTGTCCACTAGTCCCATCCTGTGCATATGTTGGTTTAGAGTGCAGTGTCCAGATAGAATACCCACGACTAGTCGCAGGTTTCTTCGTGACAGTTGCAAGCAATATTTGGCTGTCTTTGGCGAGGGCGCTGTAATAGCAGCTCTTGCTTGCCGGCAGCTTTGCATGTTAACCCATCTTCGTATGAAGCTGTTTAAGGTTTTTTGATATAGCATAGAGCTTAATATTGTCAGGGATATAGGGATTACGGGTTCTGGCCCCCAGAGAGGTTGTCCGGAAGCCAGTCTCGCAGTCTCATCAGCCTCCTCATTGCCGTAGTTACCGTCATGTCCTTTCACCCATACAAGGGAAACAACATTATTTTTTGAGATATCCTCGAGAGCTTCACGGCACTGCAGTACCACACCTGAGGTAATTTTGCAACTGCCCAGGGCTAGTAAAGCGGCTCTACTGTCACTGAAGATACCAATACATTGATTCTCGATTTTCCTTTCAAGAATTGCTTTTGCACCATGCATTATTCCAATTACTTCCGCTTGGAAGACAGTGGCCATTTTGCCTAGTGGTATGCTTTGGCGGAGGTTCAGATCGTCAGAGAAAACTCCGGCACCCGTTCCATGCTTTGTTTTAGATCCATCAGTAAAGATGGATATATCTATATGCTGGGTAAACCCGGCATTTTCATAGACGTTAAATTGTCTGTTGAAGGCATATTGTAGAGGGAGGTAGTCTACTATAGCGTCCAGAAGAGGGATCTTGTCGACGGCCTCATTCAGGACGCGAGTATGCCTGCCTCCCCTGCCTGCTGTGTGCCACAGCCCTTTGTAGCGCAGCCTCAAGGCGGTCCTTACGGCTACTTCCTCCACAAAAAGATCAAGTGGTGGAAGGCATAAGACCACCTCTAAAGCGGCCGTAGGGGTTGAGCGTATAGCACCTGTAGAACTAAGACAAGCAAGGCGTTGCACATGTCCTAGTTTACTTGCTGCCGTAGCCTGTCTGACCCTGGGCCACCAGACAAGTGCTCCATAACATAGCATGGGCCTTATCACGGCAGTATACAGCCACAAGGTAATTCGGGGGGAGAGTCCCCAGGATTTACCCAAAGCGCGGCGACACTGCCAGAATGCCATGCATGCTTTTTCAGTTTTAACTTTTAAATGTTTCTCCCAATTCAGCCGTCTGTCAAAGATAACTCCCAAGTATTTGACATTGTCTGAAAAGCTGAGAGAAGTGTTGAATAGGAGAGGTCTACGTAAAGGTCCCACCTTCCTTTTATTTGTGAAAAGTACCATTTCTGTCTTTGAAGGATTGACAGAGAGTGACTGTTCATTACACCATGTTTCTGTTATTCGAAGAGCTGTCTGCATCAAGTTACAGAGCGTGCCCTCGAACTTGCCAGTAATGAGGATGACAATGTCATCCGCATATCCAGTAGTATAGAATCCAGCATCATTGAGTGTGCTTAGAAGGCTGTCTACCACTGTATTCCACAGTAGTGGGGAAAGAACCCCCCCTTGCGGACAGCCCTTCGTCACAACACCTCTAATGGAGTTGTCTCCTATATTAAATTGTACTGCTCTCATCGTAAGCATGTGTTTTATCCACTCACAGAGAGTGGGTGCCACACCATGCCTGCGTAAGGCAGAGTTAATGCTCTTAAAGGAAGCTTTGTCAAAGGCTCCTTCAATATCAATGAAAACTCCCAGAGTGGACATTTTATTGTCTAGCGATCTCTCAATACGGTTTACTACAGCATGTAGCGCCGATTCAGTAGATCTCCCTGAGATATAGGCGTGTTGGTTCGGGTGCAATGGGTGTAAAGCCAGCACCCTTTCCCGTATTTCTCTGTCACAAAGTCTCTCAAGCGTCTTTAGTAAGAAGGATGTAAGACTAATGGGACGATATGATTTGGCCTGGGTATAATCCGTACGCCCTGGTTTAGGTATAAAGACTACCTTCACTTCTCTCCAGCTCTCCGGTATATATCGAAAAGCGACACATGCCCGGTAGATGCGCACCAGGTGAACAAGCATCAGGTCCAGTCCCCATTGTAGCAGGGCTGGAAAGATACCGTCCACTCCTGGCGACTTGAAGGGGAGAAAGGAGTTTATAGCCCAGGTTACCTTGTCACCCCGTACGACCTGGTTTGCCACATTCCAATCCTCCTCTGAGGGAGGTGGGATATTGGGTTTTGGCCATACATTGTCAGGGGTGACAATACAGCCTGGAAAATGTGTTTGAATTAGCACTTCCGCTGTCTCTTCGGGTTTGGTTGTAAAAGAACCATCCCCTCGCCTGAGACAGCCTGGCTGTTGGTTTGGATCCTTAGAAAGGATCTTCTTCAACCGAGCCGCGGAGGCAGTGGACTCTATGGAACTACAAAACGTTTTCCAAGAGTCCCTCTGTCTCTGGCGGATTTCTTTTTTGTATAATCGTTTTTGGTCTTTATAGGCCTCCCAGTCACTAGTAATTCTAGTTCTTTTTGCTTTGTTAAAGAGTTTGCCCAATGTTGATTTCATCCTGTCGAGTTTCGGACACCACCAGGAGGTTGTGCGACTCGCCTTGGATGTCTTCAAGGGGCATGACGATTCGTAAGATATGTACAGGGTTATTCATTATAAATTACCCACCCCTTATCATCGTTATTATTGTCTATAGAAAAAAAAAGTTTTAAATAAAAGT
Source organism: Agriotes lineatus (assembly GCA_940337035.1). Classification (NCBI taxonomy): domain Eukaryota; kingdom Metazoa; phylum Arthropoda; class Insecta; order Coleoptera; family Elateridae; genus Agriotes; species Agriotes lineatus. Next base: position 494,789 of record OW679199.1, on the reverse strand, counting down.
TATGTGGTTATAACTGAATTTTGTTAAAATGCTATCAAAAGTACAGTGGCGTGCATAATTAAGGGGATACAAAAAAGTAATATATTTTTTTAAATGGAACACCCTGTATATTATTAAATTTTTGGAATGATCTTTCTTTCCTGATTTCAAAAATATACCATATGTTACCCCTACCTTATACCGTTTTTGAGTTATTAAACGTCGAATATTATTATTTATTATTATTTTGTATAGTATAACAAGTAAATATTTGGACTTTTTCTTCCTCACTGTAAACCATTTTGATTATTTCATTAAATAAATGTCACTTATCAAACATTAGTTGTCATTTTCATAGCTTACTTTAATAATGTTAACTTTTCCATATTTACAGTAACTACTTTAACTAAGATATTCGACGGTTAATAACTCAAAAACGGTATAATATAGGGGTAACATATAATATATTTTTGAAATCAGGAGAAAAAGATAATTCCAAAAATTTAAAAAAATATATTACTTTTTTGTATCCCCTTAATTATGCACGCCACTGTACTTTTGATAGCATTTTAACAAAATTCCGTTATAACCACATAACTTTTATTTAAAACTTTTTTTTCTATAGACAATAATAACGATGATAAGGGGTGGGTAATTTATAATGAATAACCCTGTACATACACTGGCTTGCATTAAAATCGCGCATACTTTAAAAATTAAGTACTTTAATTCAGGCCATAATTATTTGCTATTACTCATACAGACTATCCATGTTGTAACTTAGAAAACGATAAGAATTTTTTCTTATTCTGTCGATCTGTTTTTAACACTGGTAAATGAAAAATCGAGATCGACTTAATACAACGAAAAATAGACGTGCGCAATTTTGTTTTTGCAGGCCAGTGTACTTATACTGAAAATACAAGGAAGAAATACGTATATCTAAAATATTATCGCAAACATTTAACACGGTACCATTGCCTTTTGGGAACCTTTTTAAGGTGCAAACACTTTAATTGAAACTACTGAAGATACGCTTTGCACTTACTGGATGTTCAAAAATGGGAAATATTTTTACAGAATCCGCAACATAATTCGTACAATCATTTGTCATCAAACACCACCTTTTGAAAAATTTCTGAGGCTTTCCAATTAAAAAATGATTGAACTAAAGAGATATTAACTGCGTCGTCCAAAACCGCGTTTGATACTTACCGACCTGCCCACCAGTTTATAAAGGTAAATCTACTTGTTCTTTCTATAATAACCAATGCCCAATTTTGAGAAAACTTTTTTTTATTTAGAGTAATTGTGATAAGATCTGTATCGTTTAGTTTACCTCTTTTTAACCACCTTTGGCATTTTAGTAGATTGCGTTTTGGGCGATCTTTCGCGCTAGTGTCATATACCCAACTAGACCACCGCGCGCAACTCGAATAAATAATTATTCGAATAAATTTATTGGAATTATCGAATAAATAATTATTCGGATAAGCATTTATTCGAATAAAAGTTTATCCGGTTAAATTATTATTCGAATAAAAATGTATTCGAATAAATTTTTATTCGTATAAATTCATACCAAGAATTATTTATTGGATAATTCGAGTAAGTTTCGTAGGTAAAGTGCATTATAGAATTTATAATAAAAAAAAAATCTAAAGAAAAATAATGTATTACATTTCATAGCCAAAATGGATGTAGAAATTATAATAATGCAGAAATTAGTTACTCGCTAATAGACATGGCTAACTCCTCAACTGATTCGGAGTCAGTATCCATGCAGTTTACGTCGCCCATGTCACTGTCTTATGACTCTGATGAATCGCTAATATTTAACATAAACTTGATTCGTCGATCAGCTCGACAGTTTCAGAGCTAGGTCCAGCTTAAAACAACTTCCAACAGTGGGGGTGGGGCAGGGGTGCTCGCATAGACGCACGCATACGCTTTGCTGTTCTGTGAGTAATACGTAATACGAGTAGGCAGTAGGTATAAAATGTTACTTTTGTTTATTAAACATTTGTCTAGTCTGTGCTGTAGTTTTCTTGAACTTTAAAGGGCATGTAAAATCAAAATAAGTTTAAATTTTATCGTTTGCTTACCTGCTGCCAACCATACCTACCAAAACGTGCCGCCAGTTACAAAAATGAATAAAAAACAAAAAAACGGTTTTTGTAGTTTTTTTAAGGTTTTTTATTCGATTTAAAAAAACGCGTTTTTTACACCACTATTTATTGTTAATAAATTTGTGCGAATATCGAATAAATTATTGGAATAAATACTTATTAGAATACAAAGCCACATTATAAATATCAAACTGTAAACATTTTAATTACCTACTTAAAATTAAAACGGTCAGAGCAATTTCATTTTTTACCAAGCTGGCTATGACATATAAATAATCTGTATTAGAGTTCCTAGATATGCGTGATTATTTATTTTGTTTATTATCATTGCTTGAAAAGTTCTTTAGATGATCTTATCGGTTATCATGAATCATTAGTATTGTTAATCCTTTTCAAATTCCTTACAATAATACCAAAACAAATGCCTGTCTAATGATTACTATTTGTATTTAGCAAATGGCCATTAATCATCATAAGTCAGAAAACTTGTATCAGATATCAGATAGAATAGGTTAAACAGAAGATTTCTCTTTCTAGAAAACTGTTAATTGATTTTTAACAACTTGTTCTAGTAATGATACATATTGCATATTGGTCGGAATCGTAAATCGGGGATGTGGGAAAGTGGGGATACCCCCTTAGCGATAATTTAAAATATCGTTGCAATAAATCAATGCCCAATTCTGTTAAAAAAATACAGTTTACGTTTGTCTTCGAAGGTGAACAGTAAATTATTTTCTACATTTGTACTTTCTCAAAGGATAAAAATACGGTTTAGTGCTGTTACCATTTGTTATGCTTCAAAGCTACTCAAATTTAGAATTCAGTGTTCAGAATCAGAAAAGGTAAGTGCTGCTATTGTTATACATATTACATGGTTGACCCGATTTAAATCATGATTAAAATTACGTCAAAAAATCCAAATATACCATGGACCTTTATTATTTTAACATTGTCCTACTTTTAAGTATCACGATTTGCTTACTTTTTATTGCTCACAAATGTTTTATTTTCGTTCGTTTTGTTCATTAGTTTTGTGAAAGTTCAATAATTTATCTAACACTAAAACCCAATAAAATGGGGTGTAGAGCAATAGTTTATAATTTTCGAATAATTGAATAATTATTCCAATAAATTAGTTATCCGAATAAGCTATTCAATAGTTATTCGAATTTCGATATATCGAATAATATTCGATATTTAATTTCCCTAATCCTAAAAAGGCTGTTTCTATCTCTTCCTTCTCGCAATTATTAATATATCATCAGCTTAGGGGTAGACATTGTATGCTTCTGTTGTATATTGTGCTGCCTGGATTTATAGTTATTTTTTGTATTGCTCTTTCTAAAACTATGATATATATATTCCGTATTTCGGTGGTGGTATTGGGAACTGGGCCACTCCCAGATTCGCAATACCCACACTAATTTCTCAACAATTGTTAATGTTAAATGTAGAAGAGAGGAGTATTACAGATTGCAGATTACAGTAGGCGGTAAACTAACTTTTTAAAATAGCGGGTTTCGTGTTTATTAAAATGCCTCCGAAACGGAAAAGTGACGCTGACGTGTGGAAATACTTATATTCTGATACTACAGCAACTTACAGTATCGGGAAACACTAGCAATTTAAATGAACACATAAAACATATTCATTCAAGTATTTTAAAGTTAGTGTAGTTTCCTAAATAAGTTCGGTTCTAACAAAGTCGCTAAGTGATAAACCTTTAACATCTAAAAATATGTTTCCAACATCAACGAAAGTACCACCAGCGGCGCAGTAACTGTTCCATAAACGCATTATTATAGTATTATTTAACGTCCATAAAGTGCCACTTAGGGTTTCCAAGTCCCGGGACCAAAAGTGTTTTCGGGACTTGCGAGCTAAATTTCAAGTCCCGGGACTAGTCCCGAAGATCCCGAAAGTGGTCCCGAAAGGAAAATAGTGTTCAGGTTCTAGTTTTTTAAGTTAAATAAAGTATTTCTGTGCTGATAATCTGCGTTGGTGCTCGTTTATAACTTCATTGCATTCTTCTGGTACTAAAAATGTCGCTCTTTATCTTTTGCTTTTGTTTGAACTGCAAAGTGCTTGTGTAATCCTTTTGTCAAGCTGCTTCTGGTTATGATAATTTTATAGGAGCAAACTTTACATTTCGCCATTTGTTTATCATCAATATATAAAATTGTTGCCATATTGACTTCAAATCGTTATTTTTTTAATGTAGAATGAAGGGGGGTTGCGAATCGGAATTCATTCTAATTGTAGCGCTTTAGCAAACAAATAACGAACACATTTAAAATCCAAAAATACAAATTATTCAGCTTCTTCGTACATAATTTTAAAAGTGTACGAATTTAGTTACCTTACTATTAATACGTACGCATACGACTACGCGCAAAATATATCTAAATCCAACAAAAGAAACAGACAAATGCATAAATAGAATAAGATATGCAAATGTGGCTGAAACAACACACAGGTTTAATTCTAACCTACCGAAAACAATACCTCTCCTGCCTACGCAAAACGCAAATAATGCAGAATATGCAAGAGACATGAGTAGTACGCCGGACGCCAGTGAATACCAGTCCTAATTCTCTGATATCGATTATACGCACGCATGTTGACATGGTCCCGGGACTTCGCATGGGCTGACTGTGGTCCCGGGACTCGGTTTTTGTGGTAGAATCCCGGGACTGTCCCGGGACTGGAAACCCTAGCTGCCACTTTAGCCCATAAAACATATCAATATCCAGTAGTTATTATCAAAATAAATGTCATTTTATTCAAATCAGGAAAGAGGATTATATTAACTGAAAACTTTACAAAGAATAAAAAGAAATGCATCTTTAATATAATATTACGGTAATATGTAGTTATTCTTGATATCGATAACGCAATTAACCTAGAAGAAGCACACTTCGAAACTATCAAATGTTTCAATAACAACTTGAATTTTCTAATGTGTCTAATATAAACGATATTGTATATAAAAGGAAATCTTCTGCAGTGCGGTCGAACGTAGTTTTACATGCAGCTCGTACATAATTAGACCTCTTTATCGCTACTCTACACTCATTCTGCATAAAATAGACTCGGTCAATAAAATCCTACATTATGTACTTGATACATAAATAACTGTAATAGTTACAATTAAGCTAAAATGATTTTTAGCCACGTATTGAATGGTTATAAAGATACAAAACCTGAAAGGTATACTTCATTTTACTTTCTTTTACTTGGTAAAATATAGTAATCAAGATTTTTTGCGAACTCGAGATTTTTGCGGAGATATCCGTTTTCGTGTCTTCTCGTTCAGAAAAAGTGGTTTTCGAAGTGATGTCTGTCTGTTAGTTTATGAGCTTGTCAATTTGTGAGTCTGTCAGTCTCTCTACAGTCCAGATAGTTTAATTCATCGGCCTCAAATTTATATCTTTAATTGTTTTTAATATAAATTTGGAGATCGCAGCCATTTTTGGTTAAAATCGGGTAACCTACAGTAGTACTTAACTTTTATGTTTTCTTTTCTGTTTTCCTGGAAAATGTTATTATTGTTTGTTAAAAATTAAATGTCATAGAACAAGATATATTGTGTCATTATATACAACTTTGGTTCAAAAAGTTTATAAGAAATACAGTTTTTGAAAAAATTGCAAAACTTTCTCCAAAACAAATTTGAATAAAAATGTTTAAAACTGTTATATATGTATCACGTAATTATTTATAACTTTTGTCAAAAACGTTTTTCAAAAATCGCGAATTGAAATTTTTACAAGCAGTAAAAGAAAGTCGTGTGGTGACAACGCTTCATTTTTACTTCCCTCGTCTAAAACCCGAAGGAAGTATTGTAATCGCGATAAAATCACTTTCCGAGATTTCTTCAGATCTCCACGTTTCACGGTCCCTAGATGTAGAGATGGGCGCGTGAGTGAATTTTCGCTCACGTCACGCACGTTTCACGCTTGCTTTAAACAGTCACGTTCACGCACGTTGACGCTCACGTTCACTCACGTTCACGGCGTGACACGCCACTCACGACGTGACACGCAGCTTTTATTTCAAAATTTAAATTCAGATAGAACAGAATGTTCAAATTTAAAACCAATGAAAAAAACTAAAAATATGTTTTGCACCTGACATAATTTACGTGATATGTTGCAATCCGAATAGTTGAAATAAAAAGAGAAAAATGAAAATTGACTACAATAACTTCGACAAGGGATAAATACTGATTTCTCTCAAATATATTTCTTGCAGCTGTCTTCAAAGACATTACTTTTAATACATTTTCAGCGTTAAAGCGAGTATAAAAAAAACAGTACTTTTATTATAATAAATTGGTTTAAAAATATCATCTACACATCTACACAATACATTTTTGGTTTAATAATAAAACGTAATTAACATTTTCAGCGTTAGCCGAGTATAAAAAACAAACCATTACTTTTATTAAAATAATAAATTCATCTACACATCTACACAGTAAAATGTTGATTTAAAAATAATATGTAATCAACATTTTCAGCGTTACGTCGAATTCTGCGCTCTTCTAAAATTCGCCCAGCTGTAGAAAATTCTCTTTCGCTTGTAGCGGAACTTGCCGGTATGTTTAAAATTTCTCAAGTTTTTTAACAGTGTTGTATTTACTACACTGTTTTTTCAAATCCCTAAAATGTCATCTACATTTCCGAATTTTAATTTAACATACTAATTTAGTTTTGTTTCAACATCATCCTAATTACATGTGTCATCGTCAGAGAAATCTCTAAGTGTAGAAAGATAAGAATCTAATGCTGATGTACCAGTTTTGAGTCGTTTGCTATGTATTTCATCATTATCATCTATAGTTTTATTTGCATTATAATCTTCTCTTTTATGTGAAGGTATGAACTTTAAGGATTTATAATTAGGGTCTGAAAATAAAGCCGCATAATGTAACTTGTTTGGCACAATTTGTGATTTAATGAATTTAAAAGTTGCTGCACTTTGCAGTTTTTTATTCGTTACTAAATATTTAACGTGAAATTAACGTGAAACGTGAATCACGCCTTGGAAATCTTCACTCACGTTCACTCACGTTCACGTCACGATTTTCAAATATTAGTCACGTTCACGACGTGACACGCCGTGACACGACGTGACACGACTGTTTTCACGTCACGCGCCCATCCCTACCTAGATGACCGAAAACAGGTTTTTTCAATTCTGTCTGTCTGTTGGTGGTATAGCCCAAAAACTATATGTTAAAGGAAGACGATATTTTGCATGCAAATTATATATCTACCTGGCATGAAACCGAGAAAATTTCAAAGAAATATATACACGGTGAGCACCTTAAACAATAAAAATTTGTTTATTTTTGCTTTAACTGAAAAATAGATAAAAGTAATAATTTGTACATAGCTCAGGCTTTATTATTGTCAAAAATGCGACCTAACAGATACAGGGTAAACATCACAAGTGGGACAGAATAGTTTGGTGTCTTTATAATGCAGCACAAACTCGCAAAATTCGAGCACGGGCGTAACTCACTTATGCAAGCTGCTGCAAGTGGGGACCTAAGCGAAAGCGACAGAATAGTAACTCGGCTCAAAATATTCGCCTGGGAGAGCGGAGTTCGCATCCCAGCGGATTACATTTTTTTTAATTGATGTAATTCACAGTTTTTGCAAATTGATGTAATTCGAGCGATTCCGTGTAAACCTTTTTATAGATTTTTTCAAATGGAAATGCAATCTAGGGAAGCCATTGACAACAAATATTGCCACTACATTGCATTGTGTTGATACATAAACTTCTGCAATGAGGTTAGGTTTTATGTGGACTTGTTGACACCGTAGTTATTTTAAATTGTAGTTCTGGCTATTATAAAATTGTCCCCAATGCTTACCTAACTAGTTAAAACCAAATTATAAAATCACATTTCAAGTTTATAATAGCCAAAGCTACAATTTAAAATAATGAAATGTCAATCTGCCGACATGAAACCTAACCTCAGCACAAAAATAATCAGAAGTTTATGTACCAACACAATGCAGCCTAGTGACAATGCTTGTTGTCAATGATTTCCCTACAATTTCGGCATTTGCATTAATATATGAAATAAAAATGGACTACATATATCGAATTATCCGCTGTCGACCTAAAAATAAAGATGTGTTTAATAACAAATTCTTTGTGTTTTATTTCTGCGCAACCTTCAATAAACGCAACCTACAATAGAACAACGAATTTTAGCATCACGTATAGATTAATGAAAATCCTATGTACGAATTTTTAAATACCTCATGGAATATATCAGGGGGGCAAATTATACTATTTGCCCCCGATGTACTCTATGAAGGGGCAATCGCCCCCCCTTGCCCCCTTGTTCCTGCGCCCCTGAGTACCACCCACATCTAAAGAGAGTTTCTGAAACCCTCCCATTTGAGAAAGAGGCAAATACTGAACCTATTAAACAAAAATAATTCAATAACATAAATAAAAAGTTAGTGTAAAAAAATTTAATTAAACAGCAAAATAATAGTAGATTATATTATAAGTGAGAGAAATGCATCATTATTTGCGAGTAAGAATTTTGAATCGCGAGTGCCCCAGCACGAGCGATACAATTTCTCACGAGCTTATAATGGCATTTCGCTCACGTGTGATATACGACGTTTTATCTTACAGTAACAATTCTTGTGCCTAAATAGTTTGCGCAGTCAGAATATGTCGCGAAATAAATTTATAATTAGTCGCCTATGATTTGTGATATACGTTTGGCAGTACTGAAGTTAATTGGCAGTATTGAAGTGTATTGTCAGTCTATGTCAAATTCGAGGTTAGTAGGTTAGGTTTTGTTTGTTATTTGACTCAGACTGACGCAAAACTTAACCTGAAAATTACGAATTTGACATAGCTTGACAGTGCTACCAACAATGCAGTAGTATAAATAATGAAAACTCACTTGTGAATAAAACTTCATTTTACTCACTGAAAACAGTTGTATAATGTATGGTAGTAGGTTCTACTGTAAGATAATAGCTATTTATGCAACAAGTGCTAAAAGTCGACGTTTATGCGGGAGACATGAAAATTATGAAACGAAGCCGAAGGCTGAGTTTCATAACATGTCTCGCGCATAAACGACTTTTAGCACGCGTTGCATACAATATTTTATCTACGACCTTAATTTTACCGTTATTAATCCATAAATATCGATTTAAGAAAGGTTCGCATCTGCGACACTTTTAATTTATGTCATAATGAACAGTATGCCACGCCGCGCGAGCGATTGTTTGGCCACGCCCGTGCTGTCAAGGTGAGTTACGAAATGTAATTATTGATACTCCACATCTGACTGTATTCATTACATAACGCTCTAATTATTTCAAAAACGCTTTACCTGTAACGCAAGAAGCAACTAGAATAGCTTTACAACTTCACTTGCAGTTCGAAATTGTAGTTTTTTAACCTCACTTCACTTTTAGCCCGTGTGCTAAAAGTAAACAGTTGATTTCTTTAAACACGGTAAACTATAAAACGTCACTTTTAGTGAAACAAGCTAGCGCTAAAAGGCCTACTTTTAGTAGTGGTCGTAGATAAAATATTTTGTTCGTATGATTATTATTTAAATACCTTGATTTTCAAATCTGAAAAATCATCGATGTTTGCAAAATATCGATGTTTTTTATTCGATACATCGAAGACCTCGATGTTAAACATCGATTATTTAATTTCGATGCGCCTCCCTACTTTTCACCCCGACATTTCGACATTTCATTATTGTTTTACTGATAAAAATGGCGAGGACCCTATTTCATACAACTTTGCAAATTTTCACTTGGCACTTTGCAGTTTTTAAATACTAAAAGTAAAAAACAAAGGATGTGGAATTGTGGACGTCAAACAAGTGTAACTTTATTGTAGTGTTAATTAACGCGGATTTTTAATCAGCGAAAAGCTGATTTAAATTAAAAAAACCTGATTTAAATCGAAAAACTCGATTTTTTTGATTTTTTTATTTAAATCGTATTTTTTTTGCACCCTGCTGTCGACACATTGAAAAGTTTTTTATTCGATACATCGAAGACCTCGATGTTAAACATCGATTATTTAATTTCGATGCGCCTCCCTACTTTTCACCCCGACATTTCGACATTTCATTATTGTTTTACTGATAAAAATGGCGAGGACCCTATTTCATACAACTTTGCAAATTTTCACTTGGCACTTTGCAGTTTTTAAATACTAAAAGTAAAAAACAAAGGATGTGGAATTGTGGACGTCAAACGAGTGTATCTTTATTGTAGTGTTAATTAACGCGGATTTTTAATCAGCGGAAAGCTGATTTAAATAAAAAAAACCTGATTTAAATCGAAAAAATCGATGTGTACAACAATCGCGGGCTCTTAGCTCATAATGCCCGTGGTGCCTTCAAGGTTTTATGTCCTACCAGTACATTAATTGAAATTAATGACTCTATTTTAAGGTATCTTAGATACAAAATAACGCTCCAGGGCAATTATTTTCTTCATAAGAACACTAGGGTTATTATGAAAAATTAACAGTATTTGTTTCTATGGATACAACTTTATTATGCACTACTGTCACAATGAAAATTAATGACAGCTCAGCTAATGTCACAAATATAACTTAGATCAGCTAACTAGATCAATCTTAAATACTATATCATAGTAATTATATGAATTGAATATGAATATGAATTAGGTAAGAAAATTGGCAGGACATAAATAAATATTAATTATCATTGAAAAATATTTCTCCTGAAAAGCACCTTAGGTATATCAAAAATATAAAAAATTATGCAAAAATATTACTTCTCGGTAAATGATAAAAAATCCAAACTAATAATTAATATTGTCCATTGTTTTTTCCAATTACAAATCTTTAAAGTGTTTACCCAAAAAAATGTGAATTTTGAAATTAAGTCTTGGTATGTGAAATTTTAAAATACATATTTCAAAAATTTAAAAATAATTTTTTTGCAAAAGTTAAAGAACTTGTTTTCTGGCCTTAATATTGTTCTGTGTTCAGTTAATTAAATAAAAAAATATCATTGAAATCTTGCTTTATTTCCGAAAAATTGTGGTTTTTGGATTTTGACAATTTCAGAAAACGCCATTCTCAAACTAAGTAAAACCACTCCATATATCTGGTAGGGGCTAAATAGGTTTTCAGACAAGAACAAATTACTGCCATTAAAAGTTTTTTTGAAAAATCAAAAATATTTTTTTTCTCATTTGATGCTGACTTTTCTAGGTCACTTAATTTAGGGAAAAATACAGAATCCGGGGCCAATTCCCCTCCTATTGTTAATATTAACTATTTTCTCTAGTAACCATAACTAAATTTACAAGGGAAGCTAATAAAAGGAGGGGAATGTGCACCGGATTCTGCATTTTAGCCAAAATTTATTGCAATCTTACTTCCAACTAAATAAAATTACTGACGATTTCCTGGAAAAGTCTACAAAACTTTCTGAAGATACAGGCTACACTAAAATTACCGAATAACAAGATCTTATTTGTAGAAATTAATCAGAAATTCAATAATGCAATAAAATGGCCACTATTAAGACTTTGAAATTGTGAAGAAATTAAGGGTGACTACCACTATGATTTTGTTGTGAACTAAGCCTACCAATTATTAGTAATAATTAAAAAAAAAAATTCAAATAAGAAACAGTTAATTTCTAATTACTTTTAAAGAATGCTATCTTCTTAGCAAACCCATGTTGATACAAATTTTTACAATTAATCGAAAGCACACCCTGAGAGGTTATGGTTATTCTGTTGTAGGATACTCTATGAAACTTCAAATGAAATACAATAATTCAAAAGTGACAACTACAGCAAAACATATCTATTTAATTTTAAAATCGAAAGTTCACATGTTAGAGGAAATGTTTGCAAATGTATTATTAGTTTTATCGAACTTATTACAACCTTGTATGTCCCTCAATTTGCAAACTTTCTTCAATCTTTGCTTTTACCAATTTCAGCCAAAGTAAACATTCAGAACCATCAGTTATTGTAAGAAAAACCTTGACTACTACTCTTTAAATTGACCAGTTTAGTGACAGCGCTTAATTGATATACATCTAAGTCCTCACGTAAACAAAAATGCCAGATAATGCTGATATCACTTATTATCTCTATACAAACTTAACGAAACCAATCAGTGTTATCACTCTATTGATAATAAATTAAACTATTGCTATTTCAGTACAACAACGCATCTGCTGTATGCACCATGACAGATATACAAGCCCTACGGATCCATGGATTTGTCTTTTCGGATGATTCCAGCAACACTGAAGATGGTAAAAGTGATTTTGATGAAAAGTACTATAGTCTAAAGCCTCCGCCACTCAAGATCTGCAAGTCCAAGCACAAAGTTGTGAAAATAAAAGCAAATACAGACTGTGCACCAGAAGGAAGAATTGTGGTAGTGTGTGCACATAACCCACCTGGTGCCACCGCCCCAATACTGCAGAATGGAAGACAAAAACGAAATCCCAAATCAAGGAGTGCACAGCGACGCGCGCAATTTGCACACTCGAGCCGACCTAGAAGTTCCACAGGGCACCGTAATCAGCAACAAGGCTATAGAGCAGGTGAAAATGTACACCCGCATGCTAACGCAATGAACGAACTGATTTTGAAGGTTAACAGTAGCGACTGGGGCCAGCAACAAACATATGAAAATCAAATGGGGTTCCTCAAACAACAGAAGCATTTGCAGCCTTCAAACAGTTTTTCTGAAAGACCAAGTACAAATCCATATGTATCTATCACTACCAAGAGCATTAATGATAAATTTGCTACGCAAAAGGTTCCACAATTTCAAAATTCATCAGGTTTTGTGGAGGGGTCTACCGCTGCCAGGAAATTGAATGTTAGAAAAGATTGTTATTTACCTCCAGTTAAGCAGAAGTCTAATGCAGATGCAGCGGTTATGACAGGACATATTACAGCCAGTGAATCGGTTATTAGAAACAATTCAGTAAAAAACATTGATGTACCATTGGGTAAGCAAAAGTGTAAAGCGGATGCAACACATACTCCAGAACCTGGTACTGCAGACACCAGCAAATCTCATATCCAAAACAATTCGTCAAATTCGTCTGAGAAAATGTCCAGTACAGGTGCTATTCCAAAACAATTCACTCATCGAGTCTATACAAATATAAATGAGACGCAAACTCCCAGTTGCACCAGTGATGTAAACAACAGGGATTTGCATAAGCCACAAACTAAAGTACTTCCTCCTACTGATAGGCTACAAGACAGTCAAAGAAGTCAGCTTAAGCAAGCACCCCTACATCAGTTTTCAACTGTTTCCAATTCGTTTGTTTTTGAGGGTAAAGTGTATGTAGATGTTCCTTCCTCCTCTGAAATTTCCAAGGAATCTGAGCAGAAGGTTAATTTACCTACATTAATAAATGCAAGAAAGCTAGATGATAAATGTAGCAACACTTCAACTTCCAACCAAGCGCAAAAATTGAAACTCAAGTCACCTACCATATCAGCTTCTCAGCTCCGTCCGGAGCTACCTGCAGTTGTGATTGTAAATCAACCAACTTCTCAGTCTAGAACTTCTAGTACCGTAATTCAAAATCGAGAAGCAGAACAAGTACGGCGAGAATCATCACAGTACACCCAGGAACACACCCAGGGCAATTGCTTCGATAGGTTTATTTCATGTTTGTGTTGTAAAACTTATTCTCGATTAGAGTAATAGTATGTATGTGCAGCAATTTTTAATATTTTCTGTTATTGAATATTAAATTGAAATATAAAATTGTAAGTAGTTTTATTTTCACATATAATCTCATAAGAGCATTAATTTTGTTTGAGTGCGTTCCAACAATGTCGTATTAATTTGGCTGAGCGGGACGCGAGGGCAAATTAGGACGTTGTTGGAATGCACGAAAAATAATTTCCGGATATGAATTAATGCTCGAATGCAGATTCAGTAAGAAAATCTTAACGACACAAACCCTCACAGTTCGGTTGGTCTACCTACAAAAAATTTCGAAGAAATTTTGTTGTCTTGGTTACGGCTCGTGAAATAATTTTTCTATTGGTCATTAATGAGTGTCGTATGATTTTCATTATAAGATTTTGCAACTAGTTACATTGACTACATTTACACGGTCAGCTAACACCGGTTGTTGTTAAGATCGGTGTAAATTGTCATGTAAATAGGGTTCAGGGCCGGTTTTACTAGAACCGGTTTACTAACGCTACACCAGTTCACCAAGAGGAGTGACGTCAGTAAGCGGGTGTAAAATGTACGTGTAAATCACGGTCTAAGATATTCAGGTCATTCGACTGGGATTTGTAGGCATACTAAATTTTGTCCTCATTCACAAATATTTCGCTAGATGGCGAATGTGTAATAGTGTAGGCCATGGCCACCTTGAACTATATTTACGTAAACAATAATGGCGTACAAAAACGTCAAATATTAACGTGAAATGAAATCATATTTCAAAACTGTTTGAATCCTTCGAAATGGAATCGACTCGTGAAAAAACGAGGCTATCTAGAGCTGCAGCATCAACTATGTGGTACAGAAGATAGCGGCGCATTAAAAATATGGAAGATAGCGGCCGAACACATAATAAGGTTATTTGTAACCAGGGGCAGAAAATCGATGCTTTGGAGCAACAATTTGTGTATTTTTTTGTGGGTGAGGTTAATCCTGAAGATACCAATGTTACATTAATTAAATTCTTTCAAGATAAGCAAAATATCGAAGTTTCGCTGGCAGCAATCGACAGAAGTCATGGCCTAACAAAGAGCTGGAGCTCCCAATCCCATAATTGTAAAATTCATCAATTACATTAAGTAACAAATTTTTAGGGCCAAAACCAAGCTCAAAGGAAGCCCTTTTTCGATCAAAGAAGACATAAATGTGATTAGATTAACCGTTTTGCGCTCTGCACAACAAAAACATGGATTCAGTTGACGGTACCATATTTATTAAGTGCGTTGGAAGGATAAATATATAGGTAATGGGCACGATTTATTAAATATCGCTATAATATTGTGTGCGGTGACTGAATTGTGCGCTGGTGCGGGGTGCAAAGGTCAAGGGTGAGAGCAGCAGAGGCGAGAGGTCAGAAAGTAGAAGCTGGCAACCCTTGTGAGGTGTGAGCGTTATTTTATTCACCCTTCGTTTCGGCGTGAAGGGAAACGAAACAAGTGTGAGAAGGTGGAAAAATTGGAGCAGTGTCAACAGCCCGTTTGGTTCAAGAAACTAATTGGCAACAAAATCAGAGGGTAATCTACAAAGACCCCACAGGTGGACGAGACCGCCAAATCCACACATGTTTCCGCCATCATCGCCTAAGCCCAGCCTTTGAGATCTCAGCAACGCCACCGTGAACGAGCTAAATGGACAATACCAGTGGTTAGTGCCTATATTTAAGAGCTAATATAGCATAAATCTAAATTACTAACCCTTAATGAAGTAGATTAGTATAATATCAGCTAATGATTACGGAATTAGGGTCGATTTAGTTACATGTATGCTGTAATTGGTGTTTTTATAAATTTTTAAGCGTAAAGGCTTTTTATTTATTGCTGTCTCCCATTGCCCCATTGCAGTAACCTGAATCGCCCTGAGTGTGGTCTCAGATGCCGAAAGTGAGCTAGCAGCCGAGGTAGGTAGTTATAAATAAAGCTAAGGTAAATTTAATTAAATAATAAAATGAGCTAGCGTTTAAAACGCACAGCTACAAGTAGAGTGTGAAACCTAGAGGATAGTTTTCGATTTGTTGCTGGGTATGCACAGTGCTTGCGACAGTTTTTGAACTTTCTTTTTCTTATTATAAATTACAATAATCTTGTTTCGTTCTACTGCAATTTATTTCATTGTTAATTGGTACCTACTAAATTTTTATACGTGTGGTCATTTTAATGTAAGATCTTGATCAGCCAATTTTCTTAATTTTAGGGATTTGGTTGTACTGCAAGATTTATTTGACTGAACTAAATGTGAGCGGATTTAATTTAGTTTTAATTTGGGTACCCGTTTTAAAACCCTGAAATTTTGTAATTAGGCAACACACAGTCCAGGTGCAAGGTGACTGAGTTACTAATAAAATGTTTTATGATATTCTGGGGGTTCAATCACCACATCTGGCGGGTGGCCCACCCAGTTGCTTTAAATACTGGGTACCGAAACCATAGTTGTGGAAGTAGAGAAAGTAAGGTAGTCGTCAAAGGCATGATGCTAACTATATCACCCAGTATACCGTTAACGTGTGCCAGATTGACTGGGTTTCGGAAAGAGATATTTCGGCAACCCTGACTCGCTGTATCTCGGGTCATATTCCTACGTGTAGAATGAAGCGCCGTGAACTTTACTTTACTTTTATGCTATTCTGAATTGTAGACTCCTGTTTACTAAACCGTCTCCAGATATAAAAAAAAGCAGCAACGTCATTTGAATTTAAGAATTTTTTGAAATAATTTATGATTCAGAATACCATAAAACGATGTATACAGCTCGGTTGCTACCAGAACTTTACCTGCTGACACAGATAACAAGTTCACTATCGCTTGCTTGCTAGATACCGTGCTTGCACCCAAAGTTCTTAGTAACGGTTTTGCAATGTAAATTAATTACTCTTATATTATAGATCAAAGTTTTTAAATCGTTTATACTTCAGAGCTTTCTTGCAAGGATTTCTTATAATATTCACTCAATGTTAAATATTTATTCAGTATCTGAAAAATGGTAGAATACCCACTAATAATTAGGTATGATAAAAGTGAACATTAAATGAATCGCATTTTTGAACAAAGTGTTTTATCGTAATTGTACAAATTGTATGGTACTTTGCTTTTCAGATACTAGGTAAAAATGATTTTTAATGCAATGACAAATGCAACAATATTTCAAGTATTATTTGTTATGAAATGTGTATTATAATCAATAAGTTTTCCAAATATGAGAGTACAACTACCACTGGAAAGTTGTAATATTTTCACTTATGTAAAAATATTAGTATGTAATAAATCTTTCTTTAATTTATTATAATTAAACTTATTTGACTTTTATTAGCCTTTAATGCATAGTTAAGGGTTAATATTTATATAAATTGTAATATTTTTAATAATGTTATTGTTCATAATTATATTAATTATTTTATTACATATTATAGTACATTATAGGGAGTGATTCAAAATTCAAGAAACACAAAATATAATTAACGATTTAATTATGCAGCAAAGGCAGATATAAACAATAATGACATCCTACAAATACGTTAAACATCAATTAAGTGACATATGAAGCGACAATATGTGACAAATGATTATATAAAAAAAATATGACTAGTTATTATCTACAAATCATCGTTCAGAAGTGTTTGAACCCTTCCAAATTGATTCACAGCGTGAAGAAAATGAGGATATCAAAAGACTTGAAACTTTTTCACAAGTAATTTATTTGCAACACTTTGCTACACTTTCAACAATAAGCAAAACAGTTCATTACAAAAGTTTAGTGCAGCACTTTAACAATAATATGAGAAAGTAGTTGCCCTTTTGGCCCCTTCCCTTCTGATTTCACTTATCCAATTTAATTGTAATAAATACATAATGTATTGTCGTTTAACAAATTCTGTTTGTAAAGGAATAGATACATTGCGCCTAAACCTCATATGCATTTTTAGGTTCGATTAGGACGAGTGCGCTAGCACGAGTCCCAATCCTAAGTGCAATGGACATGAGTAGTGATACCACCAGAAAAATATTCTACTTAACTGTGGTTAAGAATGGCATTCGAGGGACTATTCAATGAACCAAGCTACTTTTTCAAATTAGTTTTCAGTAAATGTAGCAAAAAACTATGCAATTTCAATAGTAACAGAACACTAATATTGACTTTTTCTAATAAAAATCACATTTGTTTAAAATAATCAGAAGTGATACTATGTATAAGTACTTCGATATTATCGGGTTATATGTAGATAACTTGTTGCACGATAATAAAAGAGTGTCAGTTTGACAAGTTAAATAGTCCGACTGCGTCAGCGGAAGGATTATTCTGTCAAACTGACACGATTTGTTATTGTGCAGGAAGTTTGAGACGTATAACCTGTTTGAAGTACGCATTGTATTCGATTTGATTATATTTTGAGTAAATTTTAATATTAGGATCAAATAAATATTTTATTGGCAGCTCGATTTGTTTGAATTAACCTAACTGAAAGTCATCTCTATGAAAACATCATCAAGTTGACAAAAGTTATGTATTGCGTTGCCTAGTGAAGTTACTCTCGTATAATCGATTTTGTATAATCGAAATTATACAAGATAACTTAACTAAATCCAGCCTTCTGATTGGTTGAGATCGCTACGAAAAAAATAATCAAGGGTAATACCACAAGCAGTGGATATATTTTTGACAAATATTTTGTCATTTCCATGTAAATTATTGCGTTTAAATTTCACGATACAAAATCACATCAAAAATGTCACAAGCCGAAGGCGAGTGACATTTAAATTTGATTTTGTTGAGTGAAATTTGCAATAATTTCTATGGAAATGGCAAAATATTTTAAAAAAATATATCCACTTCGAGTGGTATTTGGGACGACTATTTAACAATATTAATACATAACGATTAACTTTATTGAAAAATAATCCACCAATTAATATAATTATTCATTCTCAATTAAATTCAGCGGAATACTTCCAAAACACAGCATTTTAAAATTTTTAAAATAAGCCATACAGTTTTTGGGGGTTTAGTGTTACGTAACCTAGCGATATCACTAAGGACAGAACATCATTGCTAAGCGATACTTCGCAACAAGACTATTTATTTTTTGAGTACGTACATTGTTTTGTGAATATTTTGCATGGTGCCCAATATTCAGTGATATACTGCTGTTATTGGTTGAAAAAAGCAAATGTCTGCAATCTGATTGGCTTATATGTTATAGTGTTGAATAGTCACTTGAATACCTTCTAGGAAGATATATCCGCTTGATATTTTTTTGATAGGTCAAGAAACGTCAAATTCTGGATTTTCATTGGCCACTTTTCAACAGATCACAGGTGAATTGAATACTCTACTATATTTTTTATACCATATGACAAACATGCATTTTGAAGTTTTTGGATCTTTGATTTATCTTGTGAATCAATACAAAATTCTTACAACACAAATCACAATAATCAACCAGAGATAACACCATACTGTTACATAATGTGGCTTTGATATTAATGTTGAATACAATTTAAGAAAGTAGTTTTTAAATTGCAATAAGCTCTGTAATAGCTATCTACGTTATTAGACCGGTAGCAACATTTTTATGGCCGCGCCCTACGGGCTCGACCTGTATGTTTGGCAAGACCATAAAAATGTTGCTACCGGTCGTGTATCGTATAAATTTTTTTAGGATACTGCATTGGTAACTAGCGTTTAGATTGTTACAAACGAGTCCGGTAGATAAAATTTACCGGCCTAGACCAGTAGTAGTTGACAACGGCCTTTGATCTGGCCGTTGTCAACTACTACTGGTCTAGGCCGGTAAACTTTTTTCTACCGGACTCGTTTGTAACTATGTAAATGCTAGTTACCAATGCAGTATCCTAAAACATTTAAATGGGTTTTTAAAACAAAAATTTCATTCAAGGATTACACCCACATTTTTAATGGTATCTGTAATAGGTATTGTATTATTATTTATTGTAATACTGACAACTGCTAGGTAATGTTATTGATGTGTGGGTTGTATAATACTCCAAATGCATACTTACAATTTTTAAAGGGCGATGCTTATCTATAATTGTTCAGTATTGTCGGAAGTAGTTAAAATTGTATATGAAAAAACATTCATAAATAAAGTGCTACCTGCACCTCCACCTTTAAATGTTCGATCTTTTTGTCTGATATTATAAACCTCAACAAAAATCTCATTTATTACATAATCAGAAAATCAAGTTTTGGAGACAGCCAGCAAGATAAATGAAGAATCAATAATGGTTCCCCTGAAAGCATCAAAATTGGCAACCAGTAAACGTGTCTTAATGTGAGCACATTTTAATTTTGAAAACATTACATAGGATTGTTTTATAATTTTAGACTAAAAAACAAATCTATACGCAGAACAGAACAGAGCGAAAGGTACACTATTCAAAGTACGTAAGTAGGTACTAAAAAATATATACACAATTTAAGTTTACAGAACAAAATGGAAATGCAGATAAGAAATATATAAACATACACAGCAGTGTCAGATATCCCTTATTGATAACCATATTGATAGCCATACAATTTAAATAACATGTTTCGCAATTTACCTGCAAGCAGTATTTGCGAAACACAAATTTTTCCATTTATACAAAATGATTTGGTTGAAGACAACGCCATCTATAAATGATAGTAAATCGGATGTTACTTTTTGTTCAAAATCATATTGTAAATCTACATATATTGAAATCGCCTAGACAAAAAATGTTATTATGTATAGATATTAACGTATTATTAAAACAATTTAAAAATTCCAAGTGACTATTTTTCGGAGGTTTATGAACTAGATCAAATACCAGTTTTTGCCTACCCGCAGTTACTACTATCAATAACTGTTCGATAACATTATCAGTTTGTATAACATAATCCACATATATTTGTTGTGTAGAACGCAGAAATGCCTTGCTTTTGTTAGGTCTTCGTTTATGGAAACCCAGGTTCCTTTTCATTTGGATTTTGATTTGAAAATTTGTTGTCGGACGTTATAATTAACGAACTTCACAATGATTGGGGTGGGTAGACCTGAATTCCTGCTCCTCAATCTATGACTTGGGAACTTGGATTGGAAGCGAAAAAATTAGTATGAACTTGGTCTGTATCTTCATTGGAAGCTTCTATGATTCCTAGAATACGTAGGTTATTACGTCTTAAATATTGAATCTATTTTAAAATCGTGTGTCTGATAGTTGTATTTTGAGAAGCACCAGTTTCTTCTAAAGTAGAAATACGCAGGTCGTGTTCAGAACTGTTGCTTAAACTGCACCGTCAAATTGGCTATAAAATCTTCAGACACCAGAACCTTCTTAATACGTTGAACAACATCATCTTGGTTTGACAGCTCTTTGTTGGAAACTGACTGACCTCTACCACCGCCTGGCAGTTTACAATAGCCACCCGTTTTTATAGAATTTACAGCAATTTTGTAGTAGGACATCACAGTGATCGTAGGTAGAGCCCAACTTCAACTATACTAAAACTGCCGCACATAAGCATCCGCACACTGCGCTAGCACGTCTATTCAGCTTGACGACACATGGAAAAGGATTTATTTCTAATCCCTGAAGACATTTCGCACTGCACTAAACTGGCTCCCTTGTTCAAAGATTTCAACATTTGCTAGATGCAGTACGACATACTTCCCAACTGGATATAGACTCTCTATGTTGGTTTCAGCAGTTTTATAGACAAGCAACTTGTTGGCAAGAGATAGTTTAGAGTTGCAGTTTATCAACCAGTAATATTTTCTCAATTTACCATCGAGTTGCTAACTTATAGACAGCAGTTTCTAGGTTAACACAAACAACTGTTTTTGCCGCTTCTTTTGAATTTCGGTATTTGACGGCGCTAAAAACATAGTTTTTTTACCAATACACAATATTAAACCGTTATCACAACTTATAATACAAAATATTAATTAAATGTTACAAAACGTCAGAATGACGTTTTACACCTTTACTGATTCGCCACCTGTTGGATCCGCCGGGAACTAGGACAAAAATTAGCCATCAGAATCTGCAAAAACATTTGAAGTCGAATCACCTGAATATCTTACACCGTGGTGTAAATGAATACTTTCGACTTACACCGGTTTTGAAACAGGACTACCAACATAATTGTAAAAATAATTAACTGAAACAATAATTAAAATATAAAACATGAACATTTAATAAATAGAGATAAAATGTTACCTGAGAAGTAGATGTGATGTATTAATCTTGTAGGTTATGGCGGTTATGTTTATAATTTTATAACAGACAGCGTATGACAGAGTGACAGATGGAAAATCTCGAAGCAGTTGGTCACACTGTGACGAGGTTTTAACCATATATATAATACACATATATTGCTAGTAGGGCCTGGAAACGTCAGAAAACATTACGGCGCCGACATAGTCTCACTTAGAGTATAACGCGTCTCGTGCGCATGCGTGAGAATTCGAACTCCGCCTTTAGAAGCGAATTTTAAACTTGACCACTTCCCCATTGGCCGAACGACGCCGCCGCGCTTGCACACAGCTCACTATTATACATTGAAGAGTTGGTTGTCTGTCTCACTTCCTTGGCAAGTTTCCCACTCATAGCCGCTAGCAATATAGTAAGTATTAGATATATGGTTTTAACTTGGTTTTAACTAACACCAACGTACATTTTAACGCTTGTACAACACCCCTTGTGTAAACGTACGTTTTACACGAGTTTTAATAACAACGGTTTAAATAACACTAGCGTTAAATTACCGTGTAAATGTAGTAATTGAGGTTTATTTACGTTACTAATTTTGATGTTGAAATTAGTTGAGTCGATGGTTACATTTTAATACAAAGGGTTAAGATAAAATAATTTTTGTGTAACGTTTCGCTAATATGCTTAGCTTCTTCAAGACAGATTAAAAACGATTACATTATTAAACGACATTTAGGTTGAGACATCTTATAAAATTGGAGATTTTTTATTTTGATTTTTTTGGTTTTGATTCTTTGATGTGTGTGTAGTCATTAGTTTTGATCATGGAGTAAGAGGTAAGGAGACCGATCCCTATACAGGCCGCTTGCCAAAACCTGCGGTGATATTTGCAGCTCTTTAGTAGTACCGTATGCTGCCACTCGTAGTACTAGAGTTCCTATATGTACTAAGAGTTGAGCCATTGGATCCACAAATCAAGGACCATGTGATATAGCAAAGATATATTTCATTTATTTTAGCTGAAAGAACTAAGCACAAAGTTTAAAATTGACAAAAATCAGGTACTCCATGGTTTGTGGATCCAAAACAAGTCACCCTACATGTCCCAACTCTTTCATATACAGGGACTCTAGTAGTACAAATGTTCTACGCCATGGTGTCACTATGATCTAATGAGTGTTCAAAAAGTCTTTAAGTCCTGATCGGCTATGGATTATAAATTGCATATCTGTATCCGTCTTTATACCACCTAACCTTAAATAAAACGTCATTCAAAGCAACACCTTTCAAAAAAAATTTCGTTAGTTAAAATGTGATAATGTAGTGATAAATCAATACTTAATAGTTATTTACTATACAAGTGGGATAAGAGCATCATTAATATACATGTGTGTAAGTTACAAACGCGTGTGTAGCATGAGTTATGTAAGCACACAAATATACAGGGTTATTCACATAAGATGATGGGCCTGACCAGGTAAAAGCGCAACCCAAAATACGATTTATAAAGCTAACTGGATCCCTATAGCATTAGCACAGCACTTATTATGTTGGTGGCACTGTAAGTCTATGTTAAATTTGAGGTTAGCAAGTTAGGTTTTGCATCAGTTTTGACACAAACTGTAAGTCTATGTCAAATTCGAGGTTAGAAGGTTAGGTTTTGCGTCAGTTTTGACACAAACTGACGCAAAACATAACCTCGTATTTGACATAGACTTACAGTGCTACCAACATAAATAGTGCCAAGCGAATGCAATAGGGATCTAGTTAGTTATATAAATCGTAGTTTGTTGCTAGATTTAATGAAAACTAATTTGAAAAAGTCGTTTGGTTCATTGAATAGTCCATCGAATGCCATTTTTAGTCAAGTACCAAATGGACACTCATGATACCACCGCAAAAATAGTCGACATAACTTTGACTACTCATTGTAGTATTATAAGTTTTCTCCATTTAAATTTCCGTCAAAGAAGATTGGACCAATGATTCTCCTTAGATAGAGTTATCCATGCACCAATTTTTAAACCCGTTTCACGGAGGTAATGTGGATTTTCAGTGCTCCACATGCGCATATTTTGAGAATTGATATAGCCAGTTAGATGGAACCATGCTTCGTCACTAAAAAATGTTTTATTCAAAACTTCATCATTAAGATTTTCGTGAAATCACTGGCAATATGTAACTCTTTAAATAATCTACGGGTAACAATTCCTGGCACATTTGAAGTTAATAAGGGTGCATTTGAAGATCTTGTCAGTCTTGTGAAAGAAGAGTGTGAGCCGATCCTATGCTTAAATCTACTTGTTGAGATAGCCGTCGTAATGAAATTGTCGGATCTTCCTGGACCACATTTCTTGCATGTTCGACAACATTTTCAGTTCTACGACGAGGTCTTCCTGTTCTCGGTCTGTGACTTACAGAACTATTTCTTCAAAACACGTTACTATTTTCAAAACTTCAGCGGAAAAGTTGCTATTATTTACCATGATATTTGGAAATCTTTGTCGCAATTCTTGTTTACAAGCATTGATGGAATAATTTCAGTTTCCGTTTTCATTCCGTTCACCACTGAGAAAGTAAGACTTCACTATACATGTTTTTTGTTCCTTAGTAAACATTTTACTGTAAAATTCATTCAAAATTAAATTTGTTTTAGTTTCAATAGTCAAATAAATAATAAATTATGATGTCTGAGATTGTGCAGACATGCGCTTTACAATCCTTAACTGTCCAGGACGTAAAGGCTTTCTGTACACCCGTTATTTAGGTGTTAGTCCAAGAGCCAGCAAACGGATTTCTTACAGTGTTTTTAACAAGTCTGTAACTGTTATGGAAGGTCCCTGCGGTGATGGTTTTAGCCCCTTGCATCTTTGAAGGGTGGAAAAAAATAATGAGTCAAAACCTATGAATAATATGTTGCTAACACTGTAAGTCTATGTCAAATTCGAGGTTAGCAGGTTAGATTTTGCATCAGTCTGTGTTAAAACTGACGGAAAACGTAACCTGGTAACCTCGAATTTGACAGACTTACAGTGCCACCAACTTATTATTCACACGTTTAAATTTCCACAGCCCGCTGAGGATCAGTGTTTTTGGATCTCTTGATATTTTACAGTAAATGGTTAAGTTTTATTATGCAACTTTATGTGAATCTGGGGTAAACTCACCGCCCGCGAAAGCGTCTGCAATTTTTTAACTTACACAAGATATGATTACCTATAACATAGCAGAGCCAGACTTGTTATTATACTTTTTTCTTATTATTTTTTGTCCATCCTTCAAGGACCCAAGGGGGCCAAAACCACCACCACAGGTTTGCCAGACTTCGGGTTTCCTTCTCAGTATACTCAACGGGACCTTCCATAACAGTTACACGCTTGTTAAAAATACTGTAAGCAAACCCGTTGCTGGCTCTTGGACTATGTACTCTGTTTTATTGGTGACAACTGTACAATCGCCTTAGAAAACTGCTACAGCCAAATTTGAACGATTTAATTGGGCTGTAACATGACAAATTCAAATAAACTCATGCCATGAGCCATGACACTTAATACTAGGGATGTCGGCGGGTACCCGGGTACCCGGGTCGACCCGGGTAATAGTCGACAAGGGTGTAGTTTCAGAACCCGGGTACCCGACTAGTAAATTATGTAATTTCCAAGAAGTCAGCCTTTTTCAGAGAAGATGATAAAAATAATAGCAATAAGCGCTAGAAAAACATAACCATGCAGTAATAACAAGAATGGGATGGGGTGATCCCATACCACATAATGTTTTTTGTTTCATATAAGGAAGGCAATAAATCCGCTTCACGGAAATATTCAACCCGTCAATAGTAACATTAAATTGCGTCAGTATGGGATGAAGAAACATAAACATCATGTGTGTGATGTTGATTGATGCTGCTACCAATTGCGGACAAAAAGTCACGTACTTGAATTTGATAACACTTGGAAGTGTGAAAATACTTATGAATAACAGACGACCTGCAGTTTGAATTGGCGAGTAGGTACTATTTCAATTTAGTTCAATTTAAAACTCGCGGCGTAAAAGAAAGCAATTTGTAGTTACTTCAGATGTTCAGATTTACACTAACATTTTTGTTACATATTTCGGGTACCCGGGGGTACCCGGGTACTGCTTTCGGGTACCCGGGTTTGATTTTAGACCGGGTACGACATCCCTACTTAATACATTTAACGTCACGTTAAGATAACACCTTTAAACAAACCTCAGAAAGCAATAATTCGAACCAGATTGAGGGATGGGGTGAGCATTAATGGTAATTGCGCTTAAGCTTGGCGTTAACAAGAATAGTTTTACTCGCCAACGCTAAAAAACATATCCACAACTAGTACAATTAGAACGCAGCAAGGCATAATTACACAACTAAAATTTTCAAAAATTGGAATATCTTGATATTTTCACAGGCGATGGTACACGTAAATTGCTGTGTTTTGCACGAATGCGAGTATGTTGTGCTCTCGAGTTTAATCGTTTTGTGTCTAACAAACACGAGTTTATTCAACATACATTTGGCAAGTACACTGACCCGATATAAAATACTATAGATATAGGCTACAATTAACCAGCAACCCGCTACGGGGAGGGTTGCACGTGTTTTCCGCGATATAATTAACCATGTTTATTACGACCTCTGCAACCAACAATACAGCAGTGTCCACAAACAACATAATTGAATGTGATGGCTGTAGATACCTGATTTATAGGCACTAATGAATGTTAATATAGACACGAATAAACCTACAATAGGCATGTTACAGGCATTAAAATAGGAATTCTAAGCACTAAAATAGGTTTTATGGGCACTATTATATGTACAGGGCGGGCCAATTTCGATGTTTCCATAGGGGATCTCAATACCTATAGGAGATATGAAAAAATGGACCCCTTATCCTCGAACTCTTTTTGAGAAAAGCTTAATGGTGAAAATCAAAAGTGGTTATTGATTTCTGTTTTAGAGTTGTAATTGTAAACAAAAGTTCGATTTTGTGACTGTCTGTTTTGTAGCTATGTCTCGGTTATTTATGAAAATAGAGAAATGTAGTTTCTACATTCTTCAGGCACTTTTTTGGTACGAATGCAGTGGCGTAGTTAGTTTTTGAAAAATGTTTCGAAATTCAAGTTATACCATAAAGTTGTATTAATGTTTTATATGGTTATGGCATCTTGAGAAAGATGATTATTTCTCATACCAGTGAAATCTATAATAATATATAATATAATAATAATATGCAGTACCTATCTGTCATAAATTTGGACACACATGAATTCTTTTTATTATAAGTCCCTGCATCTTCTCAAACTAAAACTTTAGATATCACCGTTTGCATACGGGGGAGGTTTAAGAATATGACAACGGCTCAAGAACTAAATACCTTTATTTTTTTCATACAACACAAAATACGATAAGGATGTACTGTCAAATTTGAGTTTTGCTCACTTAGCAACCAGAAAATCACATGAACCGAAATTAGTTCTAAAAAATCTCATTTTTGTGGCAAGAAATACACAGGTATGTTTAAAAAAAATAATAACAAGAAAACCAAATGTAAATAAGAATTCATAGCAATTATAATTTTTATTTGAAATATAACAAATGCTTCCAAATAACATTTCTGAGTATTTTGAAAAATTAGGGACCTTATTCTTGAGACATTTCATATTTTCGAACCACCCCTGTAGGTATACGAAAGGAAAAATTTAAATTTAGACAAGTGCATTTTTAGTTTGAGAAGATGCAGACTGTTTTCAAGAACAAAATTTTCTGATAAATAAATAAATAGTATATTACATACCGAGGTGGAAAGTGTTTTATTCCTGTCGAGAGATTAAGTAGTTAACCGAGGCGTCGAGGTTAACTTTATCACGAGACAGGAATGAAACTTTTCACCGTGGTATGTATACTATTTTACTCACAATCGGTTTTTGACATTATTTATTTAATTAGGTAAGTTGCAAATAATACGTATATTTATCGCAGTTTAATAAGTCACTTTAACAAAGGAATCTGCGACGCTGTTGCTAGGTAACATGACAAGTTCAAAGAAAGTGTAGAAAGTAAAGTAAACATTGAATCGCTTTCCTACTGTTTTGAAGGTTAGAAACGTACCTATTATTAACCGAAATAAAATAAAATCATATAATAAGGATTGTGACAAAATTCGTTTCAATTATCTTAGAACAACTATTAAACTGAAAATTGATCAGTGTCTTGCATAGTATACAGTAGGGGTCAAAAACAATATAACATCGAACCCGAAACAGTTTTGGTCGTACTTAAAAGAAAACAAAAAGGTCAATGGGCTCTCGTGGAAAGTCACATATAATGGTAAAACTACTAACGATCCGTTAACAGTAACAAATTATTTTGCCAACCACTTTGCATCTGTACTGGTACCATCCACCAGCATAACTAGTCCGATACAGAACGTGGCTCCTAATGCTAATCTATTTTTGAGTCCAGTTATTACACAAAATGAAATTCTCAAATATCTTATCAGCCTAGATGTCAACAATCGTGAACCAGACGGAATTGATCCGTTTTTTATTAGAAGTTGTGCTTACTCTTTGGCATATCCGTTACAATTAATTTTGAGCAAATCTTTACTACATGGTTGTTTCCCTACTATATGGAAGCAAGCACACATCACTCCAATATATAAATCGGGTGACTTCTCCATGGTCAGTATTTACAGACCAAATTCTAAACTTTCAGTTTTTGGAAAAGTACTTGAAAGTATTGTAAATAAATACTTAACATCTTTCATAGAGCCCCATATCACCACAAACTAGCATGGGTTCCTTAAAAAAAATCAACAATAAGCAACCTACTAATATTTTCCAAGTATCTTACAGACAATCTTGACAATAAAGTGCAGGTCGATACACTGATTTCTGCAAAGCGTTTGATAAAGTTAACCACTCACTTCTTTTGCAAAAACTTTCCCACTATGGTATTAAAGGACAAATGCTAGAATGGTTTACCTCCTATCTTTTCAACAGAACTCTGTCAGTAGTAATTAATGGATTTGAATCAAATACTCTCCATGTTACATCTGGGGTGACCTTAAGGGTCACATTTAGGTCCAACACTATATCTGTTATTTATAA
The DNA here is from genome assembly GCA_940337035.1 of Agriotes lineatus. NCBI lineage: Eukaryota > Metazoa > Arthropoda > Insecta > Coleoptera > Elateridae > Agriotes > Agriotes lineatus. The sequence goes on along the minus strand of OW679199.1, from coordinate 465,580 downwards.
ATGATTTATCTCCGCTGCTAACTTCTGACCACTTGTTCTTCGCAGACGATCTTAAAACTTTTAGAGCTATAAAAAATGCTACTGATGCAACTACATTTCAAAAAGATATTCGTACAGTATCGAAATGGTGCTCACTCAATCGTTTGCTTTTGAACATTAACAAGTGCTGCCTTATGCGGTTTACTAGAAACACTAACGTATAAAAATTCGACTATTTCATTGACCAACACAAACTTCAAGAAGTTGCTTATATGAAAGACCTTGATGTGACTTTCGACCCAATGCTAAATTTCAACAAACATATAGAAACAGTCACAAACAAAGCAAACTCTACGCTTGGTTTTATTCTATGAATAACCAACTCTTTTCAAAATATAATGACATTCAAGCTGTTGTGATTTGCATATGTAAGGTCAAACCTGGAATATGCAAGTGTGATATGGAACCCTTGCTATGCAATTGCCTAATTACTCAAGCCGATTAAATTTCTTCAATATAATAACTTAAAAAAATCGTAAAAAATGTTATGACATTGTTGTTCTCTATAAAATTGTAAATAATATGTTTAATTGTTCTGATTTAATTTCACATATACTTTTTAACGTGTCACAGTTTAGTGCTAGAAATTTCCGGTTATTTAAACCTGAATTTTCTAGCACTAATGCAACTCTTAATGCACCGTTTTGGAGGATGATGAAAAATTACAATGTCTTTGTTGGGGATATCGACATCTTTTGCATTTCACTTGCAGTGCTTAAAATGAAGTTAAATCAAGCCTTTGCACCTATATAATAGCTATTTATGTAAAAAGTGCTGAAAGTTTACGTTTATGCACGACACTTGAAAATTATGAAACAAAGCCGAAGGCTTAGTTTCATAACATGTCTCGTGCATAAACGACTTTTAGCACGCGTTGCATACAATATTTTATCTACGACCTTAATTTTACCGTTATTAATCCATAAATATCGATTTAACAAAGGTTTGCATCTACGACACTTCTAATTTATGTCATAATAAACAGTAGGCCATGCCGTGCGGGCGAATGTTTGCGCAGCCAGTACTCTCAGGGTCAGTTACGAAAAGTAATTATTAATACTACAGATCTGACTGTATTTATTACATAACGCTTTAATTATTTCAAAAACACTTTACCTGTAACACAAGAAGTAACTAGAATAACTTTACAACTTCACTTCCAGTTCAAAATTGTAGTTTTACAACCTCACTTCACTTTATACCACAGATGTGCTTAAAGTAAACAGCTGATTTCTTCAACCATGCTAAACTATAAAACGTCACTTTTAGTGAAACAAGCTAGCGCTCAAAGGCCTACTTTTAGTAGTGGTTGTAGATAAAATTTTTTAAACACGACAGATTTCTTAAATTCATAGATTTCATACAATTAAAATCAGATTTTCGTTTAAATAAATACATTCCCATACTAAACATCTATAGTCTTTGTAAAATTGTACAATCTTTTATCATTTTTGTAAGATTTTTTGTCTTGGTCTTAATTTTCGTAAAACTTTTATAAAATTGAATATTAATTCATAAAACCGAACTACTCTAGTAGTATGAATAAGTTATAGTTGCGACTTATATGATCATGATCTTGATTATTTTCTAATTGTAATTAATTTATTGTAATTTGGGAAAATGGGTATGTTTGCATCACAACTTGTTTATTTGTTTATTTGTATTATAGTTGCGATTTATATGATTATTTTCTTGATGATTTTCTAATTGTAATTAATTTGTTGTAGTTTGGGAAAATTGGTGTGTTTGCATCACAATTCATTTATTTGTTTATCTGTATTTGTTTTTATTCGTGTCAACCTGTAATTGGGCTTGCATGTTGGTTGACCATGTGTAGTACCCATTAAATAAATAAATAGATTGTGAGTAAACAATGTTTCATGTGTCCAAATGCATAATAGATACTGTATAATATTATAAGCAATAATCAAATGTGATTAATTCTGTCAATCATGCGGTGGTATATAGTAACAACCTAACAACGCAAAGACAGATACTTTGTTTAATCACTTATACTTTAAAAAATGAAAAAATATTAAAAACTACTTTGAAAATTGTGAAAATGAAAAAACTGACTCCACATAATATATCACTGGAATGGGGAAAAATCTTCTTTCCCATGATACTACAACCAAATATGGATTCCATATAAAAAAATACAACTTTATGGTATAACTCGAATTTTGAAACCTTTTGAAAAACTGGCTACGCTACTATGCATTTGTATTAAAAAGTGGCTAAAGAATATAGAAACTACTTTTCTCTATTTTTATAAATAAGCGAAATATGGCCACAAAACGGATACAGTAACAAAATCGACCTCCTGTTTATAACTCGAAAATGAAAGACGATAGCTAATTTTGGCTTTGACCATTAAGTTTTTCTTGAAAAAAGAGATTGAGGAGAGGGGTTCATTTTTTCATATCTTCTATAGTTATTAAGATTCTCTAAAAAACATTAAAATTTGCCCATCTGTGCATTTCAATATTAAAGCAAGAGTTAAAAGTATTAAGGAAGTCTTTATTTGGTCATATGTAATTTTATAAAACTATTACAAATATTATTAACTAAAAAATAGTACCTTTTCAGGATATTAAAGTACCGAATGTAAACAATTTTTCAATATTATTGGATTTAACCACACAGTAAAATTTTATCCACACTGCGCTTTTGACTTCCGGCATTTAGAGACTTAATTGCACAATAATAACTCCTTAATAGTTACGCAGGAATGAACAAATTTTCTTTTTAAAAGTCCTTTTAAACTGCTTTGTTTTTAACCTGTACGTGTGATACTTATCAAAAAATCTTGAAGTTTCTTTACTACAAGTCATGCATTGTTGGCTTATCGCATACTTAATAAAGTAATATTTTATTAAAAACAACATAAGGCTACTTGATACATTTCAAATAATAGTTAACTCGCTTACCAGCAATAATACATACAATTGTTATGAAAAAGTCGTCGAACTAGTAGTTTATGTGATCCATTTCAAAAGAACGGCGGTGTATATGCGATATTTTGATATTTATATAAATATCACGATATGTACACAAAGAATCATTGAAAATGAACAGGGCTATGTGTTTGTTTGTTTGTAGCGGACAAGGTCTAGGCATGTGGAGTACCAGGTACCTTAGACACCGACGGCTTTGGTCATATGGTCAAAGTCCTACTTAGAATTTTGCCGAGACTAAGGAGTTCCAAACCTAGCAAGGGTCGTTTTGCATAACCCTGTTCATTTTCAATGATCGTAAGTGTACAAACCCTGCCTAAAAACAAAGTACAATTTCACAAATTTATCAACAGAAAGCGACTCTGTCTTCTTCATAACGTGATCAATAATATCAAAAACTCTGCAATTATTAAGAAATCTGTAAATCCAGGCTATCATCCCAATGATTTTTTTAAACTTTGAAAAGTCTATAATACCACTTTTTCTGGAAGGACATGTTACGAGTACAGATAAAAGAAGAAACCACTGACTTCCTCTACTCTTTAATAATAGTTTCCGCATCGAAGACACTATCTGATGAGGGCCATCTATCCAAGTTTTCTGCAATCAGTCAGGTCCCTCCCACCATGAGAAATGCAAAGTTTTTTCCCTTAAACAATCTTTAGAGGATAAATGGACTAGATTCTGCACACCAGGGACATGATGCCATTGGTTAATTTTTTATTCTCGAAAATGGTTCACTTATCTTCCCACTGAATTCATGCTAATACAGTGGAAGAATCAGTCCAAAAGTATGACACATATCAGCTGAACGTTGACCCTAAAGTTGCTTTCTATCCTCAAGAAAATTACACAGGCGTAGGCAGACTCACCGGTGTCACGAAACATGTGAAGAGTCTATTCAGCTGGTCTAACAATCTTTGAAAGCCACTGCGGAATTTTAACATCATGTAAATAACGCAATTTCTCAGCCCACTGTAAAAACTTATATCTATCTGGCTATCAACCCCATCATTCCAATCAATTTTTGATTCACACATTTTCTGCAGAAGTTTTGAACATAGCGTGACTGGACATGTGATACCTATGGGGTTAAAAATCTTATGAGCCAGGGATAGAATCATTATTATCAAGGCGGTCTATATTGTTCCAGGCTATGACACTGGGCCTATAAAGTGACCTTTGGAATGGCCTACCACAATCTGGCAACGTGGCTTAGCCAACCTTTAACAAAAAATTACTAGTTTTGGTCACTAAATGAACAATCTGCCACTGCACTGTTTCTGTCATTGTGATGTATGCCAGTTGGAAAAAATATATAGAAAATCACTGCTATTTACATCGTAGTGCGTCACTTCACCGTAATATTCAATTTAAAAACCATTCCTAATGGGTAGGTATTTAATTCTCCATTGCTACTAATTTTGACTTTATCTAAAACAGTAATTTCTTGCACTTGCCTGGAAGCTAGTGATATTGCAGTCGGAACAAGTCTTTACATCTTATTACCCTTTATATTCGCTCTTTTAAAGTGTTTTTCACACACAAGACTAGCCTTTCCAATCCGCCAGTGCTCTAAATACAAAACTTAGCCACCCTTTCATTAGATGGAAACTCCAACACGCTAACATATGAAGCAACTGATGAACCGTATACGTTGACTTGCAGCTTGGTACGCAACACTTCAAAAGCATTTTTGTAACTTATATGAACTGCCTTGTCAAAATAATTTGAATGTCAAATATATTTCAAACAAACAAAACTTAGTGTGTCTTGGAATGGCCTAGCACACAATCTGGCAACAGAGCCAGTGTCATGGCCTGGAACAATATAGACCGCCTTGTTATTATACATATATATTGTGTTGGCTACCAGTGTGGTGTTTTATTTTATTAATTTTCCACACGTTGGGCCGTCATTAATATCACCGTACATAAATCAAACAAGTTGGGACACTCACTGTCGGTTCCTTTGATGTCAAAATACCAATTTGGATGACCTTGAACGGCTGCTGGGGGGTACTTTCCGATGGTACTAACAAATGGCGCTACTACTTTATCACAATATGATTGGTAGCAGAGCTAGTAACTGGCTCTGATTGGTAGAATTTTGTGCTGCCATCTGATAGTCAAGCTTAGAAATACCCCCAGAGTTACTGTCCCTGGCACTCTAGACAGGTTTCAACATTTTGAATGAGTGTCTCTACTTGTTTGATGTATGTACGCTGTTAATATGCACTGGCTCTTCGTTGCAGTACTTTTAATATTAACTGAATATTCAAGTATATTGATATTGATCAATATTTTTAAATTACAAATTGCCCTTTTTTGTATTCTAATGTCAATAATTACTATTATAGATAGCTCTTGAAAACTCAGGTGTGGATTCGTTTATCTAGTTACTTGCTTTCTGAAAGATTTGTGTGCTAATATTTTAATTCTCATTTGCATAAGTCACAATGCTTATGTCAACCGACTGTCAAAAACAAATTTGAAATTCTAATGACAAATGCCCAATCTTTTGAATGGTACAGAATAATATTAAAAAACACAGAAAGTAATTATTTCTTAATTAATTTCACCTTCTTATTGTCTTTATTTAGTTTCTAGTTAGAATTTTGGTATAAATCACCCACCTTGTATTTTGCTCACACAACGCTCCAGACAGCTACCTTTTCCTGATCTGCAAATCGACCCTTTCAAGCACCTTCCTGCAATGCACCGCTCACAGACAGACCACACGCCCCAACCGTCCAATATCAGGAAACTCCAAATCCTCGACAGCAACCAGCAAACAGAGCAAACCTGAACATCCACCTGCTACAGTAAACTGCCACCCTCCTGGAATGCGCCTCCTCTCTCCGACGACACCCTTCTGGAAGTTCTACTCAGCAACAAATAACTTGACGTAATCCCATTTGATTTATGTTAGGTACATGTAATTTCTCCAATAAAGCTGTCCCAGTATGTTTCCCTAATGATTCACTTGTGTATAACAATTCTTCTATCCATTAGTTTCCTCTACCATATATCAATAATCTTCATTAATTAATACTTCTTCTGGTTATTATTCAAATTCCATTTTATTTCACCTCGTAAATTTGTCTTTTTTACCCTTTTTATATTTTCCAAACATTACTTAAATAAAACAGGGTTATTCAATATTTTAATTAGAGCAAAAATCGTTTTTATACATTTTTTAAAATTTATTTCTAATAAATGGAAATAAATTTTTTAACTCCTCATTTTCCTTTTTATACACTCTAGTCTTTTCTATTTGAGTGTAACCTACTAAATTTTATATTAAAATTAGCATTTGTCATTCATTTTCAAACTGTATTTTATCAATATTAATTTATTTTCAAATCCACCTGTTTTTCAAATAGCTATGTTGCATTCACATATCCGCCTTATCCCCGAATAAATCCAAACCCTTCCCAACCCACTGTAATTTTCCAATTTTAACAAATTTGATTCCAATACACATGTAGGTTGTATCATAACAATATCATAATTCTGAGCCTTTCCACCGTAAGGTGTAAGGCTTGGCGTCGATTGGTTGCATTCTTCATTGTTTGGAATTTTTCTCCACCACTTTTTCCATTCTTCTCTATCTTGGAATTTTTGTCTCGCTGTGTTCCATTCTAATCCCCTCTGTTGCGCTGCCTTTCTCACCTCTTCTGTCCACGTCCTCCTCAGTCTTCCCACTCTGTTTTTTCCTCCTGGTCTTGCTTCAAAAGTCTGTTTCGCCAGTCGGTCTTCATCCATTCTATACACGTGTCCTAGCCATCTTAATTGTATTTCTTGTATCACTTTCAATTCCTTTACACCTAACTGCTCTCTGTACGTTGTGTTCCTAATCCTGTCTTCTCTTGTTTTTCCTTCTATTTTTCTTTAGAATCTCATTTCTGTGGTTGTCAGTCTACTTTGTTGCTTATCTGTGACCACCCTCGATTCACTTCCGTAAACTACAACCAGTTACACTACTTTTTCACTACTTTCACTTTGGTTTCTTTCGGTATTTCAGCTTTTCTCAGAAAGGTGATTTTTATAGTGTTGAAAGTTCTTCCTACAATAGCTGCACGCTCATTTATTTCGTCATCTATCTTCCAATTGTTATTGATATATGTCCCTAGTTATTTGAATTTGTTCACTTGCTCTATTTTATTCCTTTCTATTGCAAGGTTGTGACTTCTTCTGCTGCTATAACCATCGTTCTTGTCTTTTCTGCGTTAATTTTCATGTTTGCGTTTTGCATTTCCCTATTGTATATGTTTATGGTTTCCAGTAGTTCTTTCTCTGTTCCTGCTAAAATCACCATACCATCTGCATATAGTAATTCGGACATTTGCACCTTTTCCATTCTCCACCTCCCTACGTTATATTTCCTTGTCTTCTTCTTACTCTCCTTAACTACTTCATTCATAATTAGTGTGAATAATAACGGGCTTAGTACACAACCCTGTTTTAAACCTCTCGTTGTTGCAAACTTCTCTGATTCCTTGTTTCTGGTTCTTACTACATTTGTTGTCTTATGACTTATGATACATTGTTTTAACCATCTCTATCTCCCTTGCGCTTGCACCTCTATTTTCAAGTGTCTTCCATATGTCTTTTCTTCTAACTCGGTCGAAGGCCTTACTAAGATCCATAAAGCATAAGTGAACGTCCTTCCTCTTTCTTATTGCCTTTTCGCTGATTTGTCGCAGTATTTGCTGCATTGACTGTCTTCTAATGTGTTTTCTAGTTTTTCTCTTAATTTTGTTTCCCATATTCTCACCCATATCTTGCCCAGTATGCTTACTAAAGTAATTCCTCTGTAATTGTCACATTATCTTATATCACCTTTTTTATACAGTGGAATTATTACACCCGTCTGCCAATCTTTCAGGCTTCTCTTTACTTTTATCACGTTGTTCATCAGGCTTAATATCTTTTCCCTTCCTGACTCCCCTATATATTTTAACATTTCCGGTGATATCCCATATATTCCTGCTGCCTTTTCTAGTTTTATCTTTTGTATTGCCTTCTCTAATTCCGTTTTGGTTATATACTCGACTATACTACAATCATTCTTTTAGTAACTTTACTCTCAGAGAATTTCAAGCAGTTGTCACTGCTACCGCAGGTATCATGTTTTCAGTCCCACATCAAACCAAAAACATTGGTACAACAATTATTCGGAGTGCTGTCCATTTCTGTGTACTCCCATTCCCTTAATTCGAATTTGCTGTCATTGTCAAAACTAGTTACCAAATTGTATACCTACATAAAAACTGTTTCAAAGAATATCAATTATGGCCAGGGATTGCCAGCAGCCTTGCTGATGCTTAAATTTCTCGAATGTTAAATGATAGCGCATTACTACTCCCAATAAAAAATACAATACCAAAAACGCTTGTGTCAGAAAACAAGTTATCCTGCTTATTCTGTTCAACGAATCGAAGAAAATTTCGATTGCTCTGCTGCAGGCTGATATGTAAAAAAGCTGTTCTGATATCAGAGATCATGCGAATTCTCTTCATCTTAAACCGGAGCAACAACTAAGGTATTGGTTCTATCAAGACAGTTGTTATATAAAACCTCGTAATATGAGCACTATAATTTCTTAAATAAAAAAGAATTATCAATCATCAAACTTATGCATAACAACAATAAATATTAGTTACGCTTTTTTGCAAACGCACTCATTAGTTGACTCTTACCGAAACTTAAGATACAGGAAAACTCATTAAAGAATTAGAAAGTGAATGATTCAGAGAATATTAATAGTGCGCTTAGTAATTTAATTGGTTTTCATGCATATTTTGACTGTATGTGGAAACAGAAAAGTTATTAGGGGTTCCAACTGATCAATAAAAGGGTACCTAGTTGCTGCAATAATTGCGGAAATTATCACCTTTTTTATTCGACTGACAAACAATAGCTGAAAAAAAGAGTGTGTGCTCACCACTTGTTCAACATGGGTATTTTGTGGATGTAAATAAAAATAAACTTCTTTGGAATGCAGTTTGTGTTAATTATAAAACTGATGAGTTGTAAGAATTTCTGCCTAATCATGGAAAAAGTTGACAATGTTAACATTAAGAAAGGATGTCCTTGCAAATACTGAACATTTAATGTATACTAACTTACGTAATCCGGTAACCATCTTGTACCTGATGGCGGTGTCGAGGTGAAAAATAGTTGCAACCAACTGCAATATTACAGCAAACCTGCTGAAAATTTCCTGAAAAATGTCTAAAAAGTTGGCTGGAAATTTACTGAAGATATAAATACTCTAAAGTTATTAAAAATTATTGCAATCTTGCTTAACATTAGTTGCAAATTTGGTGGCCTTTTGTTAAAAATGTATTTTTAAAATTATTTTGCTATATAGTTTGTAAAAATTGACAAGAAATCCAATAATGCCACAAAATGGCCACAACTATCGAGGCTTAAAAGTCGGGAAGAAATTAAAAGTGTCCACAACTACCACCCCTGCGAACTATAACTCTACCATTTATTAGTAATAATTATTTTAAAAAAAATCGGTTTCATATAAGAAGAAACCGTAAATTTCTAATCTCTATGAAAGCAATTGCAAACCCACTTTTACACACACTTCTGACGAACACTTTGATAAGTTATGAACATTCTGTTCGGGATACTCTATAAAACTTGAAATTAAAAACAATTCAAAAGTGATAATTATAGCAACAGAAGTTTACATGTTAGAGGATATTTTTGCAAGTGTATTATTAATTTTATCAAACCTATTATAATCATTATATGTCTAGATGTATAAAATTTCCGTATGCTTTGCTACTACAAATTCCAGCCAAAGTAAGCATTTAGCACATTCAGCTATTGTAGGAAAAATCTAAAATTGACTTCTGATTAGTACTACCTGCACTTAGTTTGGTATACGTCTAGGTCATCACTTAAACAAAAAAGCCAAATATTGTTGCAGTTATCACTTATTATCCTTATACAAACTTTACGATTTGTAAGCACTCAGTTAATAATAAACTAAACTATTGCTATTTTAGTGCAGCGAACTACCCTCTGCATGTACCATGTCAGACATACAAGCCCTACGGATCCATGGATTTGCCTTTTCGGACGATTCCAGCAACACTGAAGATGAGAAAAGTGATTTTGATGAACAGTACTATAGTCTAAAGCCTCCATCACTGAAAATCCGCAAGTCCAAGCACAAAGTTGTGAAAGTAAAAGCAAACACAGACTACGCAGATAACCCAGCTGGTGCCACCGCCCCAATACAGCAGAGTAGAAGACGAAAACGAAATCGAAATCGCAAATCCAGAAGAGCACAACCACAAACACATTTTGCGCACTCAAGCCAACCTAGAAGTTCTGTAGGGCAGCATAATCAGCAACAAGGCTATGCAATGAACGAACTGATTTTGAAGGTCAAAAGTAGTGACTGTGGCCACCAACAAAAATGTGAAACTCAAATGGGGTTTCTCGAACAACAGAAGCATTTGCAGCCTTCAAAGGACAGTTTTTCATGTAATAAAATTTCCAGTACAGGTGCTATTCCAAAACAACCTCCTAATCGAGTTTATACGAACATAAACAAGGCACAAAGAACCAGCAAAGTAAATAACAGGGATTTGCATAAGCCACCAAATAAAGTGTTGCCTCCTACTGATAGCGGGCTTCAAGATAGTCAAATAAGTCAGCTTAAACAAGCACCCTTACGTCAATTTTCAACTGTTTCCAATTCGTTTGTTTTTGAGGGTAAAGATGCCCAAGTACAAAAATTGAAACTCCAAACACCTACCAAATTAGATTCTCGGCTCCGTCCAGAGCAACCTACAGTTGTGATTGTAAATGAACCAATTTCTCACTCTAAAACTACTAGTATTGTGAATCAAAATCGAGAAGCGGGAGAAGTACGGCGAGAATCATCACAGTGTGATCAGGCACATACCCAAGACAGTTGCTTTGATAGGTTTATTTCGTGTTTGCATTGTGAAATAGTATGTACAGCAATTTTCAATATTTGCTGTTATGTATGTAATTAGTTTTTAGTATTAATTTTATTCTAAAATAGTTATAATATATATTTTTATGTTTTATATATGTAGTTATCTACTACAAATAAAATTGCACAGTGTAGTATAAATAGTATATTTTGATAACTAATCGTATTGTAATTAATTTATAAGTTACAATGAAATGATTTACCATTAATCTAAAAGTTGCTTGTCGATGTACAAGCTAGTACAACATTTTATACATGTATTATGTGGTTATTTAAAGATGTTACATAATAAAATTCCTCTTGCATTTTCTTATACAATTTTGTTTATATCACAGTACCGGCGAGGTTTTTAAAAATAACAAAATACCGGTAAAAACCAAAGTATATCTATAAAAACCTCTACTCAATACTATCTTTTGAAAGCGACCAATGTGGGTCCCACGTTAGTATGATTTGTAGCATATAAAAGATCTCTTGCTAGGATTGGAATACCTTATAGTCTTGGCAACATTTAAGTACACAGTATGACTACAGCAATCGGTGTCTAAATTACTCTGTACCTACTCTATATGCCTACACCTTGGCCATAATAAACAACAATAACAATAGTTAATTTATTTTATTAAAATAATGTAAAATAGAGTGCTAAATGATGTAACACAGTCGAATCGTTAATTGTGGAAAGGTTATAAACCAGATTTTTGGGTTATCGTCACTCTTTTATGGCAGCACATATTTGAAATGTAACTTAGTTCATTAATCATCAAGTATAAGACGACGATGGGTGTCAAAGCTATTATCAAATGAAGAAGCTAGCCCAAGATTGACAAGCATGGAACGCAGCAACAAACCAATTTATTACCTAGAGAGAAAAAGAGAGAAGGATGATGGATACATATTTTACATATGCAATACATGAGCAAAATTGATTTCATTGGGTAACTACTGAGTGCAGAAAAGATATTAAGTTGCTGACAGCCAAAAAGAAATAATTTCTATTACAGTTATAATAGATTTGTAATATTTCTTATGGTGAGAGACCAGGAATATGCCAATTATAGGGCAATATATGGATGCACAAACAGCAAAACGACCAAATCTGCCTAAGTATCCTCGTTCTCAAGATACTCAAACAACACGAGCCACCAAAGAGCATGGCCATCGCGCGGGTTTTTGCTCGACTTCACAAGGTGCAAGGCACATTAAGCCAGAGAATGCTGGGTGTTCATCTACAAATACTACGCGGTCTAAGCCGAAATTCTATGCTAAAGAGAATAAGACCTACATTCATATTTATCAGGATATGTATCAGTGTTACTAGATTGGTTTTAGCAGCAAAGCAAGTAAAAATGCTAAAAGAAATTGTTAAAACAGGCTTTTCCAAACTTTTGCAGAATTTGACCATACCCTCCTGAAAATATATAATTTTTATACAAAAATTACCTGCTATGTACACATTTAGAAAGTGAAAACAAAACTTTAGCAACTTCATTCTGAATATTAGTACCCTTATAGTTCCCTTAAATTAAACATTAAAACATAGAATAGGAGAAATAAATTATAAAGTTTTCATATTAAGTAGATACACTCTCAGCAGGGGAAACCAAAACCTGAAAAGTTCCCAGCTGATCTGTGTCCACAACATCCCATACATTACACGCTATACATTTCCGTAGAAATTGTACTTGTTTGAAAAATTTCAAACTCAGTAATCCTATTAACGTGGTGGATTATTCCACATTTCCTTTTTTTTTCTCTCCTACAACTTTTGGTGTGTTTTTGCCATTTCTACTACCTTTCTCCATTCTGTCACCACCTAGTTTTAGCCAGTTTCTTATCTCCATTGTTCTCAAGTCATTTTCTACCTACTCCTTGTTTTCGGTCTCCCTCCCGGGCTTGACTCGACTGGCACCCATTCTGCCAAAATTTTCCTTGGGTTGTTTTTTTCTCTTCTCATTATGCGTCCATACCAGCTGATTCTTTTTGCTTTAATTATTCTGATTATGTTTTCACGTTTTAGCAGTTCATCAATTTCGTATCGGTATTGTTAACGTCGATAAATAGAAAACCATTCTTGCTGAAAATTTTTTGCCATCTATTCTGATATACCAATCTGCCGAATAGGACTTTGTTTTCCAGCAGGATTGTGCTCCGTGCCATACGGCAAAAACAGTACCGCCCTGGTTTGAAGAACATTAAATTCCGACTTTACCATGGACTTCAAGCAGTCCGAATTTCTCACCAATCGAGTCTCTGTGGCGTAAAATGAAACAGGAACTGCATAAGAACCCCTTCTGTGCGTGAAGCCAACCTTAAAACAAAGTTACAACAAATATAGGATAATATACAACCGCATGAATGTGCATAACTCGTTAACACAATGCCTGATAGAATAAAAGCTGCTGTGGCCAATAAATAGCTGAACTAGTCTGAACCGTCAGTCATTCTTTAGTTATTACTGTTAAGGTTGCAAATATTAACAAATGTGAAATTATTTTTCAGCTAATCTAAGCTTAAAATTTATATTTTATTGTAGTAATTTTTTTTTGAAGAATAGATTTTTATTGGACCTTTGCTATAATTTGGTAAATCAGTTAGTTAAAATTGATAGCCAGTCAAACTATTTTGGCCATGGGCTCCTATATGTTTGGTCCTTGAACCATGGTTTCCATTTTGCGATAGATCGATTGCACCTCTGTTGTCACAATATATAATAGTTGGTTTTTCAATTAGCTTAGGATACGAGTATAATTCACTAGCCAAACTTCTCAACAATAAGCACTCTTGAATTGTTGTCAACAGCTCCAAATACTCGGCTTCGGTGGATGATAATGTTACACACCATCATAGCGCACCTCCTGGAAAAGTGAAAACGTACCCTGTCACGGAATGTCTTTCATGTTCTTCATTTCTCCAATCAGCAACGCTGCAATCTCTGATCTCTAATTCAGCGTCTCGTTTAATTTGTAAACATAGATTGCTGGTACCTTTAAGGTATCTGAGTATCCTTTTTACGGCAATCCAGTGAATTTTTCTTGGATTATGACAGAATTAGCTGCATAGGTAATATCTGGTCTGGATGTTTGGCAAAAGAATAGTAGACTTCCTATGTCCTTCATTTTACTTATCTAATTGGGGTCTGTAGGTTCGGAGTCCTTTCTTAGTCGTACATTAGGATCAAAAGGGGCTTTTGCTAATTTACAGTCAGACATGTTAAACTTTCTGTGTATTTCTTTGATGTATCCGGCCTGGTTGATTTGAAGTACTCCAATCTTAAAATCCCATATTTTTGTCCCTAGAATGGTGTCCACATCTTTCAAGTCCGTTATTTTAAATTTCTGTTGCAGCTGTTTTTTAACCTCGCACATTTTAGCTCATTTCTTGTAAATATAAGTAAATCATCAACATATACGCAACTATCACTAAATTTTCGTCATTTTTCCAGTATACGCACTGACCAGTTCTTGACTGTTTGAAGTTCATTTCCTACAACACACTATTGAGCTTTTTGTTCTATGCCCGACCAGTTTGTTTTAACCTATATATTGCCTTTTTTAGACTGTATAGTCTTGAAGTGTCGTTTTCATCTTTGGCTGTTTGTGGTGGACGGATATAAACCTCATCCTCGAGTTCTCCTTGCAGGTATGCTGTATCTACAGCCAGGGCCGGACTGGCCCACCGAGACACCGGATAATTTCCCGGTGGCCTGCCCCGAATTTAAAAAACAAAACATAATTATTTATCCATTGCATAATTTTTAACATAATCATTGTTTAACAAAAATAATCATACAGTCCTCGCCGCGCCACGCCCACGCATGTAGCCTGCATTAGACTGGTTTTCATGAAGAAGCAGCGCTTAGATACAGAGTACTTATTGGCAGAAGGTGGAGTGAGAGAAAATTTTATCCCCACTATGTGCTATTTTTATATTTCTACCAATCAGCAGCTTGTGTCAAAGCACCAGTTTTCTCGTGAAAATCCAGCCTTACTGAGCCAGGACGGGAGCCAGGCATCCGCATAGTCTTGTCTCGTGTCTAGTCGTAAGTTCTAACAGTACGCTGTCCTGCTATATGTTAAACATTACGGGAACAACGATAAATTCACTGCTAGCCGGGGGTGGATAAATAAATTTAGGAAAAGACGGTATCAGTTTCTTACAAATTTTCGGCGGAAAACTTTCTGCAAATGAAACAGCATTAAGCCGTTCACTGCCAAATTAGCAAACATGAAAGAATATGATCTAAGACCTGAACAAGTTCAGACGAGTCGGTCCTTTTTTTGGAAATTATTGCCTGATAAAACCCTTGCTCTTTCAGGTGAGAAAACTACAACTGGACGTAAAACTAGCAAGGAACGAATAGCGTTTTATTGCGCTCGTAGAAACTCTGGACTGTATTGCGAATATGGAAAATATGGACGCAAAGGCACGACAAAATGTATCAAAATTTCCTATTGGAATACTCCACTATTCTGACAGCCCAAACATACCTCAGGGTATTTCACAGCACAACCCCACTTTCAAAATACTTACAAAGTATTGGTAAGTATAGATAGATCTTCTAAAGGCACAACAAATGGCGAAAACCATGAAAAACATATCAAGAGATTTCCAAAGTGTAAAGTTCGCAGCAGATAATTTTGTAAATGGAGTTAACTTAATGCTTCAAGACAGTGCAAGCGAAACAGTGCAAGAACTTCGTAGGGAATCTGAATTACCTGTTATTCGACCAAAGACTAAGAAAAGAATGCCTGACAAAAAAGGCCGTTGATGAACCCATCATTGATGCAACTAAAAAATTGTGTAGTGTATAACACTGTAAGAGAGTTGTAATGAGTTTAGAAAGCAGGTTTTCTAAAGACGAGGTGATCTATTCTGAACTAGCTTCGTTGGACCTCAAAAACTTCACAAAAATCAAATCAATCCAAGATCTACCAACATTTGAAAAAGTTGCTGCAATTCTCAATAACGATATTTACCCTACCATCACAGCTGATAATAAAAGAAAAGAATGATTTAACTTTTCTAGCAAATGGGACAGTTTACGATCTAATGTACCAGACGAAAACAGCAGTATATCGCTAGATGCTGATGAAGATGATGCTTATACTTCCGACGATGACAATTCCAAAACTGACCAAGAAAAATAAACGGAGGAAGGCAGTAGTCATCAAACAATTCATAAGTTTTGCAATGGATGTCCTTGCTGCCTATACCAGATGCTTTTAATTTACAATTTTTATTCAAAAGCTTATTCAAACATGTTTTATAAATTTCTTCTTACTTTGTCAACCACTCAAGTTGCATGTGAACGAAGCTTTCCGATTTTGAAATATGTTAAAAACCGTTTACGCAGTTGTATGTCTCAAGATCATCTAGACTGTTTCATGTTGATGACGTGTGAAAGAGATATTTTGAGTAATTTGGAAAATGAAAAAATAATAAAAGTGATTGCTGAGAAGAGCGAACTTCTAAAAAAAATGTTAGTCTTTTAAATACATACATAATATTATCCATTCTACTGAATTGAGATTGAGAGTTTTTTTATAACGAACTAGCAAGATGCCCGTCCTTCGTACGGACTAAAAATGTTTGTTTCTTCTTCTAAATCTTAAATGAATTGTAGAGTTCCCACTCCCACTCATTAATACGCTAAACTAACAATGGCTGAAGAACAATATTGTAGGTAAAGAGGCAACAATATTTTTCCGAAAAAAATTCTTAACTATTTTATTCTTCACGTACCCACTGGAAATGTGCATGTAGTTGTTCCCCTTGTATAGATTGATCAAACTATAATTTTAGTATAACAATAAGATAAAATCAAAAATATACGTACTTCTTAAATGTTGTATTAATAAATTATAGCAGGATACCCATTTCCACCACTTGGGGATGGAATTTCCGAAATTCTTCTATTTTATTCGTAGAGATATTGAGATATTCCTGAAAACCCACTTTACCCCTTTGAACCCTTAGGGGCAAAATTTCTAAACATTCTTTCATTCTTCGTTTTATCCTAAAATAAACACAGAAGGAAAAACATAATTTTAACCTCATACTCCTTTTCAGTTTTCCTTTTTATCGCTTCAGGGGTGAAATTTAGAAAAAGAACCTAAAACCTCTTTCTAAAGATTTGAAAAACACATCTATAAGCCAAAAAAGAATGTTCTAACTCAACAAATACAGGAGATGTTAAACTCTTTCATCTTTTCTCGCTAACGATACCGCTATAATGGTTATGACATCAATCCCCTTCCTTTACGTCTCCACCCTCGTAGCCACCGTGGTTAAGTACGTTGATCAAAAGGGTCCAACCCCTAGACTTTGGAAGTTTCCTTACCAATTTATCTTGTAACCGCCGAAGTCACTCTGCTCGATCCCTTTCCAGATTATAATGTTAACCACATTATTCGTTCAAAAGGAAATAATGGCCAACTCAAGCAAACACTTTATGAAATCCTTCTATGACATAAAACAAGAGGAGTATCAAATCTGAAACAACAAGGGCTAATATAATTCTAAGCTGCCACAATTATATCACTTCTAAGTACCCATTTTGTATTCCTGTTATCGTTACAGTTATCGAAACTTCCGTCGATGTTAAACCCTTTCATTTTTTCTCGATGAACGATACCTCTATCAATAATCGTTCTGACATCAATAACCTTCCTTGACGTCTCCAACCTCGTAGCCACCGTGGTTAAGTATGTTGATCAAAAGGGTCCAACCCTAGACTTTGGGAGTTACTTACCAATTTATCTTGTAGCCGCCGAGGTCACTCTGCTCGATCCCTTTCCAGATTATGATGATCACCACATTTTCCATCAAAAGCAAATAATGGCCAATTCAAGCAAAAGCTTTATGAGATCTCTCTAGGACATAACACAAGAGGAGTATCAAATCTGAAACAACGAGGGCCCATATGATTATAAGCTGCCACAATTATATCACTTCTAAATACCTATTTTGTACCTATTCCTGTTATCGTTACAGTTATTGAAACTTGCGTCGATGTTAAACCCTTTCATCTTTTCTCGATGAACGATACAGCTATAATCGTTCTGACATCAATAGCCTTCCTTGACGTCTCCAACCTCGTAGCCATCGTGGTTAAGTGCGTTGCTCAAAAGGTTCCAACCCCTAGACTTTGGAAGTTCCTTACCAATTTATCTTGTAGCCGCCGAGGTCGCTCTGCCCGATCTCTTTCCAGATTATGATGTCTACCACATTATTCGTTCAAAAGGAAACAATAGCCAACTCAAGCAAAAGC
The DNA here is from genome assembly GCA_940337035.1 of Agriotes lineatus. Lineage (NCBI taxonomy): Eukaryota > Metazoa > Arthropoda > Insecta > Coleoptera > Elateridae > Agriotes > Agriotes lineatus. The sequence continues at coordinate 447,319 of OW679199.1, read as the reverse complement.
TTTATGAGATTCCTCTAGGACGTAAAACAAGAGGAGTATCAAATCTGAAACAACGAGGGCCCATATAATTATAAGCTGCCACAATGATATCACTTCTAAGTACCTATTTTGTATTCCTGTTATCGTTACAGTTATCGAAACTTGCGTCGATGTTAAACCCTTTCATCTTTTCTCGATGAACGATACAGCTATAATCGTTCTGACATCAATAACCTTCCTTGACGTCTCCAACCTCGTAGCCACGGTGGTTAAGTACGTTGATCAAAAAGGTACAACTCCTAGACTTTGGCAGTTCCTTACCAATTTCTCTTGTAGCCGCTGATGTTGCTCTGCTCGATCCCTTTCCAGATTATGATGTTTACCACATTATCCGTTCAAACGGAAATAATAGCCAACACAAGCAAAACCTTTATGAGATTCCTCTAGGACATAAAACAAGAGGAGTATCAAATCTGAAACAACAAGGGACCATATAATTCTAAGCTGCAACAATTATGTCACTTCTAAGTACCTATTTTGTATTCCAGTTATCGTTACAGTTATCGAAACTTGCTTCGATGTGAAACCCTTTCATTTTTTCTCGATGAACGATACCTGTATAATGGTTCTGTCATCAAGAACCTTCCTTGACGTCTCCAACCTCGTAGCCATCGTGGTTAATTACGCTGATCAAAAGGGTCCAACCCCTAGACTTTGGAAGTTCCTTAACAATTTATATTATAGCCGCCGAGGGTGCTCTGCTCGATCCCTTTCCAGATTATGATGTACACCACATTATCCGTTCAAACGGAAATAATGGAAAAACACTTTATGAAATCCTTCTAGGACATAAAACAAGAGGAGTATCAAATCTAAAACAACAAGGGCCCTTATAATTCTAAGCTGCAACAATTATGTCACTGCTAAGTACCTATTTTGTATTCCTGTTATCGTTACAGTTATCGAAACTTGCGTCGATGTTAAGCCCTTTCATCTTTTCTCGATGAGCGATACCACTATAATCGTTCTGACATCAATAACCTTCCTTGACGTCTTCAACCTCGTAGCCATCGTGGTTAAGTACGTGGATCAAAAGGGTCCAACCCATAGACTTTAGAAGTTCTTTACCAATTTATCTTGTAGCCGCCGAGGTCGCTCTGCTCGATCCCTTTCCAGATTATGATGATCACCAAATTATTCGTTCAAAAGGAAATAATGGCCAACTCAAGCAAAAGTTTTATGAGGTCCCTCTAGGACATAAAACAAGAGGAGTATCAAATCTGAAACAACAAGGGCCCATATAATTCTAAGCTGCAATAATTATGTCACTTTTAAGTACCGATTTTGTATTCCAGTAATCGTTACAGTTATCGAAACTTGCGACGATGTTAAGCCCTTTCATCTTTTCTCGATGAACGATACCGCTATAATCGTTCTGACATCAATAACCTTCCTTGACGTCTCCAACCTCGTAGCCATCGTGGTTAAGTACGTTGATCAAAAGGGTGCAACTTTTAGACTTTGGAAGTTTCTTACCAATTTATCTTGTAGCCGCCGAGGTCACTCGCCTCGCTCCCATTCAAGATTATGATGGTCACCACATTATTCGTTCAAAAGGAAACAATAGCCAACTCAAGCAAAAGCTTTATGAGATTCCTCTAGGACATAAAACAAGAGGAGTATCAAATCTGAAACAACAAGGGCCTATATAATTCTAAGCTGCAATAATTATGTCACTTCTAAGTACCATTTTGTATTCTGGTTATGGTTACAGTTATCGAAACTTGTGTCGATGTTAAACCCTTTCATTTTTTCTCGATGAACGTTACCTCTATAATGGTTCTGTCATCAAGAACCTTCCTTGACGTCTCCAGCCTCGTAGCCATCGTGGTTAAGTGCGTTGATCAAAAGGTTCCAACCCCTAGACTTTGGAAGTTCCTTACCAATTTATCTTGTAGCCGCCGAGGTCGCTCTGCCCGATCTCTTTCCAGATTATGATGTCTACCACATTATTCGTTCAAACGGAAATAATAGCCAACACAAGCAAAAACTTTATGAGATCCCTCTAGGACATAAAACAAGAGGAGTATCAAATCTGAAACAACAAGGGCCCATATAATTCTAAGGTGTAAGGATTATGTCACTCCTAAGTACCTATTTTGTATTCCAGTTATCGTTACAGTTTATCGAAACTTGCGTCGATGTTAAGCCCTTTCATCTTTTCTCGATGAGCGATACCGCTATAATCGTTCTGACATCAATAACCTTCCTTGACGTCTCCAACCTCGTAGCCATCGTGGTTAAGTACGTTGATCAAAAGGGTGCAACTTTAGACTTTGGAAGTTTCTTACCAATTTATCTTGTAGCCGCCGAGGTCACTCGGCTCGCTCCCATTCAAGATTATGATGGTCACCACATATTCGTTCAAAAGGAAACAATAGCCAACTCAAGCAAAAGCTTTATGAGATTCCTCTAGGACATAAAACAAGAGGAGTATCAAATCTGAAACAACAAGGGCCCAAGTTCCTTACCAATTTATCTTGTAGCCGCCGAGGTCGCTCTGCCCGATCTCTTTCCAGATTATGATGTCTACCACATTATTCGTTCAAACGGAAATAATAGCCAACACAAGCAAAACTTTATGAGATCCCTCTAGGGCATAAAACAAGAGGAGTATCAAATCTGAAACAACAAGGGCCCATATAATTCTAAGGTGTAAGGATTATGTCACTGCTAAGTACCTATTTTGTATTCCTGTTATCGTTACAGTTATCGAAACTTGCGTCGATGTTAAGCCCTTTCATCTTTTCTCGATGAGCGATACCGCTATAATCGTTCTGACATCAATAACCTTCCTTGACGTTTTCAACCTCGTAGCCATCGTGGTTAAGTACGTGGATCAAAAGGGTCCAAGCCCTAGACTTTAGAAGTTCCTTATCAATTTATCTTGTAGCGCCCGAGGTCGCTCTGCTCGATCCCTTTCCAGATTATGATGATCACCAATTATTCGTTCAAAAGGAAATAATGGCCAACTCAAGCAAAAGCTTTATGAGGTCCCTCTAGGACATAAAACAAGAGGAGTATCAAATCTGAAACAACAAGGGCCCATATAATTCTAAGCTGCAATAATTATGTCACTTTTAAGTACCGATTTTGTATTCCAGTAATCGTTACAGTTATCGAAACTTGCGACGATGTTAAGCCTTTCATCTTTTCTCGATGAACGATACCGCTATAATCGTTCTGACATCAATAACCTTCCTTGACGTCTCCAAACTCGTAGCCATCGTGGTTAAGTACGTTGATCAAAGGGTCCAACTTTTAGACTTTGGAAGTTTCTTACCAATTTATCTTGTAGCCGCCGAGGTCACTCGGCTCGCTCCCATTCAAGATTATGATGGTCACCACATTATTCGTTCAAAAGGAAACAATAGCCAACTCAAGCAAAAGCTTTATGAGATTCCTCTAGGACATAAAACAAGAGAAGTATCAAATCTGAAACAACAAGGGCCCATATAATTCTAAGCTGCAATAATTATGTCACTGCTAAGTACCATTTTGTATTCTGGTTATGGTTACAGTTATCGAAACTTGCGTCGATGTTAAATCCTTTCATATTTTCTCGATGAACGATACCGCTATAATCGTTCTGACATCAATAGCCTTCCTTGACGTCTCCAACCTCGTAGCCATCGTGGTTAAGTACGTTGATCAAAAGGGTGCAACTTTAGACTTTGGAATTTTCTTACCAATTTATCTTGTAGCCGCCGAGGTCACACTGCTCGCTCCCATTCAAGATTATGGTCACCACACTATTCGTTCATAAGGAAACAATAGCCAACTCAAGCAAAAGCTTTATGAGATTCCTCTAGGACATAAAACAAGAGGAGTATCAAATCTGAAACAACAAGGGCCATATAATTCTAAGCTGCAATAATTATGTCACTTTTAAGTACCGATTTTGTATTCCAGTAATCGTTACAGTTATCGAAACTTGCGAAGATGTTAAGCCCTTTCATCTTTTCTCGATGAACGATACCGCTATAATCGTTCTGACATAAATAACCTTCCTTGACGTCTCCAAACTCGTAGCCATCGTGGTTAAGTACGTTGATCAAAAGGGTCCAACTTTTAGACTTTGGAAGTTTCTTACCAATTTATCTTGTAGCCGCCGAGGTCACTCGGCTCGCTCCCATTCAAGATTATGATGTTCACCACATTATTCGTTCAAAAGGAACAATAGCCAACTCAAGCAAAAGCTTTATGAGATTCCTCTAGGACATAAAACAAGAGGAGTATCAAATCTGAAACAACAAGGGCCATATAATTCTAAGCTGCAATAATTATGTCACTTTTAAGTACCGATTTGTATTCCAGTAATCGTTACAGTTATCGAAACTTGCGACGATGTTAAGCCCTTTCATCTTTTCTCGATGAACGATACCGCTATAATCGTTCTGACATCAATAACCTTCCTTGACGTCTCCAAACCCGTAGCCATCGTGGTTAAGTACGTTGATCAAAAGGGTCCAACTTTTAGACTTTGGAAGTTTCTTACCAATTTATCTTGTAGCCGCCGAGGTCATTCGGCTCGCTCCCATTCAAGATTATGATGGTCACCACATTATTCGTTCAAAAGGAAACAATAGCCAACTCAAGCAAAAGCTTTATGAGATTCCTCTAGGACATAAAACAAGAGGAGTATCAAATCTGAAACAACAAGGGCCCATATAATTCTAAGCTGCAATAATTATGTCACTGCTAAGTACCATTTTGTATTCTGGTTATGGTTACAGTTATCGAAACTTGCGTCGATGTTAAATCCTTTCATATTTTCTCGATGAACGATACCGCTATAATCGTTCTGACATCAATAGCCTTCCTTGACGTCTCCAACCTCGTAGCCATCGTGGTTAAGTACGTTGATCAAAAGGGTGCAATTTTAGACTTTGGAATTTTCTTACCAATTTATCTTGTAGCCGCCGAGGTCACACTGCTCGCTCCCATTCAAGATTATGGTCACCACATTATTCGTTCAAAAGGAAACAATAGCCAACTCAAGCAAAAGCTTTATGAGATTCCTCTAGGACATAAAACAAGAGGAGTATCAAATCTGAAACAACAAGGGCCCATATAATTCTAAGCTGCAATAATTATGTCACTGCTAAGTACCATTTTGTATTCTGGTTATGGTTACAGTTATCGAAACTTGCGTCGATGTTAAACCCTTTCATCTTTCTCGATGAACGATACAGCTATAATCGTTCTGACATCAATAACCTTCCTTGACGTCTCCACCCTCGTAGCCACGGTGGTTAAGTACGTTGATCAAAAAGGTACAACTCCTAGACTTTGGAAGTTCCTTACCAATTTCTCTTGTAGCCGCTGATGTTGCTCTGCTCGATCCCTTTCCAGATTATGATGTTTACCACATTATCCGTTCAAACGGAAATAATAGCCAACACAAGCAAAACCTTTATGAGATTCCTCTAGGACATAAAACAAGAGGAGTATCAAATCTGAAACAACAAGGGACCATATAATTCTAAGCTGCAACAATTATGTCACTTCTAAGTACCTATTTTGTATTCCAGTTATCGTTACAGTTATCGAAACTTGCGTCGATGTTAAACCCTTTCATCTTTTCTCGATGAACGATACCGCTATAATCGTTCTGACATCAATAACCGTCCTTGACGTCTCCAACTTCGTAGCCATCGTGGTTAAGTACGTTGATCAAAAGGGTGCAACTTTTAGAATTTTGAAGTTTCTTACCAATTTATCTTGTAGCCGCCGAGGTCACTCGGCTCGCTCCCATTCAAGATTATGATGGTCACCACATTATTCCTTCAAAAGGAAACAATAGCTAACTCAAGCAAAAGCTTTATGAGATTCCTCTAGGACATAAAACAAGAGGAGTATCAAATCTGAAACAACAAGGGCCATATAATTCTAAGCTGCAATAATTATGTCACTTCTAAGTACCATTTTGTATTCTGGTTATGGTTACAGTTATCGAAACTTGTGTCGATGTTAAACCCTTTCATTTTTTCTGGATGAACGTTACCTCTATAATGGTTCTGTCATCAAGAACCTTCCTTGACGTCTCCAGCCTCGTAGCCACCGTGGTTAAGTACGTTGACCAAAAGGGTACAACCCCTAGACTGTGGAAGTTTCTTACCAATTTATTTTGTAGCCGCCGAGGTCACACGGCTGGATTCCTTTCAAGATAATGATGGTCACCACATTATTCGTTCAAAAGGAAACAATAGCCAACTCAAGCAAAGCTTTATGAGATTCCTCTAGGACATAAAACAAGAGGAGTATCAAATCTGAAACAACAAGGGCCCATATAATACTAAGCTGCAATAATTATGTCACTTCTAAGTACCATTTCGTTTTCTGGTTATGGTTACAGTTATCGAAACTTGCGTCGATGTTAAACCCTTTCATCTTTCTCGATGAACGTTACCTCTATAATGGTTCTGTCTTCAAGAACCTTCCTTGACGTCTCCAGCCTCGTAGCCACCGTGGTTAAGTACGTTGATCAAACGGGCCCAACCCTAGACTTCGGAAGTTTCTTACCAATTTATCTTGTAGCCGCCGAGGTCACACGGCTGGATTCCTTTCAAGATAATGATGGTCACCACGTTATTCGTTCAAAAGGAACCAATAGCCAACTCAAGCAAAAGCTTTATGAGATTCCTCTAGGACATAAAACAAGAGGAGTATCAAATCTGAAACAACAACGGCCCATATAATTCTAAGCTGCAATAATTATGTCACTGCTAAGTACCATTTTGTATTCTGGTTATGGTTACAGTTATCGAAACTTGCGTCGATGTTAAATCCTTTCATCTTTCTCGATGAACGATACCGCTATAATCGTTCTGACATCAATAGCCTTCCTTGACGTCTCCAACCTCGTAGCCATCGTGGTTAAGTACGTTGATCAAAATGGTGCAACTTTTAGACTTTGGAAGTTTCTTACCAATTTATCTTGTAGCCGCCGAGGTCACTCGGCTCGCTCCCATTCAAGATTATGATGGTCACCACATTATTCGTTCAAAAGGAAACAATAGCCAACTCAAGCAAAAGCTTTATGAGATTCCTCTAGGACATAAAACAAGAGGAGTATCAAATCTGAAACAACAAGGGCCCAAGTTCCTTACCAATTTATCTTGTAGCCGCCGAGGTCGCTCTGCCCGATCTCTTTCCAGATTATGATGTCTACCACATTATTCGTTCAAACGGAAATAATAGCCAACACAAGCAAAAACTTTATGAGATCCCTCTAGGGCATAAAACAAGAGGAGTATCAAATCTGAAACAACAAGGGCCCATATAATTCTAAGGTGTAAGGATTATGTCACTGCTAAGTACCTATTTTGTATTCCTGTTATCGTTACAGTTATCGAAACTTGCGTCGATGTTAAGCCCTTTCATCTTTTCTCGATGAGCGATACCGCTATAATCGTTCTGACATCAATAACCTTCCTTGACGTTTTCAACCTCGTAGCCATCGTGGTTAAGTACGTGGATCAAAAGGGTCCAACCCCTAGACTTTAGAAGTTCCTTATCAATTTATCTTGTAGCCGCCGAGGTCGCTCTGCTCGATCCCTTTCCAGATTATGATGATCACCAAATTATTCGTTCAAAAGGAAATAATGGCCAACTCAAGCAAAAGCTTTATGAGGTCCCTCTAGGACATAAAACAAGAGGAGTATCAAATCTGAAACAACAAGGGCCCATATAATTCTAAGCTGCAATAATTATGTCACTGCTAAGTACCGATTTTGTATTCCAGTAATCGTTACAGTTATCGAAACTTGCGACGATGTTAAGCCCTTTCATCTTTTCTCGATGAACGATACCGCTATAATCGTTCTGACATCAATAACCTTCCTTGACGTCTCCAAACTCGTAGCCATCGTGGTTAAGTACGTTGATCAAAAGGGTCCAACTTTTAGACTTTGGAAGTTTCTTACCAATTTATCTTGTAGCCGCCGAGGTCACTCGGCTCGCTCCCATTCAAGATTATGATGGTCACCACATTATTCGTTCAAAAGGAAACAATAGCCAACTCAAGCAAAAGCTTTATGAGATTCCTCTAGGACATAAAACAAGAGAAGTATCAAATCTGAAACAACAAGGGCCCATATAATTCTAAGCTGCAATAATTATGTCACTGCTAAGTACCATTTTGTATTCTGGTTATGGTTACAGTTATCGAAACTTGCGTCGATGTTAAATCCTTTCATATTTTCTCGATGAACGATACCGCTATAATCGTTCTGACATCAATAGCCTTCCTTGACGTCTCCAACCTCGTAGCCATCGTGGTTAAGTACGTTGATCAAAAGGGTGCAACTTTTAGACTTTGGAATTTTCTTACCAATTTATCTTGTAGCCGCCGAGGTCACACTGCTCGCTCCCATTCAAGATTATGGTCACCACACTATTCGTTCAAAAGGAAACAATAGCCAACTCAAGCAAAAGCTTTATGAGATTCCTCTAGGACATAAAACAAGAGGAGTATCAAATCTGAAACAACAAGGGCCCATATAATTCTAAGCTGCAATAATTATGTCACTGCTAAGTACCATTTTGTATTCTGGTTATGGTTACAGTTATCGAAACTTGCGTCGATGTTAAATCCTTTCATATTTTCTCGATGAACGATACCGCTATAATCGTTCTGACATCAATAGCCTTCCTTGACGTCTCCAACCTCGTAGCCATCGTGGTTAAGTACGTTGATCAAAAGGGTCCAACTTTTAGACTTTGGAAGTTTCTTACCAATTTATCTTGTAGCCGCCGAGGTCACTCGGCTCGCTCCCATTCAAGATTATGATGGTCACCACATTATTCGTTCAAAAGGAAACAATAGCCAACTCAAGCAAAAGCTTTATGAGATTCCTCTAGGACATAAAACAAGAGGAGTATCAAATCTGAAACAACAAGGGCCCATATAATTCTAAGCTGCAATAATTATGTCACTGCTAAGTACCATTTTGTATTCTGGTTATGGTTACAGTTATCGAAACTTGCGTCGATGTTAAATCCTTTCATATTTTCTCGATGAACGATACCGCTATAATCGTTCTGACATCAATAGCCTTCCTTGACGTCTCCAACCTCGTAGCCATCGTGGTTAAGTACGTTGATCAAAAGGGTGCAACTTTTAGACTTTGGAATTTTCTTACCAATTTATCTTGTAGCCGCCGAGGTCACACTGCTCGCTCCCATTCAAGATTATGGTCACCACACTATTCGTTCAAAAGGAAACAATAGCCAACTCAAGCAAAAGCTTTATGAGATTCCTCTAGGACATAAAACAAGAGGAGTATCAAATCTGAAACAACAAGGGCCCATATAATTCTAAGCTGCAATAATTATGTCACTTTTAAGTACCGATTTTGTATTCCAGTAATCGTTACAGTTATCGAAACTTGCGAAGATGTTAAGCCCTTTCATCTTTTCTCGATGAACGATACCGCTATAATCGTTCTGACATCAATAACCTTCCTTGACGTCTCCAAACTCGTAGCCATCGTGGTTAAGTACGTTGATCAAAAGGGTCCAACTTTTAGACTTTGGAAGTTTCTTACCAATTTATCTTGTAGCCGCCGAGGTCACTCGGCTCGCTCCCATTCAAGATTATGATGGTCACCACATTATTCGTTCAAAAGGAAACAATAGCCAACTCAAGCAAAAGCTTTATGAGATTCCTCTAGGACATAAAACAAGAGGAGTATCAAATCTGAAACAACAAGGGCCCATATAATTCTAAGCTGCAATAATTATGTCACTTTTAAGTACCGATTTTGTATTCCAGTAATCGTTACAGTTATCGAAACTTGCGACGATGTTAAGCCCTTTCATCTTTTCTCGATGAACGATACCGCTATAATCGTTCTGACATCAATAACCTTCCTTGACGTCTCCAAACTCGTAGCCATCGTGGTTAAGTACGTTGATCAAAAGGGTCCAACTTTTAGACTTTGGAAGTTTCTTACCAATTTATCTTGTAGCCGCCGAGGTCACTCGGCTCGCTCCCATTCAAGATTATGATGGTCACCACATTATTCGTTCAAAAGGAAACAATAGCCAACTCAAGCAAAAGCTTTATGAGATTCCTCTAGGACATAAAACAAGAGGAGTATCAAATCTGAAACAACAAGGGCCCATATAATTCTAAGCTGCAATAATTATGTCACTGCTAAGTACCATTTTGTATTCTGGTTATGGTTACAGTTATCGAAACTTGCGTCGATGTTAAATCCTTTCATATTTTCTCGATGAACGATACCGCTATAATCGTTCTGACATCAATAGCCTTCCTTGACGTCTCCAACCTCGTAGCCATCGTGGTTAAGTACGTTGATCAAAAGGGTGCAACTTTTAGACTTTGGAATTTTCTTACCAATTTATCTTGTAGCCGCCGAGGTCACACTGCTCGCTCCCATTCAAGATTATGGTCACCACACTATTCGTTCAAAAGGAAACAATAGCCAACTCAAGCAAAAGCTTTATGAGATTCCTCTAGGACGTAAAACAAGAGGAGTATCAAATCTGAAACAACGAGGGCCCATATAATTATAAGCTGCCACAATGATATCACTTCTAAGTACCTATTTTGTATTCGTGTTATCGTTACAGTTATCGAAACTTGCGTCGATGTTAAACCCTTTCATCTTTTCTCGATGAACGATACAGCTATAATCGTTCTGACGTCAATAACCTTCCTTGACGTCTCCACCCTCGTAGCCACGGTGGTTAAGTACGTTGATCAAAAAGGTACAACTCCTAGACTTTGGAAGGTCCTTACCAATTTCTCTTGTAGCCGCTGATGTTGCTCTGCTCGATCCCTTTCCAGATTATGATGTTTACCACATTATCCGTTCAAACGGAAATAATAGCCAACACAAGCAAAACCTTTATGAGATTCCTCTAGGACATAAAACAAGAGGAGTATCAAATCTGAAACAACAAGGGACCATATAATTCTAAGCTGCAACAATTATGTCACTTCTAAGTACCTATTTTGTATTCCAGTTATCGTTACAGTTATCGAAACTTGCGTCGATGTTAAACCCTTTCATCTTTTCTCGATGAACGATACCGCTATAATCGTTCTGACATCAATAACCTTCCTTGACGTCTCCAACCTCGTAGCCATCGTGGTTAAGTACGTTGATCAAAAGGGTGCAACTTTTAGAATTTTGAAGTTTCTTACCAATTTATCTTGTAGCCGCCGAGGTCACTCGGCTCGCTCCCATTCAAGATTATGATGTTCACCACATTATTCCTTCAAAAGGAAACAATAGCTAACTCAAGCAAAAGCTTTATGAGATTCCTCTAGGACATAAAACAAGAGGAGTATCAAATCTGAAACAACAAGGGACCATATAATTCTAAGCTGCAACAATTATGTCACTTCTAAGTACCTATTTTGTATTCCAGTTATCGTTACAGTTATCGAAACTTGCGTCGATGTTAAACCCTTTCATCTTTTCTCGATGAACGATACCGCTATAATCGTTCTGACATCAATAACCTTCCTTGACGTCTCCAACCTCGTAGCCATCGTGGTTAAGTACGTTGATCAAAAGGGTGCAACTTTTAGAATTTTGAAGTTTCTTACCAATTTATCTTGTAGCCGCCGAGGTCACTCGGCTCGCTCCCATTCAAGATTATGATGTTCACCACATTATTCCTTCAAAAGGAAACAATAGCTAACTCAAGCAAAAGCTTTATGAGATTCCTCTAGGACATAAAACAAGAGGAGTATCAAATCTGAAACAACAAGGGCCCATATAATGCTAAGCTGCAATAATTATGTCACTTCTAAGTACCATTTTGTATTCTGGTTATGGTTACAGTTATCGAAACTTGTGTCGATGTTAAACCCTTTCATTTTTTCTCGATGAACGTTACCTCTATAATGGTTCTGTCATCAAGAACCTTCCTTGACGTCTCCAGCCTCGTAGCCACCGTGGTTAAGTACGTTGACCAAAAGGGTACAACCCCTAGACTGTGGAAGTTTCTTACCAATTTATTTTGTAGCCGCCGAGGTCACACGGCTGGATTCCTTTCAAGATAATGATGGTCACCACATTATTCGTTCAAAAGGAAACAATAGCCAACTCAAGCAAAAGCTTTATGAGATTCCTCTAGGACATAAAACAAGAGGAGTATCAAATCTGAAACAACAAGGGACCATATAATTCTAAGCTGCAACAATTATGTCACTTCTAAGTACCTATTTTGTATTCCAGTTATCGTTACAGTTATCGAAACTTGCGTCGATGTTAAACCCTTTCATCTTTTCTCGATGAACGATACCGCTATAATCGTTCTGACATCAATAACCTTCCTTGACGTCTCCAACCTCGTAGCCATCGTGGTTAAGTACGTTGATCAAAAGGGTGCAACTTTTAGAATTTTGAAGTTTCTTACCAATTTATCTTGTAGCCGCCGAGGTCACTCGGCTCGCTCCCATTCAAGATTATGATGTTCACCACATTATTCCTTCAAAAGGAAACAATAGCTAACTCAAGCAAAAGCTTTATGAGATTCCTCTAGGACATAAAACAAGAGGAGTATCAAATCTGAAACAACAAGGGCCCATATAATTCTAAGCTGCAATAATTATGTCACTTCTAAGTACCATTTTGTATTCTGGTTATGGGTACAGTTATCGAAACTTGTGTCGATGTTAAACCCTTTCATTTTTTCTCGATGAACGTTACCTCTATAATGGTTCTGTCATCAAGAACCTTCCTTGACGTCTCCAGCCTCGTAGCCACCGTGGTTAAGTACGTTGACCAAAAGGGTACAACCCCTAGACTGTGGAAGTTTCTTACCAATTTATTTTGTAGCCGCCGAGGTCACACGGCTGGATTCCTTTCAAGATAATGATGGTCACCACATTATTCGTTCAAAAGGAAACAATAGCCAACTCAAGCAAAAGCTTTATGAGATTCCTCTAGGACATAAAACAAGAGGAGTATCAAATCTGAAACAACAAGGGCCCATATAATACTAAGCTGCAATAATTATGTCACTTCTAAGTACCATTTTGTTTTCTGGTTATGGTTACAGTTATCGAAACTTGCGTCGATGTTAAACCCTTTCATTCTTTCTCGATGAACGTTACCTCTATAATGGTTCTGTCTTCAAGAACCTTCCTTGACGTCTCCAGCCTCGTAGCCACCGTGGTTAAGTACGTTGATCAAACGGGCCCAACCCCTAGACTTCGGAAGTTTCTTACCAATTTATCTTGTAGCCGCCGAGGTCACACGGCTGGATTCCTTTCAAGATAATGATGGTCACCACGTTATTCGTTCAAAAGGAACCAATAGCCAACTCAAGCAAAAGCTTTATGAGATTCCTCTAGGACATAAAACAAGAGGAGTATCAAATCTGAAACAACAACGGCCCATATAATTCTAAGCTGCAATAATTATGTCACTGCTAAGTACCATTTTGTATTCTGGTTATGGTTACAGTTATCGAAACTTGCGTCGATGTTAAATCCTTTCATCTTTTCTCGATGAACGATACCGCTATAATCGTTCTGACATCAATAGCCTTCCTTGACGTCTCCAACCTCGTAGCCATCGTGGTTAAGTACGTTGATCAAAAGGGTGCAACTTTTAGACTTTGGAATTTTCTTACCAATTTATCTTGTAGCCGCCGAGGTCACACGGCTCGCTCCCATTCAAGATTATGGTCACCACATTATTCGTTCAAAAGGAAACAATAGCCAACTCAAGCAAAAGCTTTATGAGATTCCTCTAGGACGTAAAACAAGAGGAGTATCAAATCTGAAACAACGAGGGCCCATATAATTATAAGCTGCCACAATGATATCACTTCTAAGTACCTATTTTGTATTCCTGTTATCGTTACAGTTATCGAAACTTGCGTCGATGTTAAACCCTTTCATCTTTTCTCGATGAACGATACAGCTATAATCGTTCTGACATCAATAACCTTCCTTGACGTCTCCAACCTCGTAGCCACGGTGGTTAAGTGCGTTGATCAAAAAGGTACAACTCCTAGACTTTGGCAGTTCCTTACCAATTTCTCTTGTAGCCGCTGATGTTGCTCTGCTCGACCTCTTTCCAGATTATGATGTTTACCACATTATCCGTTCAAACGGAAATAATAGCCAACACAAGCAAAACCTTTATGAGATTCCTCTAGGACATAAAACAAGAGGAGTATCAAATCTGAAACAACAAGGGACCATATAATTCTAAGCTGCAACAATTATGTCACTTCTAAGTACCTATTTTGTATTCCAGTTATCGTTACAGTTATCGAAACTTGCTTCGATGTGAAACCCTTTCATTTTTTCTCGATGAACGATACCTGTATAATGGTTCTGTCATCAAGAACCTTCCTTGACGTCTCCAACCTCGTAGCCATCGTGGTTAATTACGCTGATCAAAAGGGTCCAACCCCTAGACTTTGGAAGTTCCTTACCAATTTATATTATAGCCGCCGAGGGTGCTCTGCTCGATCCCTTTCCAGATTATGATGTACACCACATTATCCGTTCAAACGGAAATAATGGAAAAACACTTTATGAAATCCTTCTAGGACATAAAACAAGAGGAGTATCAAATCTAAAACAACAAGGGCCCTTATAATTCTACGCTGCAACAATTATGTCACTGCTAAGTACCTATTTTGTATTCCTGTTATCGTTACAGTTATCGAAACTTGCGTCGATGTTAAGCCCTTTCATCTTTTCTCGATTAGCGATACCGCTATAATCGTTCTGACATCAATAACCTTCCTTGACGTCTTCAACCTCGTAGCCATCGTGGTTAAGTACGTGGATCAAAAGGGTCCAACCCCTAGACTTTAGAAGTTCTTTACCAATTTATCTTGTAGCCGCCGAGGTCGCTCTGCTCGATCCCTTTCCAGATTATGATGATCACCAAATTATTCGTTCAAAAGGAAATAATGGCCAACTCAAGCAAAAGTTTTATGAGGTCCCTCTAGGACATAAAACAAGAGGAGTATCAAATCTGAAACAACAAGGGCCCATATAATTCTAAGCTGCAATAATTATGTCACTTTTAAGTACCGATTTTGTATTCCAGTAATCGTTACAGTTATCGAAACTTGCGACGATGTTAAGCCCTTTCATCTTTTATCGATGAACGATACCGCTATAATCGTTCTGACATCAATAACCTTCCTTGACGTCTCCAACCTCGTAGCCATCGTGGTTAAGTACGTTGATCAAAAGGGTGCAACTTTTAGACTTTGGAAGTTTCTTACCAATTTATCTTGTAGCCGCCGAGGTCACTCGGCTCGCTCCCATTCAAGATTATGATGGTCACCACATTATTCGTTCAAAAGGAAACAATAGCTAACTCAAGCAAAAGCTTTATGAGATTCCTCTAGGACATAAAACAAGAGGAGTATCAAATCTGAAACAACAAGGGCCCATATAATTCTAAGCTGCAATAATTATGTCACTTCTAAGTACCATTTTGTATTCTGGTTATGGTTACAGTTATCGAAACTTGTGTCGATGTTAAACCCTTTCATTTTTTCTCGATGAACGTTACCTCTATAATGGTTCTGTCATCAAGAACCTTCCTTGACGTCTCCAGCCTCGTAGCCACCGTGGTTAAGTACGTTGACCAAAAGGGTACAACCCCTAGACTGTGGAAGTTTCTTACCAATTTATTTTGTAGCCGCCGAGGTCACACGGCTGGATTCCTTTCAAGATAATGATGGTCACCACATTATTCGTTCAAAAGGAAACAATAGCCAACACAAGCAAAACCTTTATGAGATTCCTCTAGGACATAAAACAAGAGGAGTATCAAATCTGAAACAACAAGGGACCATATAATTCTAAGCTGCAACAATTATGTCACTTCTAAGTACCTATTTTGTATTCCAGTTATCGTTACAGTTATCGAAACTTGCGTCGATGTTAAACCCTTTCATCTTTTCTCGATGAACGATACCGCTATAATCGTTCTGACATCAATAACCTTCCTTGACGTCTCCAACCTCGTAGCCATCGTGGTTAAGTACGTTGATCAAAAGGGTGCAACTTTTAGAATTTTGAAGTTTCTTACCAATTTATCTTGTAGCCGCCGAGGTCACTCGGCTCGCTCCCATTCAAGATTATGATGTTCACCACATTATTCCTTCAAAAGGAAACAATAGCTAACTCAAGCAAAAGCTTTATGAGATTCCTCTAGGACATAAAACAAGAGGAGTATCAAATCTGAAACAACAAGGGCCCATATAATTCTAAGCTGCAATAATTATGTCACTTCTAAGTACCATTTTGTATTCTGGTTATGGTTACAGTTATCGAAAGTTGTGTCGATGTTAAACCCTTTCATTTTTTCTCGATGAACGTTACCTCTATAATGGTTCTGTCATCAAGAACCCTCCTTGACGTCTCCAGCCTCGTAGCCACCGTGGTTAAGTACGTTGACCAAAAGGGTACAACCCCTAGACTGTGGAAGTTTCTTACCAATTTATTTTGTAGCCGCCGAGGTCACACGGCTGGATTCCTTTCAAGATAATGATGGTCACCACATTATTCGTTCAAAAGGAAACAATAGCCAACTCAAGCAAAAGCTTTATGAGATTCCTCTAGGACATAAAACAAGAGGAGTATCAAATCTGAAACAACAAGGGCCCATATAATACTAAGCTGCAATAATTATGTCACTTCTAAGTACCATTTTGTTTTCTGGTTATGGTTACAGTTATCGAAACTTGCGTCGATGTTAAACCCTTTCATTCTTTCTCGATGAACGTTACCTCTATAATGGTTCTGTCTTCAAGAACCTTCCTTGACGTCTCCAGCCTCGTAGCCACCGTGGTTAAGTACGTTGATCAAACGGGCCCAACCCCTAGACTTCGGAAGTTTCTTACCAATTTATCTTGTAGCCGCCGAGGTCACACGGCTGGATTCCTTTCAAGATAATGATGGTCACCACGTTATTCGTTCAAAAGGAACCAATAGCCAACTCAAGCAAAAGCTTTATGAGATTCCTCTAGGACATAAAACAAGAGGAGTATCAAATCTGAAACAACAACGGCCCATATAATTCTAAGCTGCAATAATTATGTCACTTTTAAGTACCGATTTTGTATTCCAGTAATCGTTACAGTTATCGAAACTTGCGACGATGTTAAGCCCTTTCATCTTTTATCGATGAACGATACCGCTATAATCGTTCTGACATCAATAACCTTCCTTGACGTCTCCAACCTCGTAGCCATCGTGGTTAAGTACGTTGATCAAAAGGGTGCAACTTTTAGACTTTGGAAGTTTCTTACCAATTTATCTTGTAGCCGCCGAGGTCACTCGGCTCGCTCCCATTCAAGATTATGATGGTCACCACATTATTCGTTCAAAAGGAAACAATAGCCAACTCAAGCAAAAGCTTTATGAGATTCCTCTAGGACATAAAACAAGAGGAGTATCAAATCTGAAACAACAAGGGCCTATATAATTCTAAGCTGCAATAATTATGTCACTTCTAAGTACCATTTTGTATTCTGGTTATGGTTACAGTTATCGAAACTTGTGTCGATGTTAAACCCTTTCATTTTTTCTCGATGAACGTTACCTCTATAATGGTTCTGTCATCAAGAACCTTCCTTGACGTCTCCAGCCTCGTAGTCATCGTGGTTAAGTGCGTTGATCAAAAGGTTCCAACCCCTAGACTTTGGAAGTTCCTTAGCAATTTATCTTGTAGCCGCCGAGGTCGCTCTGCCCGATCTCTTTCCAGATTATGATGTCTACCACATTATTCGTTCAAACGGAAATAATAGCCAACACAAGCAAAAACTTTATGAGATCCCTCTAGGGCATAAAACAAGAGGAGTATCAAATCTGAAACAACAAGGGCCCATATAATTCTAAGGTGTAAGGATTATGTCACTCCTAAGTACCTATTTTGTATTCCAGTTATCGTTACAGTTATCGAAACTTGCGTCGATGTTAAGCCCTTTCATCTTTTCTCGATGAGCGATACCGCTATAATCGTTCTGACATCAATAACCTTCCTTGACGTCTCCAACCTCGTAGCCATCGTGATTAAGTACGTTGATCAAAAGGGTGCAACTTTTAGACTTTGGAAGTTTCTTACCAATTTATCTTGTAGCCGCCGAGGTCACTCGGCTCGCTCCCATTCAAGATTATGATGGTCACCACATTATTCGTTCAAAAGGAAACAATAGCCAACTCAAGCAAAAGCTTTATGAGATTCCTCTAGGACATAAAACAAGAGGAGTATCAAATCTGAAACAACAAGGGCCCAAGTTCCTTACCAATTTATCTTGTAGCCGCCGAGGTCGCTCTGCCCGATCTCTTTCCAGATTATGATGTCTACCACATTATTCGTTCAAACGGAAATAATAGCCAACACAAGCAAAAACTTTATGAGATCCCTCTCGGGCAGTGGTCGCCAACCTGTCGATCGCGAGCTACCGGTAGCTCGCGGGGGCAATTCTGGTAGCTCTCACAACGATTTTAATTTAAAAAATACAAAATCAGAGAAGCTTCCTAAAATTCCACAAAAAAATCTAATTGTCATAATATTAAACATAAACAGCGGCAACGTTGCGGCGAGCGATCTGCCGCTGACGCCATCAAGCTAGAATCGGTTAGAACCGACCAGCCGGACCAGTGCGTTAGTGTTCGAGAACGATCTGGATTGCTTTGAACGGGATAAATACGCACGGCGCGGCGACATTGCGCTTAGTTTAAAACTGAACGCGTAACCAACGTCCAGCGGTTGGGTTAGTAGTGAACAACAAAAAATAATATTATGGCAAGCAGTTGTAAGAAGGTAAAGACATACCACTTTCATTCGGAATGGGAAGAACAATACTTTTTTACAGAAGTTAAAGATAAAAATGTGTGTTTGTTATGTAATACTTCGGTCTCCGTTGCTAAAAAAGGAAATATTGAGAGACATCATAAAACTGTACATTCTAATTTTGAAAAATCATTCCCACTACATTCTGCCGCCAGAAAGGAGAAACTGAAACAGTTAAAAAAGCAGTTAATTGGACAACAATCAATATTTTTAAGAACAATCGACAAAAATAAGGCTGCAACTGAAGCATCGTACCGTGTGTCCCAGATAATTGCACAAAAAAAGAAACCTTATGAAGACGGGGAAATGATAAAACAGGCGTTTTTAGAAGCTGCTGACTCGTTATTTGCCAACTTTAGAAACAAAGACGAGATAGTTTCAGCTATAAAATCTATGCAACTTTCTGCTAATACAGTGATGAGACGTGTAGAAGTAATGAGCAATGATATTTTTTTACAGTTAAGAACTGACTTAGATAACTGTGTTTATTTTTCACTTCAACTGGATGAATCAACAGATGTCGTTGACACTGTCCAGATGGCCGTGTTCGTCAGGATGGTTTTTAGTGATTTTACGATTAAAGAAGATCTTTTGAAGTTTATTCCACTGAAAGGACACACTACTGGACAGGAGTTGTTTTCTCATTTAAAAAATATTATTTCTTCCGAGAAAATTTCAATATCGAAAATGGTAGGCTTGACAACCGATGGCGCTCCAGCTATGGTGGGTTTTGATAAGGGTCTGGTGGCGTTATGTCGTAAAGATGAAACTTTTCCGCAATTTCTCTCTTACCACTGCATTATCCATCAGGAAGCATTATGTGGAAATTTCCTGAAACTAAACAACGTTATGAAACTGGTGGTAAAAATTGTGAACAAGATTAGAGCTCAAGCGTTACAAAGAAGATTATTCAAAACCTTGGCCGATGAAGTTGACTGTCAATACGGGGACCTACTCCTTCACTCTGAAGTCCGATGGTTAAGTAGAGGACGGGTGCTGAAACGTTTTAATGATGTCCTATCTGGCATAGTTCAATTTTTCAAAAAACGCGATGAACCGACTCCGGAACTAGAAAATTCAATCTGGCTTAGAGATTTTGGTTTTCTCGTGGACATTACCGAGAAATTAAACGAACTTAATTTGCAGCTTCAGGGGAGAGACAAATAACTAGCAGAAATGATTTCTGATATAAAAGCATTTATCAAAAAGCTGGAGTTTTGGGAACAAAACCTAATTAACAGCGATGCCAAGCATTTTCCTATTCTTTCAGAAAAAATATCTCAAAATCCATTAGAACCCTATGACAGCAAATATCATGTAGAAAGAGTTTCTACCCTGAAGAATAACTTCAAAAATCGTTTTAAGGATTTCAACGAAATGGCTTTAGTAGCGCAGTTTGTTGTTTCACCCTTTATGGAAATTGATATCCAACAGTTTGCAACTTGTGTTATGCAGAACTTTGGCGAAGACATCGCTGCAACAGAAATGGAAGTAATTGATTTTCAAAATGATTTAGCCTTAAAATCGTTAGTCTCAAGTACCAAATGTATCTGGCCTATTGTAAGTAAAGACAAATATTCAGTTCTATGCCGTGTTGCCTTGAAAGTGAAAGCATTATTCAGTTCAACCTATTTGTGTGAATCTTCTTTTTCCAATATGAAGTTTATTAAGAACAAATATCGCAATCGACTTACAGATGAACATTTGGATAATTGTATTCGAATGGCTGTATCAAATTATACTGCAAACATTAAAAAAATTATCGATGAGTCTGAGTGTCAGCCTTCTCATTGAACGTGCTTTTTTATTTTTCAATGTTTATGTTCATGATAGTGCGTTACTTTTTTGTTGTTATTATTAACTATTTTTAAATCTTACGTGACATGCTGTTGTGGCTGGATAAAAGTTTGTGTTTATTTTTCAAACAACTTCGTTTGGTAGGTAGGAATGTAGTTATTATTAGTACCTATGTATTATGTATTACCAGTTAAATAAATAGTAAAATAAATACATATAATGATAAATTAACTGTGGATTATTTCATTTACGTTGCGTTACGTGGTTTCCGTGTGGGTAGCTCGCTGTTTATTCCAAAATTAACAAGTAGCTCAACACATTGAAGAGGTTGGCGACCACTGCTCTAGGACATAAGGCAAGCGGAGTATAAAATCTGAAACAACAACAAGGGCTCATATAATTCTAAGCTGCCATAATTATGTCACTTCTAAGTATCTATTTTGTATTCCTGTTTTTGTTACAGGTATCGAAACTTGCGTCGATGTTAAACCCTTTCATCTTTTCTCGATGAACGATACCGATATAATCGTTCTGAAATCAATAACCTTCCTTGACGTCTCCAACCTCGTAGCCACCGTGGTTAAGTACGTTGATCAAAAGGGTCCAACCCCTAGACTTTGGAAGTTCCTTACCAATTTATCTTGTAGCCGCCGCGGGCGCTCTGCTCGATCCCTTTCCAGGTTATGATGTTCACCACATTATTCGTTCAAAAGGAAATAATGGCCAACTCAAGCAAAAGCTTTATGAGATCTCCCTAGGTCTGGGACATAAAACAAGAGTATCAAATCTGAAACAACAAGGGCCCATATAATTCTAAGCTGCAACAATTATGTCACTTCTAAGTACTTATCTTATATTCCAGTTATCGTTACAGTTATCGAAACTGGCGTCCTTCACGTCTCCAACCTCGTAGCCACCGTGGTTAAGTACGTTGATCAAAAGGGTCCAACGCCTAGACTTTGGAAGTTCCTTACCAAGTTATCTTGTAGCCGCCCAGGTCGCACTGCTCGATCCCTTTCCAGATTATGATGATCACTACATTTTCCTTCAAAAGGAAATAATGGCCAACTCAAGCAAAAGCTTTATGAGAACATAGAACAAGAGGACTATCAAATCTGAAACAACAAGGGCCCATATAATTCTAAGCTGCAACAACTATGTCACTTCTAAGTACCTAATTTGTATTCCTGTTAAACCCTTTCATCTTTTCTCGATGAACGATACCGCTATAATCGTTCTGACATAAATAACCTTCCTTGACGGCTCCAACCTGGTAGCCACCGTGGTTAAGTACGTTGATCAAAAGGGTCCAACCCCTAGACTTTGGAAGTTCCTTACCAATTTATCTTGTAGCCGCCGAGGTCGCTCTTCTCGATCCCTTTCCAGATTATGATGATCACCACATTATTCGTTCAAAAGGAAATAATGGCCAACTCAAGCAAAAGCTTCATGAGATCCCTCTAGGACATAAAACAAGAGGAGTATCAAATCTGAAACAACAAGGGCCCATATAATTCTAAGCTGCAAGAATTATGTCACTTTCATGTTTTCTCGATGAACGATACCGCTATAATCGTTCTGACATCAATAACCTTTCTTGACGTCTCCAACCTGGTAGCCATCGTGGTTAAGTACGTTGATCAAAAGGGTCCAACCCCTAGACTTTGGGAGTTCCTTACCAATTTATCTTGTAGCCGCCGAGGTCGCTCTCCTCGATCCCTTTCCAGATTATGATGATCAGCACATTATTCGTTCAAAAGGAAATAATGGCCAACTCAAGCAAAAGCTTCATGAGATCCCTCTAGGACATAAAACAAGAGGAGTATCAAATCTGAGACAACAAGGGCCCATATAATTCTAAGCTGCAAGAATTATGTCACTTTAATCTTTTCTCGATGAACGATACCGCTATAATCGTTCTGACATCAATAACCTTTATTGACGTCTCCAACCTCGTAGCCACCGTGGTTAAGTACGTTGATCAAAAGGGCCCAATCCCTAGGCTTTGGGAGTTCCTTACCAATTTATCTTGTAGCCGCCGAGGTCGCTCTTCTCGATCCCTTTCCAGATTATGATGATCACCACATTATTCGTTCAAAAGGAAATAATGGCCAACTCAAGCAAAAGCTTCATGAGATCCCTCTAGGACATAAAACAAGAGGAGTATCAAATCTGAGACAACAAGGGCCCATATAATTCTAAGCTGCAAGAATTATGTCACTTTCATCTTTTCTCGATGAACGATACCGCTATAATCGTTCTGACATAAATAACCTTCCTTGACGGCTCCAACCTGGTAGCCACCGTGGTTAAGTACGTTGATCAAAAGGGTCCAACCCCTAGACTTTGGAAGTTCCTTACCAATTTACCTTGTAGTCGCCGAGGTCGCTCTTCCCGATCCCTTTCCAGATTATGATGATCACCACATTATTCGTTCAAAAGGAAATAATGGCCAACTCAAGCAAAAGCTTCATGAGATCCCTCTAGGACATAAAACAAGAGGAGTGTCAAATCTGAAACAACAAGGGCCCATATAATTTTAAGCTGCAATAACTATTTTACTTCTAAGTACCTATTTTGTACTCCTGTTAACGGTACAGTTATCGAAACTTGGGACGATGTTAAACCCTTTCATATTTCTCTATGAACGATACGGCTATAATCGTTCTGACATCAATAACCTTCCTTGACGTCTCCAGCCTCGTAGCCACCGTGGTTAATTTCGTTGATCAAGAGGGTCCAACCCCTAGACTTTGGAAGTTCCTTACCAATTTATCTTGTAGCCGCAGAGGTCGCTCTCCTCGATCCCTTTCCAGATTACGATGTTTACCACATTATTCGTTCAAAAGGAAATAACAGCAAACACAAGCAAAAACTTTATGAGATCTCTCTAGGACATAAAACAAGAGGAGTATCAAATCTGAAACAACAAGGGCCCATATAATATTTTAAGCTGCAATAACTATGTCACTTCTAAGTACCTATTTTGTACTCCTGTTATCGCTACAGTTATCGAAACTTGGGACGATGTTAAACCCTTTCATATTTTTCCATGAACGATACGGCTATAATCGTTCTGACATCAATAACCTTCCTTGACGTCTCCAACCTCGTAGCCACCTTGGTTAATTTCGTTGATCAAAAGGGTCCAACCCCTAGACTTTGGAAGTTCCTTACCAATTTATCTTGTAGCCGCCGAGGACGCTCTCCTCGATCCCTTTCCAGATTACGATGTTTACCACATTATTCGTTCAAAAGGAAATAACAGCAAACACAAGCAAAAACTTTATGAGATCTCTCTAGGACATAAAACAAGAGTAGTATCAAATCTGAAACAACAAGGGCCCATATAATTTTAAGCTGCAATAACTATGTCACTTCTAAGTACCTATTTTGTAATCCTGTTAACGGTACAGTTATCGAAACTTGGGACGATGTTAAACCCTTTCATATTTCTCCATGAACGATACCGCTATAATCGTTCTGATGTCAATAACCTTCCTTGACGTCTCCAACCTTGTAGCCACCGTGGTTAAGTACGTTGATCAAAACGATGTAACCCCTACACTTTGGAAGTTACCTACCAAGTTATCTTGTAGCCGCCGAGGTCGCTCTGCTCGATCCCTTTCCAGGTTATTATGTTCACCACATTATTCGTTCAAAAGGAAATAATGGCCAACTCAAGCAAAAGCTTTATGAGAACACAGAACAAGACGACTATCAAATCTGAAACAACAAGGGCCCATATAATTCTAAGCTGCAACAATTATGTCACTTCTAAGTACCTAATTTGTATTCCTGTTAAACCCTTTCATCTTTTAGCGATGCACGATACCGCTATAATCGTTCTGACATAAATAACCTTTCTAGACATCTCCAACCTGGTAGCGACCGTGGTTAAGTACATTGATCAAAAGGGTCCAACCCCTAGACTTTGGAAGTTACTTACCAATTTATCTTGTAGTCGGTGAGGTCGCTCTGCTCGATCTCTTTCCAGGCTATGATGATCACCACATTATTCGTTCAAAAGGAAATAATGGCCAACTCAAGCAAAAGCTTTCTGAGATCCCCCTAGGTCTGGGACATAAAACAAGAGTATCCAATCTGAAACAACAAGGGCCCATATAATTTTAAGCTGCAATAACTATGTCACTTCTAAGTACCTATTTTGTACTCCTGTTATCGGTACAGTTATCGAAACTTGGGTCGATGGTAAACCCTTTCATATTTCTCCATGAACGATACGGCTATAATCGTTCTGACATCAATAACCTTCCTTGACGTCTCCAACCTCGTAGCCACCGTGGTTAATTTCGTTGATAAAAAGGGTCCAACCCCTAGACTTTGGAAGTTCCTTACCAATTTATCTTGTAGCCGCCGAGGTCGCTCTGCTCGATCCCTTGCCAGATTATGATGATTACTACATTTTTCTTCAAAAGGAAATAATGGCCAACTCAAGCAAAAGGTTTATGAGGACATAGAACAAGAGGACTATCAAATATGAAACAACAAGGGCCCATATAATTATAAGCTGCAATAATTATGTCACTTCTAGGTACCTATTTTGTATTTCTGTTATCGTTACAGGTATCGAAACTTGCGTCGATGTTAAACCCTTTCATCTTTTCTCGATGAACGATACCGCTATAATCGTTCTGACATCAATAACCTTTCTTGACGTCTCCAACCTCGTAGCCATCGTGGTTAAGTACGTTGTTCAAAAGGGTCCAACCCCTAGACTTTGGGAGTTCCTTACCAACTTATCTTGTAGCCGCCGAGGTCGCTCTGCTCGATCCCTTTCCAGATTATGATGATCACCACATTATTCGTTCAAAAGGAAATAATGGCCAACTCAAGCAAAAGCTTTATGACATCTCTCTAGGACATAAAAAGAGAGGAGTATCAAAACTGAAACAACAAGGGCCCATATAATTCAAGGCTACAACAATTATGTCACTTCTAAGTACCTATTTTGTATTCCTGTTATCGTTACAGTTATCGAAACTTGCGTCGATGTTAAACCCTTTCATCTTTTCTGGATGAACGATACCGCTATAATCGTTCTGACATCAATAACCTTTCTTGACGTCTCCAATCTCGTAGCCATCGTGGTTAAGTACGTTGTTCAAAAGGGTCCAACCCATAGACTTTGGGAGTTCCTTACCAACTTATTTTGTAGCCGCCGAGGTCGCTCTGCTCGATCCCTTTCCAGATTATGATGTTTACCACATTATTCGTTCAAAAGGAAATAACAGCCAACACAAGCAAAAACTTTATGAGATCCCTCTAGGACATAAAACGAGAGGAGTATCAAAACTGAAACAACAAGGGCCCATATAATTCAAAGCTACAACAATTATGTCACTTCTAAGTACCTATTTTGTATTCCTGTTGTTAAACCCTTTCATCTTTTCTCGATGAACGAGACCGCTATAATCGTTCTGCCATCAATAACCATCCTTGACGTCTCCAACCTCGTTGCCATCGTGGTCAATTACGTTGATCAAAGGGTCCAACCATTAGACTTTGGAAGTTCCTTACCAATTTATCTTGTAACCGCCGAGGTCGCTCTGCTCGATCGCTTTCCAGATTATGATGTTTACCACATTATTCGTTCAAAAGGAAATAATGGCCAACTCAAGCAAAAGCCTTATGAAATCCCGCTAGGACATAAAACGAGAGGAGTACCAAATATGAAACAACAAGTTCCCATATAATTCTCAGCTGTAACTATTATGTCACTTCTAAGTACGAATTTTGTATTCCTGTTATCGTTACAGTTATCGAAACTTGCTTCGATGTTAAACCCTTTCATATTTTCTCGATGAACGATACCGCTATAATCGTTCTGACATCAATAACCTTTCTTGACGTCTCCAACCTCGTAGCCATCGTGGTTAAGTACGTTGTTCAAAAGGGTCCAACCCCCAGACTTTGAGAGTTCCTTACCAACTTATCTTGTAGCCGCCGAGGTTGTTCTGCTCGATCCCTTTCCAGATTATGATGATCACCACATTATTCGTTCAAAAGGAAATAATGGCCAACTCAAGCAAAAGCTTCATGAGATCCCTCTAGGACATAAAACAAGAGGAGTATCAAATCTGAAACAACAAGGGCCCATATAATTCTAAGCTGCAAGAAATGTCACTTTTAACTACCTATCTTTATTCCTGTTAAACCCTTTCATCTTTTCTCGATGAACGATACCGCTATAATCGTTCTGACATAAATAACCTTCCTTGACGGCTCCAACCTGGTAGCCACCGTGGTTAAGTACGTTGATCAAAAGGGTCCAACCCCTAGACTTTGGAAGTTCCTTACCAATTTATCTTGTAGCCGCCGAGGTCGCTCTTCTCGATCCCTTTCCAGATTATGATGATCACCACATTATCCGTTCAAAAGGAAATAATGGCCAACTCAAGCAAAAGCCTTATGAAATCCCGCTAGGACATAAAACGAGAGGAGTACCAAATATGAAACAACAAGTTCCCATATAATTCTCAGCTGTAACTATTATGTCACTTCTAAGTACGAATTTTGTATTCCTGTTATCGTTACAGTTATCGAAACTTGCGTCGATGTTAAACCCTTTCATATTTTCTCGATGAACGATACCGCTATAATCGTTCTGACATCAATAACCTTTCTTGACGTCTCCAACCTCGTAGCCATCGTGGTTAAGTACGTTGTTCAAAAGGGTCCAACCCCCAGACTTTGAGAGTTCCTTACCAACTTATCTTGTAGCCGCCGAGGTTGTTCTGCTCGATCCCTTTCCAGATTATGATGATCACCACATTATTCGTTCAAAAGGAAATAATGGCCAACTCAAGCAAAAGCTTCATGAGATCCCTCTAGGACATAAAACAAGAGGAGTATCAAATCTGAAACAACAAGGGCCCATATAATTCTAAGCTGCAAGAAATGTCACTTTTAACTACCTATCTTTATTCCTGTTAAACCCTTTCATCTTTTCTCGATGAACGATACCGCTATAATCGTTCTGACATAAATAACCTTCCTTGACGGCTCCAACCTGGTAGCCACCGTGGTTAAGTACGTTGATCAAAAGGGTCCAACCCCTAGACTTTGGAAGTTCCTTACCAATTTATCTTGTAGCCGCCGAGGTCGCTCTTCTCGATCCCTTTCCAGATTATGATGATCACCACATTATCCGTTCAAAAGGAAATAATGGCCAACTCAAGCAAAAGCTTCATGAGATCCCTCTAGGACATAAAACAAGAGGAGTATCAAATCTGAAACAACAAGGGCCCATATAATTCCAAGCTGCAAGAAATATGTCACTTTTAACTACCTATTTTTATTCCTGTTAAACCCTTTCATCTTTTCTCGATGAACGATACCGCTATAATCGTTCTGACATAAATAACCTTCCTTGACGGCTCCAACCTGGTAGCCACCGTGGTTAAGTACGTTGATCAAAAGGGTCCAACCCCTAGACTTTGGAAGTTCCTTACCACTTTATCTTGTAGCCGCCGAGGTCGCTCTTCTCGATTGCTTTCCAGATTATGATGATCACCACATTATTCGTTCAAAAGGAAATAATGGCCAACTCAAGCAAAAGCTTCATGAGATCCCTCTAGGACATAAAACAAGAGGAGTATCAAATCTGAAACAACAAGAGCCCATATAATTCTAAGCTGCAAGAATTATGTCACTTTCATCTTTTCTCGATGAACGATACCGCTATAATCGTTCTGACATCAATAACCTTTATTGACGTCTCCAACCTCGTAGCCACCGTGGTTAAGTACGTTGATCAAAAGGGCCCAATCCCTAGGCTTTGAGAGTTTCTTACCAATTTATCTTGTTGCCGCCGAGGTCGCTCTCCTCGATCCCTTTCCAGATTATGATGATCAGCACATTATTCGTTCAAAAGGAAATAATGGCCACCTCAAGCAAAAGCTTCATGAGATCCCTCTAGGACATAAAACAAGAGGAGTATCAAATCTGAAACAACAAGGGCCCATATAATTCTAAGCTGCAAGAAATGTCACTTTTAACTACCTATCTTTATTCCTGTTAAACCCTTTCATCTTTTCTCGATGAACGATACCGCTATAATCGTTCTGACATAAATAACCTTCCTTGACGGCTCCAACCTGGTAGCCACCGTGGTTAAGTACGTTGATCAAAAGGGTCCAACCCCTAGACTTTGGAAGTTCCTTACCAATTTATCTTGTAGCCGCCGAGGTCGCTCTTCTCGATCCCTTTCCAGATTATGATGATCACCACATTATCCGTTCAAAAGGAAATAATGGCCAACTCAAGCAAAAGCTTCATGAGATCCCTCTAGGACATAAAACAAGAGGAGTATCAAATCCGAAACAACAAGGGCCCATATAATTCCAAGCTGCAAGAAATATGTCACTTTTAACTACCTATTTTTATTCCTGTTAAACCCTTTCATCTTTTCTCGATGAACGATACCGCTATAATCGTTCTGACATAAATAACCTTCCTTGACGGCTCCAACCTGGTAGCCACCGTGGTTAAGTACGTTGATCAAAAGGGTCCAACCCCTAGACTTTGGAAGTTCCTTACCAATTTATCTTGTAGCCGCCGAGGTCGCTCTTCTCGATCCCTTTCCAGATTATGATGATCACCACATTATTCGTTCAAAAGGAAATAATGGCCAACTCAAGCAAAAGCTTCATGAGATCCCTCTAGGACATAAAACAAGAGGAGTATCAAATCTGAAACAACAAGGGCCGATATAATTCTAAGCTGCAAGAATTATGTCACTTTCATCTTTTCTCGATGAACGATACCGCTATAATCGTTCTGACATCAATAACCTTTATTGACGTCTCCAACCTCGTAGCCACCGTGGTTAAGTACGTTGATCAAAAGGGCCCAATCCCTAGGCTTTGGGAGTTCCTTACCAATTTATCTTGTAGCCGCCGAGGTCGCTCTCCTCGATCCCTTTCCAGATTATGATGATCAGCACATTATTGGTTCAAAAGGAAATAATGGCCAACTCAAGCAAAAGCTTCATGAGATCCCTCTAGGACATAAAACAAGAGGAGCTTCAAATCTGAAACAACAAGGGCCCATATAATTCTAAGCTGCAAGAATTATGTCACTTTCATCTTTTCTCGATGAACGATACCGCTATAATCGTTCTGACATCAATAACCTTTATTGACGTCTCCAACCTCGTAGCCACCGTGGTTAAGTACGTTGATCAAAAGGGTCCAACCCCTACACTTTGGGAGTTCCTTACCAACTTATCTTGTAGCCGCCGAGGTTGCTCTGCTCGATCCCTTTCCAGATTATGATGATCACCACATTATTCGTTCAAAAGGAAATAATGGCCAACTCAAGCAAAAGCTTCATGAGATCCCTCTAGGACATAAAACAAGAGGAGTATCAAATCTGAAACAACAAGGGCCCATATAATTCTAAGCTGCAAGAATTATGTCACTTTCATCTTTTCTCGATGAACGATACCGCTATAATCGTTCTGAGATCAATAACCTTTATTGACGTCTCCAACCTCGTAGCCACCGTGGTTAAGTACGTTGATCAAAAGGGTCCAACCCCTAGACTTTGGGAGTTCCTTACCAACTTATCTTGTAGCCGCCGAGGTCGCTCTGCTCGATCCCTTTCCAGATTATGATGATCACCACATTATTCGTTCAAAAGGAAATAATGGCCAACTCAAGCAAAAGCTTCATGAGATTCCTCTAGGACATAAAACAAGAAGAGTATCAAATCTGAAACAACAAGGGCCCATATAATTCTAAGCTGCAAGAATTATGTCACTTTCATCTTTTCTCGATGAACGATACCGCTATAATCGTTCTGACATCAATAACCTTTATTGACGTCTCCAACCTCGTAGCCACCGTGGTTAAGTACGTTGATCAAAAGGGCCCTATCCCTAGGCTTTGGGAGTTCCTTACCAATTTATCTTGTAGCCGCCGAGGTCGCTCTCCTCGATCCCTTTCCAGATTATGATGATGAGCACATTAATCGTTCAAAAGGAAATAATGGCCAACTCAAGCAAAAGCTTCATGAGATCCCTCTAGGACATAAAACAAGAGGAGTATCAAATCTGAAACAACAAGGGCCCATATAATTCTAAGCTGCAGGAATTATGTCACTTTCATCTTTTCTCGATGAGCGATACCGCTATAATCGTTCTGACATCAATAACCTTTATTGACGTCTCCAACCTCGTAGCCACCGTGGTTACGTACGTTGATCAAAAGGGTGCAACCTCTAGACTTTGGGAGTTCCTTACCAACTTATCTTGTAGCCGCCGAGGTCGCTCTGCTCGATCCCTTTCCAGATTATGATGATCACCACATTATTCGTTCAAAAGGAAATAACGGCCAACTCAAGCAAAAGCTTCATGAGATCCCTCTAGGACATAAAACAAGAGGAGCATCAAATCTGAAACAACAAGGGCCCATATAATTCTAAGCTGCAAGAATTATGTCACTTTCATCTTTTCTCGATGAACGATACCGCTATAATCGTTCTGACATCAATAACCTTCCTAGACGGCTCCAACCTGGTAGCCACCGTGGTTAAGTACGTTGATCAAAAGGGTCCAACCCCTAGACTTTGGGAGTTCCTTACCAACTTATCTTGTAGCCGCCGAGGTCGCTCTGCTCGATCCCTTTCCAGATTATGATGATCATCACATTATTCGTTCAAAAGGAAATAATGGCCAACTCAAGCAAAAGCTTTATGAGATCCCTCTAGGACATAAAACAAGAGGAGTATCAAATCTGAAACAACAAGGGCCCATATAATTCTAAGCTGCAAGAATTATGTCACTTTCATCTTTTCTCGATGAACGATACCGCTATAATCGTTCTCACATAAATAACCTTCCTTGACGGCTCCAACCTGGTAGCCACCGTGGTTAAGTACGTTGATCAAAAGGGTCCAACCCCTAGACTTTGGGAGTTCCTTACCAACTTAGCTTGTAGCCGCCGAGGTCGCTCTGCTCGATCCCTTTCCAGATTATGATGATCACCACATTATTCGTTCAAAAGGAAATAATGGCCAACTCAAGCAAAAGCTTCATGAGATCCCTCTAGGACATAAAACAAGATTAGTATCAAATCTGAAGCAACAAGGGCCCATATAATTCTAAGCTGCAAGAATTATGTCACTTTCATCTTTTCTCGATGAACGATACCGCTATAATCGTTCTGACATCAATAACCTTTATTGACGTCTCCAACCTGGTAGCCACCGTGGTTAAGTACGTTGATCAAAAGGGTCCAACCCCTAGACTTTGGGAGTTCCTTACCAACTTATCTTGTAGCCGCCGAGATCGCTCTGCTCGATCTCTTTCCGGATTATGATGATCACCACATTATTCGTTTAAAAGGAAATAATGGCCAACTCAAGCAAAAGCTTCATGAGATCCCTCTAGGACATAAAACAAGAGGAGTATCAAATCTGAAACAACAAGGGCCCATCTAATTCTAAGCTGCAAGAATTATGTCACTTTCATCTTTTCTCGATGAACGATACCGCTATAATCGTTCTCACAAAAATAACCTTCCTTGACGGCTCCAACCTGGTAGCCACCGTGGTTAAGTACGTTGATCAAAAGGGTCCAACCCTAGACTTTGGGAGTTTCTTACCAACTTATCTTGTAGCCGCCGAGGTCGCTCTGCTCGATCCCTTTCCAGATTATGATGATCACCACATTATTCGTTCAAAAGGAAATAATGGCCAACTCAAGCAAAAGCTTCATGAGATCCCTCTAGGACATAAAACAAGAGGAGTATCAAATCTGAAACAACAAGGGCCCATATAATTCTAAGCTGCAAGAAATATGTCACTTTTAACTACCTATTTTTATTCCTGTTAAACCCTTTCATCTTTTCTCGATGAACGATACCGCTATAATCGTTCTGACATAAATAACCTTCCTTGACGGCTCCAACCTGGTACCCACCGTGGTTAAGTACGTTGATCAAAAGGGTCCAACCCCTAGACTTTGGAAGTTCCTTACCAATTTATCTTGTAGCCGCCGAGGTCGCTCTTCTCGATCCCTTTCCAGATTATGATGATCACCACATTATTCGTTCAAAAGGAAATAATGGCCAACTCAAGCAAAAGCTTCATGAGATCTCTCTAGGACATAAAACAAGAGGAGTATCAAATCTGAAACAACAAGGGCCCATATAATTCTAAGCTGCAAGAATTATGTCACTTTCATCTTTTCTCGATGAACGATACCGCTATAATCGTTCTGACATCAATAACCTTTATTGACGTCTCCAACCTCGTAGCCACCGTGGTTAAGTACGTTGATCAAAAGGGCCCAATCCCTAGGCTTTGGGAGTTCCTTACCAATTTATCTTGTAGCCGCCGAGGTCGCTCTCCTCGATCCCTTTCCAGATTATGATGATCAGCACATTATTCGTTCAAAAGGAAATAATGGCCAACTCAAGCAAAAGCTTCATGAGATCCCTCTAGGACATAAAACAAGAGGAGTATCAAATCTGAAACAACAAGGGCCCATATAATTCTAAGCTGCAAGAAATATGTCACTTTTAACTACCTATTTTTATTCCTGTTAAACCCTTTCATCTTTTCTCGATGAACGATACCGCTATAATCGTTCTGACATAAATAACCTTCCTTGACGGCTCCAACCTGGTAGCCACCGTGGTTAAGTACGTTGATCAAAAGGGTCCAACCCCTAGACTTTGGAAGTTCCTTACCAATTTATCTTGTAGCCGCCGAGGTCGCTCTTCTCGATTCCTTTCCAGATTATGATGATCACCACATTATTCGTTCAAAAGGAAATAATGGCCAACTCAAGCAAAAGCTTCATGAGATCCCTCTAGGACATAAAACAAGAGGAGTATCAAATCTGAAACAACAAGGGCCCACATAATTCTAAGCTGCAAGAAATATATCACTTTTAACTACCTATTTTTATTCCTGTTACACCCTTTCATCTTTTCTCGATGAACGATACCGCTATAATCGTTCTGACATAAATAACCTTTCTTGACGGCTCCAACCTGGTAGCCACCGTGGTTAAGTACGTTGATCAAAAGGGTCCAACCCCTAGACTTTGGAAGTTCCTTACCAATTTATCTTGTAGCCGCCGAGGTCGCTCTTCTCGATCCCTTTCCAGATTATGATGATCACCACATTATTCGTTCAAAAGGAAATAATGGCCAACTCAAGCAAAAGCTTCATGAGATCCCTCTAGGACATAAAACAAGAGGAGTATCAAATCTGAAACAACAAGGGCCCATATAATTCTAAGCTGCAAGAATTATGTCACTTTCATCTTTTCTCGATGAACGATACCGCTATAATCGTTCTGACATCAATAACCTTTATTGACGTCTCCAACCTCGTAGCCACCGTGGTTAAGTACGTTGATCAAAAGGGCCCAATCCCTAGGCTTTGGGTGTTCCTTAACAATTTATCTTGTAGCCGCCGAGGTCGCTCTCCTCGATCCCTTTCCAGATTATGATGATCAGCACATTATTCGTTCAAAAGGAAATAATGGCCAACTCAAGCAAAAGCTTCATGAGATCCCTCTAGGACATAAAACAAGAGGAGTATCAAATCTGAAACAACAAGGGCCCATATAATTCTAAGCTGCAAGAAATATGTCACTTTTAACTACCTATTTTTATTCCTGTTAAACCCTTTCATCTTTTCTCGATGAACGATACCGCTATAATCGTTCTGACATAAATAACCTTCCTTGACGGCTCCAACCTGGTAGCCACCGTGGTTAAGTACGTTGATCAAAAGGGTCCAACCCCTAGACTTTGGAAATTCCTTACCAATTTATGTTGTAGCCGCCGAGGTCGCTCTTCTCGATCCCTTTCCAGATTATGATGATCACCACATTATTCGTTCAAAAGGAAATAATGGCCAACTCAAGCAAAAGCTTCATGAGATCCCTCTA
Organism: Agriotes lineatus; assembly: GCA_940337035.1. Classification (NCBI taxonomy): domain Eukaryota; kingdom Metazoa; phylum Arthropoda; class Insecta; order Coleoptera; family Elateridae; genus Agriotes; species Agriotes lineatus. The sequence goes on along the minus strand of OW679199.1, from coordinate 412,723 downwards.
GGACATAAAACAAGAGGAGTATCAAATCTGAAACAACAAGGGCCCACATAATTCTAAGCTGCAAGAAATATGTCACTTTTAACTACCTATTTTTATTCCTGTTACACCCTTTCATCTTTTCTCGATGAACGATACCGCTATAATCGTTCTGACATAAATAACCTTCCTTGACGGCTCCAACCTGGTAGCCACCGTGGTTAAGTACGTTGATCAAAAGGGTCCAACCCCTAGACTTTGGAAGTTCCTTACCAATTTATCTTGTAGCCGCCGAGGTCGCTCTTCTCGATCCCTTTCCAGATTATGATGATCACCACATTATTCGTTCAAAAGGAAATAATGGCCAATTCAAGCAAAAGCTTCATGAGATCCCTCTAGGTCATAAAACAAGAGGAGTATCAAATCTGAAACAACAAGGGCCCATATAATTCTAAGCTGCAAGAATTATGTCACTTTCATCTTTTCTCGATGAACGATACCGCTATAATCGTTCTGACATCAATAACCTTTATTGACGTCTCCAACCTCGTAGCCACCGTGGTTAAGTACGTTGATCAAAAGGGCGCAATCCCTAGGCTTTGGGAGTTCCTTACTAATTTATCTTGTAGCCGCCGAGGTCGCTCTCCTCGATCCCTTTCCAGATTATGATGATCAGCACATTATTCGTTCAAAAGGAAATAATGGCCAACTCAAGCAAAAGCTTCATGAGATCCCTCTAGGACATAAAACAAGGGGAGTATCAAATCTGAAACAACAAGGGCCCATATAATTCTAAGCTGCAAGAAATATGTCACTTTTAACTACCTATTTTTATTCCTGTTAAACACTTTCATCTTTTCTCGATGAACGATACCGCTATAATCATTCTGACATAAATAACCTTCCTTGACGGCTCCAACCTGGTAGCCACCGTGGTTAAGTACGTTGATTAAAAGGGTCCAACCCCTAGACTTTGGAAGTTCCTTACCAATTTATCTTGTAGCCGCCGAGGTCGCTCTTCTCGATCCCTTTCCAGATTATGATGATCACCACATTATTCGTTCAAAAGGAAATAATGGCCAACTCAAGCAAAAGCTTCATGAGATCCCTCTAGGACATAAAACAAGAGGAGTATCAAATCTGAAACAACAAGGGCCCATATAATTCTAAGCTGCAAGAAATATGTCACTTTTAACTACCTATTTTTATTCCTGTTAAACACTTTCATCTTTTCTCGATGAACGATACCGCTATAATCATTCTGACATAAATAACCTTCCTTGACGGCTCCAACCTGGTAGCCACCGTGGTTAAGTACGTTGATTAAAAGGGTCCAACCCCTAGACTTTGGAAGTTCCTTACCAATTTATCTTGTAGCCGCCGAGGTCGCTCTTCTCGATCCCTTTCCAGATTATGATGATCACCACATTATTCGTTCAAAAGGAAATAATGGCCAACTCAAGCAAAAGCTTCATGAGATCCCTATAGGACATAAAACAAGAGGAGTATCAAATCTGAAACAACAAGGGCCCACATAATTCTAAGCTGCAAGAAATATGTCACTTTTAACTACCTATTTTTATTCCTGTTAAACACTTTCATCTTTTCTCGATGAACGATACCGCTATAATCATTCTGACATAAATAACCTTCCTTGACGGCTCCAACCTGGTAGCCACCGTGGTTAAGTACGTTGATCAAAAGGGTCCAACCCCTAGACTTTGGAAGTTCCTTACCAATTTATCTTGTAGCCGCCGAGGTCGCTCTTCTCGATCCCTTTCCAGATTATGATGATCACCACATTATTCGTTCAAAAGGAAATAATGGCCAACTCAAGCAAAAGCTTCATGAGATCCCTCTAGGACATAAAACAAGAGGAGTATCAAATCTGAAACAACAAGGGCCCATATAATTCTAAGCTGCAAGAATTATGTCACTTTCATCTTTTCTCGAAGAACGATACCGCTATAATCGTTCTGACATCAATAACCTTTATTGACGTCTCCAACCTCGTAGCCACCGTGGTTAAGTACGTTGATCAAAAGGGCCCAATCCCTAGGCTTTGGGAGTTCCTTACCAATTTATCTTGTAGCCGCCGAGGTCGCTCTCCTCGATCCCTTTCCAGATTATGATGATCAGCACATTATTCGTTCAAAAGGAAATAATGGCCAACTCAATCAAAAGCTTCATGAGATCCCTCTAGGACATAAAACAAGAGGAGTATCAAATCTGAAACAACAAGGGCCCATATAATTCTAAGCTGCAAGAATTATGTCACTTTCATCTTTTCTCGATGAACGATACCGCTATAATCGTTCTGACATCAATAACCTTTATTGACGTCTCCAACCTCGTAGCCACCGTGGTTAAGTACGTTGATCAAAAGGGCCCAATCCCTAGGCTTTGGGAGTTCCTTGCCAATTTATCTTGTAGCCGCCGAGGTCGCTCTCCTCGATCCCTTTCCAGATTATGATGATCAGCACATTATTCGTTCAAAAGGAAATAATGGCCAACTCAAGCAAAAGCTTCATGAGATCCCTCTAGGACATAAAACAAGAGGAGTATCAAATCTGAAACAACAAGGGCCCATATAATTCTAAGCTGCAAGAAATATGTCACTTTTAACTACCTATTTTTATTCCTGTTAAACCCTTTCATCTTTTCTCGATGAACGATACCGCTATAATCGTTCTGACATAAATAACCTTCTTTGACGGCTCCAACCTGGTAGCCACCGTGGTTAAGTACGTTGATCAAAAGGGTCCAACCCCTAGACTTTGGAAGTTCCTTACCAATTTATCTTGTAGCCGCCGAGGTCGCTCTTCTCGATCCCTTTCCAGATTATGATGATCACCACATTATTCGTTCAAAAGGAAATAATAGCCAACTCAAGCAAAAGCTTCATGAGATCCTTCTAGGACATAAAACGAGAGGAGTATCAAATCTGAAACAACAAGGGCCCATATAATTCTAAGCTGCAAGAATTATGTCACTTTCATCTTTTCTCGATGAATGATACCGCTATAATCGTTCTGACATAAATAACCTTCCTTGACGGCTCCAACCTGGTAGCCACCGTGGTTAAGTACGTTGATCAAAAGGGTCCAACCCCTAGACTTTGGAAGTTCCTTACCAATTTATCTTGTAGCCGCCGAGGTCGCTCTTCTCGATCCCTTTCCAGATTATGATGATCACCACATTATTCGTTCAAAAGGAAATAATGGCCAACTCAAGCAAAAGCTTCATGAGATCCCTCTAGGACATAAAACAAGAGGAGTATCAAATCTGAAACAACAAGGGCCCATATAATTCTAAGCTGCAAGAATTATGTCACTTTCATCTTTTCTCGATGAACGATACCGCTATAATCGTTCTGACATCAATAACCATTATTGACGTCTCCAACCTCGTAGCCACCGTGGTTAAGTACGTTGATCAAAAGGGCCCAATCCCTAGGCTTTGGGAGTTCCTTACCAATTTATCTTGTAGCCGCCGAGGTCGCTCTCCTCGATCTCTTTCCAGATTATGATGATCAGCACATTATTCGTTCAAAAGGAAATAATGGCCAACTCAAGCAAAATCTTCATGAGATCCCTCTAGGACATAAAACAAGAGGAGTATCAAATCTGAAACAACAAGGGCCCATATAATTCTAAGCTGCAAGAAATATGTCACTTTTAACTACCTATTTTTATTCCTGTTAAACCCTTTCATCTTTTCTCGATGAACGATACCGCTATAATCGTTCTGACATAAATAACCTTCTTTGACGGCTCCAACCTGGTAGCCACCGTGGTTAAGTACGTTGATCAAAAGGGTCCAACCCCTAGACTTTGGAAGTTCCTTACCAATTTATCTTGTAGCCGCCGAGGTCGCTCTTCTCGATCCCTTTCCAGATTATGATAATCACCACATTATTCGTTCAAAAGGAAATAATGGCCAACTCAAGCAAAAGCTTCATGAGATCCGTCTAGGACATAAAACAAGAGGAGTATCAAATCTGAAACAACAAGGGCCCATATAATTCTAAGCTGCAAGAATTATGTCACTTTCATCTTTTCTCGAAGAACGATACCGCTATAATCGTTCTGACATCAATAACCTTTATTGACGTCTCCAACCTGGTAGCCACCGTGGTTAAGTACGTTGATCAAAAGGGCCCAATCCCTAGGCTTTGGGAGTTCCTTACCAATTTATCTTGTAGCCGCCGAGGTCGCTCTTCTCGATCCCTTTCCAGAATATGATGATCACCACATTATTCGTTCAAAAGGAAATAATGGCCAACTCAAGCAAAAGCTTCATGAGATCCCTCTAGGACATAAAACAAGAGGAGTATCAAATCTGAAACAACAAGGGCCCACATAATTCTAAGCTGCAAGAAATATGTCACTTTTAACTACCTATTTTTATTCCTGTTAAACCCTTTCATCTTTTCTCGATGAACGATACCGCTATAATCGTTCTGACATAAATAACCTTCCTTGACGGCTCCAACCTGGTAGCCACCGTGGTTAAGTACGTTGATCAAATGGGTCCAACCCCTAGACTTTGGAAGTTCCTTACCAATTTATCTTGTAGCCGCCGAGTGCGCTCTTCTCGATCCCTTTCCAGATTATGATGATCGCCACATTATTCGTTCAAAAGGAAATAATGGTCAACTCAAGCAAAAGCTTCATGAGATCCCTCTAGGACATAAAACAAGAGGAGTATCAAATCTGAAACAACAAGGGCCCATATAATTCTAAGCTGCAAGAATTATGTCACTTTCATCTTTTCTCGATGAACGATACCGCTATAATCGTTCTGACATCAATAACCATTATTGACGTCTCCAACCTCGTAGCCACCGTGGTTAAGTACGTTGATCAAAAGGGCCCAATCCCTAGGCTTTGGGAGTTCCTTACCAATTTATCTTGTAGCCGCCGAGGTCGCTCTCCTCGATCCCTTTCCAGATTATGATGATCAGCACATTATTCGTTCAAAAGGAAATAATGGCCAACTCAAGCAAAATCTTCATGAGATCCCTCTAGGACATAAAACAAGAGGAGTATCAAATCTGAAACAACAAGGGCCCATATAATTCTAAGCTGCAAGAAATATGTCACTTTTAACTACCTATTTTTATTCCTGTTAAACCCTTTCATCTTTTCTCGATGAACGATACCGCTATAATCGTTCTGACATAAATAACCTTCTTTGACGGCTCCAACCTGGTAGCCACCGTGGTTAAGTACGTTGATCAAAAGGGTCCAACCCCTAGACTTTGGAAGTTCCTTACCAATTTATCTTGTAGCCGCCGAGGTCGCTCTTCTCGATCCCTTTCCAGATTATGATAATCACCACATTATTCGTTCAAAAGGAAATAATGGCCAACTCAAGCAAAAGCTTCATGAGATCCCTCTAGGACATAAAACAAGAGGAGTATCAAATCTGAAACAACAAGGGCCCATATAATTCTAAGCTGCAAGAATTATGTCACTTTCATCTTTTCTCGAAGAACGATACCGCTATAATCGTTCTGACATCAATAACCTTTATTGACGTCTCCAACCTCGTAGCCACCGTGGTTAAGTACGTTGATCAAAAGGGCCCAATCCCTAGGCTTTGGGAGTTCCTTACCAATTTATCTTGTAGCCGCCGAGGTCGCTCTTCTCGATCCCTTTCCAGATTATGATAATCACCACATTATTCGTTCAAAAGGAAATAATGGCCAACTCAAGCAAAAGCTTCATGAGATCCCTCTAGGACATAAAACAAGAGGAGTATCAAATCTGAAACAACAAGGGCCCATATAATTCTAAGCTGCAAGAATTATGTCACTTTCATCTTTTCTCGATGAATGATACCGCTATAATCGTTCTGACATCAATAACCTTTATTGACGTCTCCAACCTCGTAGCCACCGTGGTTAAGTACGTTGATCAAAAGGGCCCAATCCCTAGGCTTTGGGAGTTCCTTACCAATTTATCTTGTAGCCGCCGAGGTCGCTCTCCTCGATCCCTTTCCAGATTATGATGATCAGCACATTATTCGTTCAAAAGGAAATAATGGCCAACTCAAGCAAAAGCTTCATGAGATCCCTCTAGGACATAAAACCAGAGGAGTATCAAATCTGAAACAACAAGGGCCCATATAATTCTAAGCTGCAAGAATTATGTCACTTTCATCTTTTCTCGATGAATGATACCGCTATAATCGTTCTGACATCAATAACCTTTATTGACGTCTCCAACCTCGTAGCCACCGTGGTTAAGTACGTTGATCAAAAGGGCCCAATCCCTAGGCTTTGGGAGTTCCTTACCAATTTATCTTGTAGCCGCCGAGGTCGCTCTCCTCGATCCCTTTCCAGATTATGATGATCAGCACATTATTCGTTCAAAAGGAAATAATGGCCAACTCAAGCAAAAGCTTCATGAGATCCCTCTAGGACATAAAACAAGAGGAGTATCAAATCTGAAACAACAAGGGCCCATATAATTCTAAGCTGAAAGAATTATGTCACTTTCATCTTTTCTCGAAGAACGATACCGCTATAATCGTTCTGACATCAATAACCTTTATTGACGTCTCCAACCTCGTAGCCACCGTGGTTAAGTACGTTGATCAAAAGGGCCCAATCCCTAGGCTTTGGGAGTTCCTTACCAATTTATCTTGTAGCCGCCGAGGTCGCTCTCCTCGATCCCTTTCCAGATTATGATGATCAGCACATTATTCGTTCAAAAGGAAATAATGGCCAACTCAAGCAAAAGCTTCATGAGATCCCTCTAGGACATAAAACAAGAGGAGTATCAAATCTGAAACAACAAGGGCCCATATAATTCTAAGCTGCAAGAATTATGTCACTTTCATCTTTTCTCGAAGAACGATACCGCTATAATCGTTCTGACAACAATAACCTTTATTGACGTCTCCAACCTCGTAGCCACCGTGGGTAAGTACGTTGATCAAAAGGGCCCAATCCCTAGGCTTTGGGAGTTCCTTACCAATTTATCTTGTAGCCGCCGAGGTCGCTCTCCTCGATCCCTTTCCAGATTATGATGATCAGCACATTATTTGTTCAAAAGGAAATAATGGCCAACTCAAGCAAAAGCTTCATGAGATCCCTCTAGGACATAAAACAAGAGGAGTATCAAATCTGAAACAACAAGGGCCCATATAATTCTAAGCTGCAAGAATTATGTCACTTTCATCTTTTCTCGATGAACGATACCGCTATAATCGTTCTGACATCAATAACCTTCATTGACGTCTCCAACCTCGTAGCCACCGTGGTTAAGTACGTTGATCAAAAGGGCCCAATCCCTAGGCTTTGGGAGTTCCTTACCACTTTATCTTGTAGCCGCCGAGGTCGCTCTCCTCGATCCCTTTCCAGATTATGATGATCAGCACATTATTCGTTCAAAAGGAAATAATGGCCAACTCAAGCAAAAGCTTCATGAGATCCCTCTAGGACATAAAACAAGAGGAGTATCAAATCTGAAACAACAAGGGCCCATATAATTCTAAGCTGCAAGATTTATGTCACTTTCATCTTTTCTCGATGAACGATACCGCTATAATCGTTCTGACATAAATAACCTTCTTTGACGGCTCCAACCTGGTAGCCACCGTGGTTAAGTACGTTGATCAAAAGGGCCCAATCCCTAGGCTTTGGGAGTTCCTTACCAATTTATCTTGTAGCCGCCGAGGTCGCTCTCCTCGATCCCTTTCCAGATTATGATGATCAGCACATTATTTGTTCAAAAGGAAATAATGGCCAACTCAAGCAAAAGCTTCATGAGATCCCTCTAGGACATAAAACAAGAGGAGTATCAAATCTGAAACAACAAGGGCCCATATAATTCTAAGCTGCAAGAATTATGTCACTTTCATCTTTTCTCGATGAACGATACCGCTATAATCGTTCTGACAACAATAACCTTTATTGACGTCTCCAACCTCGTAGCCACCGTGGTTAAGTACGTTGATCAAAAGGGCCCAATCCCTAGGCTTTGGGAGTTCCTTACCAATTTATCTTGTAGCCGCCGAGGTCGCTCTCCTCGATCCCTTTCCAGATTATGATGATCAGCACATTATTTGTTCAAAAGGAAATAATGGCCAACTCAAGCAAAAGCTTCATGAGATCCCTCTAGGACATAAAACAAGAGGAGTATCAAATCTGAAACAACAAGGGCCCATATAATTCTAAGCTGCAAGAATTATGTCACTTTCATCTTTTCTCGATGAACGATACCGCTATAATCGTTCTGACAACAATAACCTTTATTGACGTCTCCAACCTCGTAGCCACCGTGGTTAAGTACGTTGATCAAAAGGGCCCAATCCCTAGGCTTTGGGAGTTCCTTACCAATTTATCTTGTAGCCGCCGAGGTCGCTCTCCTCGATCCCTTTCCAGATTATGATGATCAGCACATTATTCGTTCAAAAGGAAATAATGGCCAACTCAAGCAAAAGCTTCATGAGATCCCTCTAGGACATAAAACCAGAGGAGTATCAAATCTGAAACAACAAGGGCCCATATAATTCTAAGCTGCAAGAATTATGTCACTTTCATCTTTTCTCGATGAACGATACCGCTATAATCGTTCTGACATCAATAACCTTTATTGACGTCTCCAACCTCGTAGCCACCGTGGTTAAGTACGTTGATCAAAAGGGCCCAATCCCTAGGCTTTGGGAGTTCCTTACCAATTTATCTTGTAGCCGCCGAGGTCGCTCTCCTCGATCCCTTTCCAGATTATGATGATCAGCACATTATTCGTTCAAAAGGAAATAATGGCCAACTCAAGCAAAAGCTTCATGAGATCCCTCTAGGACATAAAACAAGAGGAGTATCAAATCTGAAACAACAAGGGCCCATATAATTCTAAGCTGCAAGAATTATGTCACTTTCATCTTTTCTCGATGAACGATACCGCTATAATCGTTCTGACATAAATAACCTTCTTTGACGGCTCCAACCTGGTAGCCACCGTGGTTAAGTACGTTGATCAAAGGGTCCAACCCCTAGACTTTGGAAGTTCCTTACCAATTTATCTTGTAGCCGCCGAGGTCGCTCTTCTCGATCCCTTTCCAGATTATGATAATCACCACATTATTCGTTCAAAAGGAAATAATGGCCAACTCAAGCAAAAGCTTCATGAGATCCCTCTAGGACATAAAACAAGAGGAGTATCAAATCTGAAACAACAAGGGCCCATATAATTCTAAGCTGCAAGAATTATGTCACTTTCATCTTTCTCGATGAACGATACCGCTATAATCGTTCTGACATAAATAACCTTCTTTGACGGCTCCAACCTGGTAGCCACCGTGGTTAAGTACGTTGATCAAATGGGTCCAACCCCTAGACTTTGGAAGTTCCTTACCAATTTATCTTGTAGTCGCCGAGGGCGCTCTTCTCGATCCCTTTCCAGATTATGATGATCGCCACATTATTCGTTCAAAAGGAAATAATGGCCAACTCAAGCAAAAGCTTCATGAGATCCCTCTAGGACATAAAACAAGAGGAGTATCAAATCTGAAACAACAAGGGCCCATATAATTCTAAGCTGCAAGAATTATGTCACTTTCATCTTTTCTCGATGAACGATACCGCTATAATCGTTCTGACATAAATAACCTTCTTTGACGGCTCCAACCTGGTAGCCACCGTGGTTAAGTACGTTGATCAAAAGGGTCCAACCCCTAGACTTTGGAAGTTCCTTACCAATTTATCTTGTAGCCGCCGAGGTCGCTCTTCTCGATCCCTTTCCAGATTATGATAATCACCACATTATTCGTTCAAAAGGAAATAATGGCCAACTCAAGCAAAAGCTTCATGAGATCCCTCTAGGACATAAAACAAGAGGAGTATCAAATCTGAAACAACAAGGGCCCATATAATTCTAAGCTGCAAGAATTATGTCACTTTCATCTTTTCTCGATGAACGATACCGCTATAATCGTTCTGACATAAATAACCTTCTTTGACGGCTCCAACCTGGTAGCCACCGTGGTTAAGTACGTTGATCAAAAGGGTCCAACCCCTAGACTTTGGAAGTTCCTTACCAATTTATCTTGTAGCCGCCGAGGGCGCTCTTCTCGATCCCTTTCCAGATTATGATGATCGCCACATTATTCGTTCAAAAGGAAATAATGGCCAACTCAAGCAAAAGCTTCATGAGATCCCTCTAGGACATAAAACAAGAGGAGTATCAAATCTGAAACAACAAGGGCCCATATAATTCTAAGCTGCAAGAATTATGTCACTTTCATCTTTTCTCGATGAACGATACCGCTATAATCGTTCTGACATAAATAACCTTCTTTGACGGCTCCAACCTGGTAGCCACCGTGGTTAAGTACGTTGATCAAAAGGGTCCAACCCCTAGACTTTGGAAGTTCCTTACCAATTTATCTTGTAGCCGCCGAGGTCGCTCTTCTCGATCCCTTTCCAGATTATGATGATCGCCACATTATTCGTTCAAAAGGAAATAATGGCCAACTCAAGCAAAAGCTTCATGAGATCCCTCTAGGACATAAAACAAGAGGAGTATCAAATCTGAAACAACAAGGGCCCATATAATTCTAAGCTGCAAGAATTATGTCACTTTCATCTTTTCTCGATGAACGATACCGCTATAATCGTTCTGACATAAATAACCTTCTTTGACGGCTCCAACCTGGTAGCCACCGTGGTTAAGTACGTTGATCAAAAGGGTCCAACCCCTAGACTTTGGAAGTTCCTTACCAATTTATCTTGTAGCCGCCGAGGTCGCTCTTCTCGATCCCTTTCCAGATTATGATAATCACCACATTATTCGTTCAAAAGGAAATAATGGCCAACTCAAGCAAAAGCTTCATGAGATCCCTCTAGGACATAAAACAAGAGGAGTATCAAATCTGAAACAACAAGGGCCCATATAATTCTAAGCTGCAAGAATTATGTCACTTTCATCTTTTCTCGATGAACGATACCGCTATAATCGTTCTGACATAAATAACTTTCTTTGACGGCTCCAACCTGGTAGCCACCGTGGTTAAGTACGTTGATCAAAAGGGTCCAACCCCTAGACTTTGGAAGTTCCTTACCAATTTATCTTGTAGCCGCCGAGGTCGCTCTTCTCGATCCCTTTCCAGATTATGATAATCACCACATTATTCGTTCAAAAGGAAATAATGGCCAACTCAAGCAAAAGCTTCATGAGATCCCTCTAGGACATAAAACAAGAGGAGTATCAAATCTGAAACAACAAGGGCCCATATAATTCTAAGCTGCAAGAATTATGTCACTTTCATCTTTTCTCGATGAACGATACCGCTATAATCGTTCTGACATAAATAACCTTCTTTGACGGCTCCAACCTGGTAGCCACCGTGGTTAAGTACGTTGATCAAAAGGGTCCAACCCCTAGACTTTGGAAGTTCCTTACCAATTTATCTTGTAGCCGCCGAGGTCGCTCTTCTCGATCCCTTTCCAGATTATGATAATCACCACATTATTCGTTCAAAAGGAAATAATGGCCAACTCAAGCAAAAGCTTCATGAGATCCCTCTAGGACATAAAACAAGAGGAGTATCAAATCTGAAACAACAAGGGCCCATATAATTCTAAGCTGCAAGAATTATGTCACTTTCATCTTTTCTCGATGAACGATACCGCTATAATCGTTCTGACATAAATAACCTTCTTTGACGGCTCCAACCTGGTAGCCACCGTGGTTAAGTACGTTGATCAAATGGGTCCAACCCCTAGACTTTGGAAGTTCCTTACCAATTTATCTTGTAGCCGCCGAGGGCGCTCTTCTCGATCCCTTTCCAGATTATGATGATCGCCACATTATTCGTTCAAAAGGAAATAATGGCCAACTCAAGCAAAAGCTTCATGAGATCCCTCTAGGACATAAAACAAGAGGAGTATCAAATCTGAAACAACAAGGGCCCATATAATTCTAAGCTGCAAGAATTATGTCACTTTCATCTTTTCTCGATGAACGATACCGCTATAATCGTTCTGACATAAATAACCTTCTTTGACGGCTCCAACCTGGTAGCCACCGTGGTTAAGTACGTTGATCAAAAGGGTCCAACCCCTAGACTTTGGAAGTTCCTTACCAATTTATCTTGTAGCCGCCGAGGTCGCTCTTCTCGATCCCTTTCCAGATTATGATAATCACCACATTATTCGTTCAAAAGGAAATAATGGCCAACTCAAGCAAAAGCTTCATGAGATCCCTCTAGGACATAAAACAAGAGGAGTATCAAATCTGAAACAACAAGGGCCCATATAATTCTAAGCTGCAAGAATTATGTCACTTTCATCTTTTCTCGATGAACGATACCGCTATAATCGTTCTGACATAAATAACCTTCTTTGACGGCTCCAACCTGGTAGCCACCGTGGTTAAGTACGTTGATCAAAAGGGTCCAACCCCTAGACTTTGGAAGTTCCTTACCAATTTATCTTGTAGCCGCCGAGGTCGCTCTTCTCGATCCCTTTCCAGATTATGATAATCACCACATTATTCGTTCAAAAGGAAATAATGGCCAACTCAAGCAAAAGCTTCATGAGATCCCTCTAGGACATAAAACAAGAGGAGTATCAAATCTGAAACAACAAGGGCCCATATAATTCTAAGCTGCAAGAATTATGTCACTTTCATCTTTTCTCGATGAACGATACCGCTATAATCGTTCTGACATAAATAACCTTCTTTGACGGCTCCAACCTGGTAGCCACCGTGGTTAAGTACGTTGATCAAAAGGGTCCAACCCCTAGACTTTGGAAGTTCCTTACCAATTTATCTTGTAGCCGCCGAGGTCGCTCTTCTCGATCCCTTTCCAGATTATGATAATCACCACATTATTCGTTCAAAAGGAAATAATGGCCAACTCAAGCAAAAGCTTCATGAGATCCCTCTAGGACATAAAACAAGAGGAGTATCAAATCTGAAACAACAAGGGCCCATATAATTCTAAGCTGCAAGAATTATGTCACTTTCATCTTTTCTCGATGAACGATACCGCTATAATCGTTCTGACATCAATAACCATTATTGACGTCTCCAACCTCGTAGCCACCGTGGTTAAGTACGTTGATCAAAAGGGCCCAATCCCTAGGCTTTGGAGTTCCTTACCAATTTATCTTGTAGCCGCCGAGGTCGCTCTCCTCGATCCCTTTCCAGATTATGATGATCAGCACATTATTCGTTCAAAAGGAAATAATGGCCAACTCAAGCAAAATCTTCATGAGATCCCTCTAGGACATAAAACAAGAGGAGTATCAAATCTGAAACAACAAGGGCCCATATAATTCTAAGCTGCAAGAAATATGTCACTTTTAACTACCTATTTTTATTCCTGTTAAACCCTTTCATCTTTTCTCGATGAACGATACCGCTATAATCGTTCTGACATAAATAACCTTCTTTGACGGCTCCAACCTGGTAGCCACCGTGGTTAAGTACATTGATCAAAAGGGTCCAACCCCTAGACTTTGGAAGTTCCTTACCAATTTATCTTGTAGCCGCCGAGGTCGCTCTTCTCGATCCCTTTCCAGATTATGATAATCACCACATTATTCGTTCAAAAGGAAATAATGGCCAACTCAAGCAAAAGCTTCATGAGATCCCTCTAGGACATAAAACAAGAGGAGTATCAAATCTGAAACAACAAGGGCCCATATAATTCTAAGCTGCAAGAATTATGTCACTTTCATCTTTTCTCGAAGAACGATACCGCTATAATCGTTCTGACATCAATAACCTTTATTGACGTCTCCAACCTCGTAGCCACCGTGGTTAAGTACGTTGATCAAAAGGGCCCAATCCCTAGGCTTTGGGAGTTCCTTACCAATTTATCTTGTAGCCGCCGAGGTCGCTCTCCTCGATCCCTTTCCAGATTATGATGATCAGCACATTATTCGTTCAAAAGGAAATAATGGCCAACTCAAGCAAAAGCTTCATGAGATCCCTCTAGGACATAAAACCAGAGGAGTATCAAATCTGAAACAACAAGGGCCCATATAATTCTAAGCTGCAAGAATTATGTCACTTTCATCTTTTCTCGATGAATGATACCGCTATAATCGTTCTGACATCAATAACCTTTATTGACGTCTCCAACCTCGTAGCCACCGTGGTTAAGTACGTTGATCAAAAGGGCCCAATCCCTAGGCTTTGGGAGTTCCTTACCAATTTATCTTGTAGCCGCCGAGGTCGCTCTCCTCGATCCCTTTCCAGATTATGATGATCAGCACATTATTCGTTCAAAAGGAAATAATGGCCAACTCAAGCAAAAGCTTCATGAGATCCCTCTAGGACATAAAACAAGAGGAGTATCAAATCTGAAACAACAAGGGCCCATATAATTCTAAGCTGAAAGAATTATGTCACTTTCATCTTTTCTCGAAGAACGATACCGCTATAATCGGTCTGACATCAATAACCTTTATTGACGTCTCCAACCTCGTAGCCACCGTGGTTAAGTACGTTGATCAAATGGGCCCAATCCCTAGGCTTTGGGAGTTCCTTACCAATTTATCTTGTAGCCGCCGAGGTCGCTCTCCTCGATCCCTTTCCAGATTATGATGATCAGCACATTATTCGTTCAAAAGGAAATAATGGCCAACTCAAGCAAAAGCTTCATGAGATCCCTCTAGGACATAAAACAAGAGGAGTATCAAATCTGAAACAACAAGGGCCCATATAATTCTAAGCTGCAAGAATTATGTCACTTTCATCTTTTCTCGAAGAACGATACCGCTATAATCGTTCTGACATCAATAACCTTTATTGACGTCCTCAACCTCGTAGCCACCGTGGTTAAGTACGTTGATCAAAAGGGCCCAATCCCTAGGCTTTGGAGTTCCTTACCAATTTATCTTGTAGCCGCCGAGGTCGCTCTCCTCGATCCCTTTCCAGATTATGATGATCAGCACATTATTCGTTCAAAAGGAAATAATGGCCAACTCAAGCAAAAGCTTCATGAGATCCCTCTAGGACATAAAACAAGAGGAGTATCAAATCTGAAACAACAAGGGCCCATATAATTCTAAGCTGCAAGAATTAAGTCACTTTCATCTTTTCTCGATGAACGATACCGCTATAATCGTTCTGACATAAATAACCTTCTTTGACGACTCCAACCTGGTAGCCACCGTGGTTAAGTACGTTGATCAAAAGGGCCCAATCCCTAGGCTTTGGGAGTTCCTTACCAATTTATCTTGTAGCCGCCGAGGTCGCTCTCCTCGATCCCTTTCCAGATTATGATGATCAGCACATTATTTGTTCAAAAGGAAATAATGGCCAACTCAAGCAAAAGCTTCATGAGATCCCTCTAGGACATAAAACAAGAGGAGTATCAAATCTGAAACAACAAGGGCCCATATAATTCTAAGCTGCAAGAATTATGTCACTTTCATCTTTTCTCGATGAACGATACCGCTATAATCGTTCTGACAACAATAACCTTTATTGACGTCTCCAACCTCGTAGCCACCGTGGTTAAGTACGTTGATCAAAAGGGCCCAATCCTTAGGCTTTGGGAGTTCCTTACCAATTTATCTTGTAGCCGCCGAGGTCGCTCTCCTCGATCCCTTTCCAGATTATGATGATCAGCACATTATTTGTTCAAACGGAAATAATGGCCAACTCAAGCAAAAGCTTCATGAGATCCCTCTAGGACATAAAACAAGAGGAGTATCAAATCTGAAACAACAAGGGCCCATATAATTCTAAGCTGCAAGAATTATGTCACTTTCATCTTTTCTCGATGAACGATACCGCTATAATCGTTCTGACAACAATAACCTTTATTGACGTCTCCAACCTCGTAGCCACCGTGGTTAAGTACGTTGATCAAAAGGGCCCAATCCCTAGGCTTTGGGAGTTCCTTACCAATTTATCTTGTAGCCGCCGAGGTCGCTCTCCTCGATCCCTTTCCAGATTATGATGATCAGCACATTATTCGTTCAAAAGGAAATAATGGCCAACTCAAGCAAAAGCTTCATGAGATCCCTCTAGGACATAAAACCAGAGGAGTATCAAATCTGAAACAACAAGGGCCCATATAATTCTAAGCTGCAAGAATTATGTCACTTTCATCTTTTCTCGATGAACGATACCGCTATAATCGTTTTGACATCAATAACCTTTATTGACGTCTCCAACCTCGTAGCCACCGTGGTTAAGTACGTTGATCAAAAGGGCCCAATCCCTAGGCTTTGGGAGTTCCTTACCAATTTATCTTGTAGCCGCCGAGGTCGCTCTCCTCGATCCCTTTCCAGATTATGATGATCAGCACATTATTCGTTCAAAAGGAAATAATGGCCAACTCAAGCAAAAGCTTCATGAGATCCCTCTAGGACATAAAACAAGAGGAGTATCAAATCTGAAACAACAAGGGCCCATATAATTCTAAGCTGCAAGAATTATGTCACTTTCATCTTTTCTCGATGAACGATACCGCTATAATCGTTCTGACATAAATAACCTTCTTTGACGGCTCCAACCTGGTAGCCACCGTGGTTAAGTACGTTGATCAAAAGGTTCCAACGCCTAGACTTTGGAGTTCCTTACCAATTTATCTTGTAGCCGCCGAGGTCGCTCTTCTCGATCCCTTTCCAGATTATGATAATCACCACATTATTCGTTCAAAAGGAAATAATAGCCAACTCAAGCAAAAGCTTCATGAGATCCTTCTAGGACATA